>VZTD01001331.1:87479-139037 GCA_013397725.1 Rhagologus leucostigma | reverse complement strand
CTCCGGCAGCGCCGGGGCGGGCGCGAGGAGTGACAGGTGTCAGGCTCCCCCTCCCCGGGGGCACCACCGTAGCTCTGGCTGCGGGCCGGGCCGCGCTGTGGGACGGGAGCTGCTCCGGGGTGCTGCCGGCGGCGGTCCCCGGCCAGGGCAGGGCTGAGCGCTGCCTGACAGCTCGTCCCGTACCCGCCTCCCCTCCGCCCTGCCCTGCAGTGCCGTGTCTCCGCGCTCCCCTGGGACTGGGGAACATGTAAGCGCGGCCGGCGGCGTGAGGCGCTCCTGAGCGGCCGCGTCCTGCCGGGGGTCTCCTCTGATCCGCAGGGTTTTGTCTGTGTTCCCTCACGGCAGGGCTCGCCTCTCCCTCCCCGTACTGAGAGTCCCGGCGCGGCGGGAGCGCCGGACGGGCGGCCGCAGCCATGCCGGGCGGTAAGGAGACGCGGCTGCTGCACCTCAGCGAGATGGAGAAGCTGGACAAGACTCTCTTCAGGCTGGAGCAAGGTAGGTCGGCGTGCCGGGGCCGGGTGAGAGGGAAATGGCCGGGACCTCCACATCGTCTCTGGATGGTAGTGGAAAGGAGCTCACCCTGAAGTTGTAGGGTCTTGGGGGTGTATAGGGGGATTTTGTTGGTTTAGGGTTGGTTATGGGTTGGTTTGTTTAGTTTGTTTTGACTTGCTTCCAGTGCAGAGCTCTATGGGCTTCGCACACAGTTTAATCTGACTCATTAAACTCTTGAGAAACGAAGAGCAGACTGGCCAAGAGCCGTCAGTCTTCATGGGACTGAAGTGCAAAGCATTTTTTAGACAGGCCTTGTCCTTCTCCTTTTATAGCCTGTACTTCAGTGACCTGCAAAAGTCCTCGTAAGTCAAAGTCTCCAGTGTTTATCTTCTTATGCAGTACCCCATGTTTTAATATTATGATTTTGAAATCTATTAGTAATACTAGTATTTTGCAAAGTCTGCAGGTTTGAGATAGTGTTTCAGAATATAAGCTCTTTAGCAACTCCTAAATCTTGTTACCAGATTTGTTGTATTATCAGAGCTATGTATCCTGCTGCATACTTCTAAGAACTTGATGTTATTTCTCCCTGAAAGTGTTAAGTCTCTTTGGGAAAAAAAAACCAAAACAAACAAAAACCATCCACTAATTGGTCCACTATTATGCTGGTCAGCAAATTTAGACTGTAAAACTAAAGCACCTGTCTTTAAAAACCATTTTTAATAGTGCAGCAATTTTTATTAAGAGTTTTTGTGGGGTTTGTTACTGTGAGTTACTAATCTAGGAACCTAATATCAAATTGGTTTAGTAGGGGAGCAAGATTTTGGTTCTTGAGAATAAAAATTCTCTTCAACTAATAGATTCCAAAATTTTCTGACCAGCCTAATGTAAGGAAATGTAGTGAAGAAGTGCAGAGTTGATTGTAACTTCCATTTTTAACTTACTCATCCAGTAGATGGAAGGAGGGAAGCAGAAGTGCATGGCTGTCAAACATTCAAAGTGCTCCTGCTGATAGCAGTCTCTGAGAGGGCATAGCTAATTTTGAGCACAGCATTCCTAATGCCAGTGTAACTCTTACAGGAAATAAGATATCAATGACATATATCCCTGTGCTCTAAATTTAGTAATCCCTGTAACAAAATGTCAGGCCAGTACTGAAGAGAGTGTACTTAACCTTCCAAAAGTGGTTTTATATATGTATATATTGCATTCAAATGAGCTTCATTTTACGTGACAGACATTCAGATCTGAAAACAACTGCTTTGCCTGGTGGGTTTTGGTGCAGTGGTGATTTTGTTAATAAGAGAAACACAAAGCTTGATAGCACTTATATTTAAATGTAGTCAGACACTGAATTCTGTTCTTCGAGTCTCCATGATTCTACTTAATAAGCAAGTGGTTTTTTTCAACTTAAGATATTGGAACTTGGTATCCAGAATTTTTTGCACTTTCTGATTCATTATCTATGTACTAATAATTTTCTCCTAGTTTGCGAGTACTCAGGTTTCTTTTACTCCCAGTTTTGTCGACTGCTGGGGCTAGTGGGTGGTTTACTGCACTTAAATACGTGACTGGCACATAATTTTTTAAAAGTTACTGTGTAAGAACTTACATCTGTTTCATTCAGTTGAAAGAACCCTGTAATTAGCCACTTGTGATGGTGACCCTCATACCTGCAAGTGGTATTCTAAAGCCTCTTGACTAAATAGAATTTATGTCTAATTTAGTAGACTACATATGCTTTTAGGTTCCAGTTTTTTAACTGAATTTTTCTCATTATCACAGGTATCTTAAGCTTAAACTTAAGCCTCTTTCTATGTGTGTGATCTGCAGCACATACACAAGACTCCCTTTGGTTTGTTAAGCTCTCTGAAAGTTTAACAATTCGTGTATTGTAGATCACACACACATATATAATTTTTCAGTTAGAAGCGTAAGTATTTTAATTGTTTAGTGAACTGTCAATGAATAATGAAGGTATTTGAAATAGTTTCTGGTTTTAAATGTGTTCCTAATTTTTTTCAGACATTTTCATGAGTCAGCCTACTATATAGACTTGGTAAGCCTAAGTACTTAAAGACTACATTATCCAAAATCCACATAAAATTGAATGTAGTCTGATGATCATGGTGTTTTGCTGTATTTTGGTTTTTAAACTTTCTTTATAGCAAAGAGAAACAAATTGGAAAGAAGATGAATAGTGCCATGTAAGTAAAGGAAAAAGGATATATGTAAAGTATGCAAAGAACAGTGTTAGGAAGGTAGGGAGAGATGATGCAGTTTTGAGTGCTACAATGTAAAAAAGGTTTAATCCTATTAGAGAAGGATGGTGAAGGGCCTTGAGGGGAAGCCGTCTGAGGAGTGGCTGAGGTCGATTGGTCTGTTCAGCCTGAAGGAGAGGAGACTTGAGAGGAGACCTCATTGCAGCCTGCAGCTTCCTCGTGAGGGGCAGGCACTGATCTCTGTGGTGACAGTGACAGGACCTGAGGGAATGGCATGGAGCTGCGTCAGGGGAGGTTTAGGCTGGATATCAGGAAAAGGTTCCTCACCCAGAGGGTGGCTGGGCACTGGAACAGGCTCCCCAGGGAAGTGGTCACAGCACCAAGTCTGACAGAGTTCAAAAAGCATTTGGACAAAGCTCTCAGGCACGTGGTGTGATTCCTGAGGAGTCCTGTGCAGGGCCAGGAACTGGACTTGAGTGGTCCTTGTGAGTGCCTTCCAGCTCAGGATATTCTGTGATTCTGTGCTGTAGAAATATATCACTGTGCTGAAATTCTTGGCAAATACGAGAGTGTCCTTTCTTATTAACATAGTAGGAGATTAGGAGTTGTGATAAGAGACTAGAAATACCTAGTCTTCCTGATCAAGTTACTTTATGTTTGTTCTTTTTCTTTTTTTCTTGAGGTTTTGAGCTACAATTCCGATTGGGCCCAACTCTTCAGGGCAAGCCTGTTACTGTGTACACAAATTATCCAGCTTCTGGAGAAGTCTTTGATCGCCACAAGTTCAGGACACTATCGTGGCACAATCCCACAGGAAAAGAAGATGACTCTGACAAATACTGCAAGTTGGATCTCCAAATTTCTGGGTCATACCAGTACTATTTTAGTCTTGGGTAAGTGAAATTTGTATACTTACAGCCAAATGTGGTTTGCTTCCTTGGTCTACATCTTAACCTGGAGAAAAAACATTTTTTCCTTGGGTTTTTCAAATTGCAACCATGGAACCAATCAAAATCCACTAATGAAAAACAGTAACTAGTGGTTATTTAATACTCTCTGATGCAGAGATATTCTGGAAAACATACAGAACCAAGTTGATCAACTTTCTGTGAATGCTGGAGAAGCAATCTGTTTTTACAAGTTTTCAAATTCATCAGCATTCTGAGTATCTCAATGATTAATTTGTACTTTCTTCATTGACCTTGAGGGTTTTTTTCTCAGAGATTCTGGCATTCTTTACTTGGATCCTTTACTTCCTCCTTTTAGTGGGACAACTACAGAAGAGAATGCCACTATCTGTAATAATTCTAGTCTGGTATTTTGAGTTTCTGGAAGATGGGTGATTAAATTCTCCAGGCTTAGGACATTTAGCTCAGGTATCTTCCTGAGGATGGTGCTCAAAATGGAGATCTACATGTAGTAGATGGGCAGTCGTGCTTTGTATTTCTGTCCATATGCCAAAAGGAGGAACCAGTACTCCATCTCAGAAAACAGCAAAGGTATCTCACTTTTGCAGAGTTTTAAGCTCTGTATCCCAGTTATATTCTTTAGGTCCAGTAGAGAGATGATGCCTGTCTAAGGGATTTTCTTCGGATGTCATGCAGTCCTGTTCCCCCTCTCCCTCCAGCCACTATACTGGGCTAATGTTTCTGAAATACCTGGGCTATTTGAATTCTCTCTCTGAAACTGACTGGTACAATGGGTGTTAATTATACCAATGAAAATTATTTTTTCCTAGAAATGAAAAAAGTGGTGGAGGTTACATAGTTGTGGATCCCATTTTGCATGTTGGAGCTGATAATCATGTACTACCTTTGGATTGCGTTACGCTCCAGACGTTCCTTGCTAAGTGTCTGGGACCATTTCATGAATGGGAAGATAGGCTTAAAGTGGCAAAAGAAACAGGTAATTCTAATACACATACTTAAGGATATATGTTTTTGTTTTATGATCAAAACCCAAAGTTACACAGAAGAGCTTCAGTGTAAACAACTCATATATTCTTTGTAGATTATGTATTTTCTACTGCATTCAATTTAGTTAACAGATTAAGTCAGTGAATTGATTAAAATATTGGCAGAGGTGCAAAAATTCAGGGATTTCTTAAAATGGGAAACTACTTATTTTATTGTTTTGATTTCAAATGGACTTGGAAGTTTGTGGAACTGACAGGGTGATTTTTTTAAAGCTTGTGTTACGTAGAATTTCAGGAGGAAGATTCAGATTAATTTACATCGGTTATTCCAAACACTAGCTTTAAGTACATGTTATAAGTGCAGCTTATTACGCTTCTTTCAATTAACTTTGACTGTTTTTTTATTCTCATTAAATAAATGGTTTCTTATTACATAGGTTACAACATGATTCATTTTACGCCACTGCAGAAGCTTGGACTGTCTAGATCGTGTTATTCATTGGCTGATCAGTTAGAAGTAAATCCTGAATTTTCAAACCATAATAAAAAGTGCACTTGGAGCGATATAGGAGCACTTGTGGAGAAATTGAAAAATGAATGGAATATGCTTTGCATCACAGATGTAGTCTACAATCATACTGGTAGGACTTTTGGTCGTTAATAACCAGATTGGTCCTATAATTATATTTCGTTATTTCCCTTAACTTCTCCCTCTTGAACCCATTTTTAGTAGCTGTTTTAAACAATGTAGTTGTCTCTGTTTTTGAGTCTCTCAAATCCAGGACAACTCCTTGTAATTATAACTGATATGCCTCTGTAACAGGTATAAAATAACTTAGTATTGTTACTGAAAGAGTGAACAGAGCTCTTCTTAAAAAGAATTAATAAGCTGTGTATCTGTATTTATATAATATGCCTATCTTTGTGATTTATGGTGTGCAGCTCCCAAATATTTGAGCAGAGTCTGTATTATGAATTGTTTGATGAGCATGAACTGAGTAGTTTCTTGTTAAACATTCTTGTTAAGCATGCTTGTAGCTGCTTAAAAGTAACTGCTCTAGTTTGGCTCTAACATGCAGCTGATAAACAGAGTTGGGACAAGAAGGTAGGATTAAGTAATGGGGAAATGGTACAGCTCAGTCTGTGGGGAAAGAAAGAAGAGAGAGCTTTGTGCTTGGGGCAGGCTTTTTTTTAAGAGTAGATGTGTTAATACATCAAAGGTGTTAGTTAATTGCATGACAGGCAGTGGGTTTTCTTCTGTGTGATCTGATGAAATTTAAATTATAATAATAATAATTTGTGATTTTGCTTATTATTTGGATAATGAGTTTTCTTTGATTGTGTTTATAATGCAGTTGTTATTGTATGCTGTAATCCTAAAGATCATAATAATTAACATTCTCGTAGCAGAGACTACAACAACTGGTTATGTAGGTTGATGTCTTTTGAGGCTCAAAAAACCCTAAACATAGATAATATGTGCATTTCAAGCTTTATCTGCTTTAGTTCTTTTGACTGCTGCCAGACATTCCTATCCAATCAGTCTGCAACACAGTGCTTGCCCTATCTGTTTCTTGAAAAGTTACTAATTATAGTTGTTGGCTCTGTGTCTGAGGGAATTAGGATTTTAAACACCCTCCCAGTTCTGGATAAAAAAATTCTTACACTTGTCAACTGGAAGTCCAGTTTCTCTTACAGATGTTTGAGATCCACTCGTTTTTTAACAGTATCTATTTGCGTGCTACTAAGGAGAATGTATTTTGATGGACAGAAAGACATAACTGTAATAATTACCCGCTGGAATATATTTGAGAAGGAAAATGTCATGTTATTTGGCTACATTTGTAGAAGAACTTTCTCAGGTTACATTCAGAGTTAATCTTCATTGGGATGGATGACTCAACAGTTGTGCTATGATGAAAGGATGTTCAGAAGTGTCTTCTAAGAGGATAGAAATATTCAGATGATTGTGGTTCTTAGGTCATTAAGGAAGGTATCTTTGATGGCTTTGTTGCCTGCTTTGACTGTAAACTTGAATGTTTCCCCCCTCTTTGTTGATTATAATCCAAACTTCTTGATGTACAACTGTCTACAAACTTGGTTAAATGATAAATTTAGCATTAGCTGAAAGATATGTTGATGTTATATGCCTGTGGAACTTGTCAGGGGGGCCTTTGAAATAAGAAAATATGGAACATTTTGTCTGGATCTTGATTAGATAGAAGGTAACTTTTTTTTCTTAATTTAGCAGTGATTTCCAGTAGTTAAATGGAGTCATTCCTGCGCATTAGGGTGACTTAATTGTAAAACACATTTCATAGACCTATTTGAATATAAAAGAGATAAAATGTATAGTCCATTATTTTGAGCAGATTATGGATACTTGACATCATTATTCATTCTGTAGGATGTCTGCATTAAAAGCTTAAGTTGCCTCAGTAAATTTTCTAATGTTAATTCTAACATGTCGTGACCCCTCAGCTTACAGTGGTTCTGTCTGTTGGTAGTTTCTGCTTTCTAGTCAAGACCATTGTATAAAAACGGCATAGCTTCTCCTCTGCTCCTGTGGGAGTCAGGCAGCATCACTTGCAGGATCAGGCATTAAGATGAGGTGTTTGGTGTTCACTCTGGGGTGGAGCCCACACTGTGGGCACAGCAGGGAACAGTGGGAATCAGCTCTTCATGTCTCTGTGAGGCTCTAATGAAAGGCAGCATCTATGGCCCAACTTTAAAAGTGAAGTCATGCGCTGATGTTAAATGTCCATGCACCTTTGGCGTCTTCGCAGGAGGCTCACGGATACTCTTGCAAACCCTCTCTGGTAACTGGGTGTATTCAAATAAGAAATGTGTTCACTGGCATTTGCTTTTCACCAGGAGACAGAAAAGAGACATTTGGAGGTTTTTTTCTTTTCTGAGCTTTCAGTGGCTGTAATAAATCGTATAAAGTAGTAAAAAGAAAGTGAAATAAAGTATGTAATAAGTTATCTTTCACAAGAGGCTACTATCGTATAATTGTAATAGAGCACTTGAATAAATCTTAATTTCAAGCACTTAGTCATAATAAACACCACCTTTTCCCAGCTTTATAAAGGATCAAAAAAAAAAAAGAAATCTTGGGCTGTGAGCATCACAGCTAAATATTAGGCTTGGGTTTAATTTATATAAAAATGAGTTCGTCACTTAAGAAAATAATTTCACATTTTTCAAAGAAGAATGTAATGAATTTTATGGTTTTCTGTAATTCCTCATCTTGGTATTTCCATATTCCTATACTTACTTTATACTATACACATACTCTATACTATACTTATTTTCTCCTTAGCTGTAGCAAATGTAATCACCGGTGATGTTTTGGATAATTTTTCTTCTGCAGAGTTAGATTTCTATTGGGGTACAGTGTGAATCAGTGGAGCTTACCTTCTGATCAGGAAACATCCTTCTGTTCAGTACCACAATTAATGGAAGGCCTGTTGACTTTTTTTTTTAATGCTAACACTTTAGATTTAAATTATGTGTTGTCTTTTTAGAACTAATTGTATTTACTTATGAAAGTGCTTTATAGTAGATTATAGTTCTTGTTAGAAGAATAGAACAAGCTGGTTTTGCTTTTTGGAGAAGAAAGCTTTTTTCAGAAGTAGTAGAGTATAAAGAAGAAAAGAGCAGGAGGGAATAATCTGTTTGGCTGTTTGTCCTAGAACAGCCTTTAACAGCCTAAGCGTAATATTGCTTTACGTAACATTAAAAGATGGTGGGTTTAGTTGTAGGTGGTATTTAAACCATAAGGATTTTAATTTCCACAAATGGTTTGACCTCATAAACATGGAATTTTGCTGTGTCTTGACATATAATATAATATGGTGCTCAGAAGAGCTGTTCACACTATAGACTGAGCTAGTAGATTTTTTTTCCCTTTGACGTTTTTGTTTTAAGTTCTTTGACTAAGCAAATTTGGTATTTTAAGTGTTATTTGTTCTGCTATAATTCTGGACACATTAGTGACTCTTCACATTTCTAATATAATAATTTGTTATATATTTTCCCATATGTGAAGTATACTTCTGTTTTTCTCTGCTTTTCTGAAAACCTGGTTTTTGTTCTTAGGCATTCTGTGAGGTCTTCTTTTTATTTTTCATTTTATCATTTAATTTTTTGGTTTGAGATATTCATTCAGAAGAATATATTAAGTTTATTTTTATGTAATCAGTGTTGCAAAAGAGTTGCAAAATTGGAAAGAGACTAACTCTTGGATTTTTCTACACTGTCGTACTTCCAAAATCAAAATTCTGTGCTGTGTATGTATTTACCCATACTGCTGCATGCATGCTGTCCGTATTAGAATACTACACCTGTGTTCTAGTGAAGGCTCCTTACCTTCTCTGAGTTAATTTTTAATGTTCAGCATGTCTTCTGGTACTGGTTGATGCTACAGGGGAAGCTTGGCAAATAGACACAGAGTGTAGTGTTTGGCCTGAATTAGTGTTCCATTTGCATGCACCAGACAGTGCACTCATCTTGCTGTGTAAGACTCAGTGACATTGCTTCCTACAACTCAGCTTCTTTTTATGTACACAAGTGTCATGGCTAATCCTTTCTTAAATGCCCATTTAACTGTATTTTGCATTAATTATTTTTCGGGTGGTGTGTGTGCACTCTTCGTCTCTGGCTGTGTGTGGCATCTGACAGGATGAAAAATATTAAAAAATAAACAACTTTATAATATAAGTTTGGGCTGTGTGCTTCGCTTTCAACACTCAAAGAATATCAGTATCTTATGTTCAGTATTTGATGTATTTCTTGCAACAAAAATTTGATTTTTTTTTTAGTGTTTTAGAATTGGTGGTTCTATTGCATATTTTAATGTAACTAAGGAAAAGTTTTTCTGCAGTCTCTGCAGCTGTATTTTTGACCAAAAAAAGTCAATCAGTAATAACATTTCTGCATAAGATATTATTTTCTGTTGACATGGAAAACTTTAGATGAAATGTGAATGAACTATATGTACTATAGTACCTCAGCTTCTTGGTGTTAAGATGTTTACAAAATGCAATGAAGGGTTCAACTTACGTATTTACATTTTTGCTTGTTTTTTTTTCCCTGCCATCCCTTTCTTCAATAAGCTACTAACAGTGAATGGCTCAGGATGCATCCAGAATGTGGCTATAACCTTGTAAATTCTCCTCACCTGAAGCCAGCTTGGGTCCTGGATAGAGCTCTGTGGCATTTGACCGGAATGGTGGCTGATGGAAAGTATATTGCCAAAGGGGTCCCACCCTTGATTGAAAATGATCAGCACTTGAATGTAAGTGAATGAGAACTAAGTATAAGCTAATGAACTGCATAAATAGCTGAATAAACCTTTAATATTTCTAGAGTCCTGGAAATGCACAAAAAATGGTGTATACTTTGCAGATATATTTAGTGAAATAAGCCTTTACTCCGCATTTTTTTTTAGCTTTTCTTAGTTACATTAATAAACAACCTCAGTAACTAACACAATTTTTTATTTTTACAGTGTTTACGTAAAATAATTTATGAAGATATATATCCAAAAATTAAACTATGGGAATTTTTCCAAGTGGATGTTAACAAAGCTGTGCAGCAATTTAAAACCCTTCTAACTCAAGGTAAAGGAAGATTATGTTGCTGAAGCATGTGAATTATATATTTATAGTTCAAGAGACATAGGTAAACTTAACAGTTAGATGGAAAACAATATAATGCTATTTTTTGCTATGTGAGACATCCACTGTGCTGATTTAAGCATACAAGAATGCTTTGAGGGCTAGAAAAATCTTTAAAGACTCTGTACCTCTTCAACGCCTTCATCCACCCACACCTTGGTTATGCTAGAATTATGAAGGTTGCATGTCTGTTAAATGTAATTCCTGTTTCTACTTTGAGTACTTGTTTCTATTTTGTTCTCAGGCAAAATGAGCAGTAAATCCGATCCAAATCAACATCTTCAAATACTTCAGGACCCTGATTACAGACGATTTGGCTGTACTGTAGATATGAATATAGCACTGGCAACGTTCATACCACACAGGTACCACGTTACTGATTACAAGTTAAAATCTAAATGAAGCTAAATTTATGAAGCCAGAAAAAGACATTGCTTTCAGACCAGAGGAAGAAGTTAAGTTTTGATTCCTTTTAGTAATTTATACTGCGTGTTTTTAAAATAATTTTTTCTAATTGTTCTCTGCTTTTAATGTCCTCCTGATAAGTAATGGACCAGCTGCAATAGAAGAATGCTGTAACTGGTTTCGCAAGAGGATTGAGGAACTAAATGCTGAGCAATACAGACAAACAAGTCACCATCAAGAACAGGTGTTGAAATTACTGTGTTTTAATGCTGAATTGTTTACAATTGCAAATAAATGCAGGCATTTCAGTAATGCATAATTTAATTACTTCTAGGCTCTAAATTGTCTTGTGGGGACTGTGGTTTATGAACGAATTGCTTGTGATGGTCCTAAGCTGGGTCTTATCAGTAGAAAACATCCGTTGGTTACCAGGTATATACATCTTTTCTTGTTTGTTTGGAAACTATTAGAATCTGTCCAGGGAAAGCAAGTTCAACAAAAGTATATATTTATATGTAGAAACGTATGTTTTCTTTCACATGGACAAATGCCACTTAGTGAATTGACAGGGGTTTTTTAAGCCACAGCAATAACTATTTCATAAACAAATGGGACCAGAAAGCATGAGACAAATGAAACAGAGCACATCAAAACCTTACATAGTGCAAATTGCTGTTGTAGGTGGAAGAGGAGTGGAACTAGGAAAGTTTACACCTTTCACATTTTATGTACTTGATGCCATATCTAAAGAGCTACGGCTTTAATCTTATATTACCAGCTGACACCAAGATAGTGGCAACATCTGTTCTTGCTCCTTAAAAGCTTCCTTCGAAATAGAAAACTCTCCATCAGTTATGCAGGTTGCTCTCTTCATCTGTGTTATGTACCAGCCAGTTCATAGCAGATACTTTAATTTCAAAGACAATGAATTGCAGCTTAGGTTACCGTCGTCTGTGTTTGGTGCTTGTCTCTTTGTTTTCTCTTGTAATTGCCTGTCTATTCCATAGGTATTTTACATATCCATTCAAAGAGCTGACTGTGGAGGAAGAAGAAACTATGATACATCAGCCAGATAAAGCTTGTTATTTCATGGCTCATAATGGCTGGGTTATGGGAGATGATCCTCTTAGAAACTTTGCAGAACCGGGTTTGTAAAAGAAATTTGAATGCTTACAAACCATTTGATATTCTAGCCAAAGCAAAAAGGTTTTTATTTAATCTGTCTTTTTTCCAGATGTATTCCTATGAAGCTGCAGAATAGCAGATACTAAGCTTATAGCACTTTAATTTCCCATTCAGCATACAGATGAACTGTAAGAACTGAAATTTGAAGTACAGTTTTACAAGATTTGAGAGGGAAATTACCAGCTTTCTGCCACTGAAATGGGGACGTCCTGCCTCCCCACTTTTGTCATTGTCTTTGTTGCTTACTTTGTGCTTTGTTCCAACACCAGTGCTTGTTGGCATTTCCATGAGACAATGACAGTGTGGCAGAAAAACTAATGCAATGAAAAGGTGAATAGTATTTTACTGCATTAGTGAGCAAAAACTGGATCCTTGAAAAGTCCACTGAGTGGCAGTCAGGCAGTCAAGAGATGACCCAGTTAATCCAAATTAAGTATGCAGATTACTTGTGAAGGTAAAATAGGGCATGAAATCACCATGCGGTAAAATATTGCATTCTAACTCCTTTGGGGACAGGGTTGATATCAAATAAAAGCAAAAAGCTTGTGTTCAGAGTAGCCGTTCACTTGTTAAACTAAATGAAACAAAGGCCCGTTTCATTGTAATTAAAAACCATCTAAAAGTTTGAGTCTGCTTTACAAGCTAATCTGATGATGCTCCAGAGTGATCTGGAGTTAGCAAACAAATATTTAATCTCTGCAAAGTAATCTACACCCCTTTCACTAAATTTTATTTACTTTTATTCTCCTTCGCAAGGATTGAGATAATAACGTGTTTCAAGAGCATTCAGTTGCCTTCAGCTTATTGCTCTTTCTTCTAGGCAGACGTTTTTGTATTTTTTTTTCTCAATCACTGGCTTCAGTTAGCATATT
Organism: Rhagologus leucostigma; assembly: GCA_013397725.1. Taxonomy (NCBI): domain Eukaryota; kingdom Metazoa; phylum Chordata; class Aves; order Passeriformes; genus Rhagologus; species Rhagologus leucostigma. The sequence continues at coordinate 126,265 of VZTD01001331.1, read as the reverse complement.
TAATTTCCATTTCTGAGGTTTCTCTTGTAACTCAGCTACAGGCTTTTCAGTGCTTTATACTTGTGTTATGCCTTTGTTTTATGCCACACATCATTTCAACTGAGAACACAGTGAAAATGTGGTACACAAAGGCACAATAAAGGAACTGCAAAACAAATGCAGCCAGTTCTCTAAATGATCCTTTGAAAAAATCACGGTGCACATCCAAAGAAACACAATTTTTCTGTCCATGTGCCTGTCCTGCTGTTAGTGAAGGAAAGGGTTAGCTGTGCTTATGTGAGTGGTTTGGGGATTTGTGGTAATTTACAGTTCCTGTTTTTTACTTACTGGCTTTAGAAATCCATCACAGTCTGCTGTTAATAGAAGATAAAATTGTAAATTGTGTATGTGACAGATTATGATAACACAGTGAGATTCTTTTTTGAATTTGGCCAATATAAAAAAACCAAACTACTAAATTTGTTCATTTTGGTTTTTTTGCTTTTCTTTTTCTGAAGTACAGTTTTTATGCTACTTTGAAGAATTAGAAGGAATTTTATTTCAATCTGAAGAATTGTTTCAGTATCACTATAGAAGCTAAATATTCCCATGGAGGAGTGTGAAATTGTACATCAGTGCAGTATATATAGATTTGTGAGTTGATATGGTTATTGTTAGAATTTTTACTGTTCATTACAGTGTTTTTCTGCTCTTCAGCAGTAGAAATTAAAATGTCACATTTTCATTTTGGTGCACATTCTATACTACATATATACACTAAAGTGGATTTATTTCCCTTACAGGTTCAAATGTTTACTTGAGAAGAGAGCTCATTTGCTGGGGAGACAGTGTGAAACTGCGTTATGGTGATAAACCTGAAGACTGCCCATACCTCTGGGCACATATGAAAAAATACACTGAAATCACTGCCACATATTTCCATGGTGTTCGTCTGGACAACTGTCACTCAACACCTATTCATGTAGCTGAGGTACGCAAAATTAGGCATGTTTATTATAAAGCAGCTTCCTGTCTGTGAAATAGATCCTGCAGATTTTACAGCAACCGTGCAGGACTTGTGGCAGAGTTTCGGTGGGAATGAATCTTCCTCATAGCTTAAAAGCAAGGTTTCTTGTCTGGTGATGTTTAGATATGGTTTCAGCTACGTTAAACAGTAGAGGGGTGTAGCTATTGTATCTTTTACTTCTCTGCTTTAGCTGAAATACTGTGGATGTGAATGGGCCTGGCTAACTTTTCCCTCACTTAGCTGTGGACTTAGTGCAATGACTGCCAGTATCCAGTATGTCAGTTTGAGCTGGAGTCATTGCCAAGACTTGATTGAAAGTCTGACTAGTTTATTTTTTTGCCATATATATTTTGCTGTTGCTAAATTAAACAGGAAGTGGTTCACTTCACAGAATTTAAAAGCTGGTAAAGAACTCCTGCAAAAAGTTTAGTCTGGCAGGTATATTGCTAAGACAAGCGATGCTTGTTTCCCAGGGAGCTGACTACATCCAGAAGCTGTACTTGCCTAGTAAATTAGCTTTAAATAGGTTTGGATTAGCGAAGCTTGTTAGCGCTTAGTCTTAACTTTGTAATAGACCTGACCTAAATCTATGAAGAGCTCTCTAAACCAAGTTGATTTGCCTGCACAAGTTGTAAGTGGCTCCTAAATGCAGCCATTTCAAAACTTCTGCCATTCTTTTGTTTAGTGTTACTATTTTTGGAATGGTATAACTGCAAAGGCTTAAGCTGAAGTCTTGCTCAGATTTCCTAGTTCAGTTGGTATCTCTTTTTATCCAACCTTTGCTCTTGTATTTTGAGCAAAGATTTTGTGCTAAAACAAAGTTGTAATTAGCTTAAAGTCTACAGAAAATTTCCTAGAATTCAATCCATAAATATTGGCCGTAAAATATAACCGTGCTTTTATGAAACTTACATGTTATCAATATTTTTAATGTGCTGCGATATATGAATGACTCATTTATGTTTGGTTAACATTCATGTTAATGTTTTTATATACATAGCTGACAATGGATGTCTTACATTAAAAATGTATTATGATCTATAGGAGATGCTAGCAACAGCCAGATCAGTCAGACCTAATCTTTATGTGATAGCTGAACTCTTCACGGGCAGTGAGTACATTGACAATGTTTTTGTCAACCGCCTGGGAATTACCAGCCTGATTAGAGGTACAATAAGCAGTTGAAAATTATGTAGGATTGTCGTGTATGGTTTGGAGTTTTAAATGTGAAACTAACATTGGTATGCTTTTTTATTTTTCTTACGTATTCATGTTCTTTGCTTATGCAATTACCTTTTCTTCTTCGTGTTCTATTTAACTTCTCCTGTGTTGTATGCTAATTCTTGGTTTTGCTTATGTTTGTGTATCCTCTTCTGTGTAACAACTTGTTTTGTTCCTTAATTTTGGCTTTCTATTTATCTTTGCTGCATGGCATTTTCCTATTGTCCAATCCCTGCCTAGCTTTGAAACTTGCCCTTTTTTGTATCTACCTTTCCCCTTTCTGTGGCTTTTTTGGCTGTGCTTTTTGCAGTACATGCTGGACACAGCTAGAAAATTGCGAGCCGATTTGTATGTAGTGGCTGAACTGTTCACAGGAAATGAGGAGCTGGACAATATCTTTGTGAATAGGCTGGGCATTACCTCCTTAATAAGAGGTAGGCTTGCTGCGTGTGTGGTCTCTTTCCAACGAGAGATTATAGATGACGTGCTTTTTCCAAGAAAAAGTTTCCTACCAGATTATGCACTTCTAATTTCATACTCTGTATAATCAGAAGTATAGGTTCTGTGTTGTGACTTTTTTGATACTTAGCAAAAAATACAGTACTAGCCATAAAATAAGAGAAGACCTCCTTTGTTAGTTTACAGAAGGTTAAATATTTCACTCAGTCTAGTGAAGGAAAAAGGAGTTGTAGCACAGTTCTGCTATGTAAGTCCTGCATCATGTCTGATTTTTGTTGCATGAGTTTTTTAAAGCCTGTGAGAAATAGTGTGATCTCTGCTTTTTTGTCTGTTTTTTTTCTTAGCTTTCTCTTCCTTCATACATTATAGTAAATGGAATATTCCAAGGCTGTGTTTCCACATTGGAGAATATAGCTACATGTGTTTGATTATCTTTATGATTGAGCACACTAAAATAACAACTTCTAAATGCCACATTAACATCTTTGTGTGTGCTGTCCTCTGTGGTAGTTATTGCTATGCAAACACTTAGGTATTTTCTTCTTTAGAGGCCATGACTGCTTACAATAGCCATGAAGAGGGGAGGTTGGTTTATCGGTTTGGAGGTGAGCCTGTCGGATCTTTCGTTCAGCCACGCTTGAGGCCTTTGATGCCAGCTATTGCTCATGCACTGTTCATGGATATTACACATGACAATGAATGTCCAATTCAGGTGAGCACCTAAAGAAAAAAAAGTTTGCCTCTGATGTTTTCTGAAGTGATATTTCTGAACTGTGGAAGGGTTTGATGCAATCTACATATCCTGAACAATATTTAGAAAAAATGTATTTCAGCTGAAGTTTTTATGCAGAAAAAAACATTTTATAACAATACCCTCTGACATTCAAGATTTCAAGGGGAAAAGTATATAAAGTTACTGGATAACCTGTTTTGAGTCTTTCATCCAGCTGCTGTAAGTGGTTCTGTTTCTGCTTGTTGACCTGTTTTCCTGAGCTTGTTTACAGGCAAGAATGAGAGAGAGTGCTGGGCGGGGAGTGCTTATTTTGATGATTTTTCTGAAGTTGCTTTTCTTCATTCATTTGTAGGCATTTTCTCTAATAATTGTATTGTAATTGAGGAAATGATCATGGGATTAGCACTTTCTCTGTTAAGTTGAATATATCTTTGTATGCTGAATTGGGAGGATTGAATTATCTTTGTTTCTCTGTTTATTACCTATGTATTTTTTAATGCAGCACCGATCTGCATATGATGCTCTTCCTAGTGCAATGATCGTTTCCATGGCATGCTGTGCTACAGGAAGTACCAAAGGCTATGATGAGCTAGTACCACACCAGGTACGTGTCCAGACTCCTAAATTACCTTTAAAAATACCTTTTATTCACATCCTAGAACACATATTTTAATGTTGTTTATTTGAAATTCCAAGCAGTTTACTATCTGGCATTACTTCAGAAGGTCCAGCTTCATATGAAATTTGAATTCATTATATAGTTCAGACCTCAAGGTGTGGTAGTTTTTATTTCCCAGAGTAGTTCGTATTTGCTTAAATTTGTTTTTTTTACAGATCTCTGTAGTATCTGAAGAGAGGTTTTATGCAAAATGGAATCCAGCAGCACATCTGACTTCTGGCGAAGTTAATTTTCAAACAGGAATTCTAGCAGGAAGGCTGGCTATAAACAGGCTGCATCAGGAGCTGGGGGCTAAAGGCTTTAATCAGGCAAGAAGTGAGGGTAACACTGCGATTTCTTTGTATGTATGCTCTGAGAGAGCACGGTTGCAATGTTGTGTCTTTTCTAGGTGTATGTAGATCAAGTTGATGAAGATATAGTTGCAGTGACAAGACACTGCCCTAACACACACCAGTCTGTTGTGGCTGTGTGTCGAACTGCCTTCAGGGATCCTAAAACTTGTTTCTACAGTAAAGAAGTACCTGAAATGTGTATCCCAGGTAAACAGATTTCTTTCCAAGAGCTGTTGTCATGTACAAAAAATTCAGGTTATTCATGCTTTTTAACTTCAAGCACATGCACATGAAATCAATATGAGAATTTTCAGTATATAACACTCCTTTTATGTGTACTAACATGCATGTCCCAAAAGTGATTAAAGAAGCAATAACAGACTTGCAGTGCTTAGGGTTTTCAGAAACATTCATATTAGGTGTGTTCCTGCTGCAAGCTCCCCTTGAGGGTGTGTGGGGTTTTTATGGTCTTGTTTGTGAACTAGTAATATTTAACAGTGAGATGGCTAATTGTACAGCATTGGGGGAATTACTATTTATTCTGTTATACTGAGGAAAAAGGCTAAAATTTTATCCTATTTGTTGATACCATTTTATTCAGCTTTCAAACATATATAGCTATTTTGTAGCTTGAAAATACATCTTAATAAGAACTCTGTATTGAATAAGTTAATGTAAAGATAATATGTATGCAGTATATACGCAATATTAATTATTTATGCAGAGTATTTACTATACTCAAAAGTAGCAAAGTATAATGACTTCTATACATTACCTGGACATGTTTCTGAAGAGAAGCTTTCCAAACTGGCTTTTTAAGTAGACATAGTTCTTTGACTGCATGTGTGTTTTAAGATCATTATCTTTTAAGGTATTTACAAGACTTGTATACCTTATTGTCTGTAAAATTACTTAAAGGATAGAGAAAATTAGAATTTGTATATTAATAATAAATTGTTACCCTTTAGAGATAAACCATCTGTAGCTGCAGTTTGGAAAGCAATATAGCACAGTCTCCTAAAAGATAATAGAGAAACTAAAGCTGATTACCAGTAAAGGACTGGTTGTAATTCTCTCACTGTTTGATTTTATGGTTAATTTATGGTTAATTGTTATAAAATAACAAAAATTGCCATTTTAAATACAATACAGCATACAAGTGTGTAATGAATATTTATAGGATATTTAAAATACTTTCCCATATTTTCTCTTCTTTTGCTGTGCAACAGAGAATTGTATCTTGAACATTCAGGTTTTTTGTTTAAGCTTTTGCTTCATAATTTCAAAAGAATCACTTTTTTCATTTCAAATATCTGAAGAGCTGCAATATGATTTAACTTCTTTTAGGAAAAATAGACGAAGTAGTACTTGAGGCTAGGACTATTGAGAGAAGTGCTAGTCCTTACAAAAAAGATCTACATTTTATAAATGGATTGCCTAATTTCACAATGGAACTCAGAGAGCATATCCAGGTAATTAGCCTCCTTCATCCTTCACCCGTGTTCTGAAGTAATATTTTTCGTGATATTTTATATTAGAAAAAAAGACACTGAATTTCAGTTGCAAATTTGTTTTCTTTTCTAAGATAAAAGACAGTAAAATCATAAAGCAAGCTGGAACTGCCATAAAAGGGCCAAATGAATTTGTTCAAGAAATAGAATTTGAAAGATTAACACCAGGAAGTGTGATAGTATTCAGGTACGTAATTGTAATTGCCAAATGGCTGTGTGAGCTAAAAGAGAGTGATAGGAGACTGGAGAGTAGTTCTTCCAAGTGCTGTATTTCTGCAAGATATGCATTCATATTTACAGAGTTAGTCTGGACCCAAAGGCACAGGAGGCTGTGGGTGTACTCCGCAATCATTTGATCCAGTTCAGCTCTCATTTTAAATCTGGAAGTCTTCCTGATGATCAATCAGCACCGATATTAAGAACGCCATTTTCTTCGTGAGTATTCTTTAAGTTTCTGACATTGAACCAAGAGAGCTACAAGGAGAGCAAAGAATGCTATGTAAACCTAGCGAGGGATTGTTGGGTTTTGATGGTGGTGGTGCAGATGGGTTTGAATTGTCAGAGTGCAGTGAAAACTCTCAGCGATCTTATATGTATAATACTCAGCAGGGTTAATATGGAAAAACTTCCCAGGTTGTGTAATTACTGCCTAAAGTAGACTTCTAACATGGACTGCTTCTCAGTGTTGGGGTGTGATTGGGTTTTGTACTTAATACTGTGTCTCTAAATAAACACTGAGAACATCTTGGAACATCTAAAAAGTCAGGCTCTTAATTTCCAAGATTAAGTATTGAGAGAGTTGTATATATTTTACTATTTTAATGTATGTCTGAAATTAAAATTGTTTGTGAAATCCTTTCCCTGTTTCCCTAGTGATGTTATTTTGGGTTTTATTCTTGTTTTCTCTCCACTGTTTTTTCAGTGTTGCGTCTAAACTAACTTTGGCTGACCTAAATCAAGTGCTGTATCGATGTGAGGCAGAAGAACAAGAAGATGGTGGAGGCTGTTACAATATACCAAACTGGTCACCCCTAAAGTATGCAGGCCTCCAAGGTAATAGTTTCAGCATTTTCTTTCTATCAAGTAAAACACGTAAATGAGAGCTGCTCAATCCAGATCACAGCGTAGTGTGGTTGTATTGCTGCTGCCATTGTTTGGTAAAAAAGGTAATTCTTTTCTGCTTGACCATGCTACTAATTGGTGTCGTACCCAGGAAATCTCATACTAGAACAAACCCCCTCTCTCTCAATGCTCTGAAACTTGATACTGCATCCCAGTATGTGTTTTAACACCAGTGCCTTGACTTTTAAAGTAGAAAGAAAACAAATATACCTTCAGTGAAAAGTTACATTAATCTAACCTGAGGCATTACTAGATTACTGAAGAGTGTCTGTCATTTACCAAACATACAAATTCCATCATGCTAATTACTTGCAATGATTTTCTTAAGTTTCTAGGATTTAGGCTGAGGAAACTAGAATTGAGTTGTAGCCTAACTTGTTATGCAGATTGAGAGAAGTAATCGAGTTAAAGCATCTGTTGCTATGTACCTTTTCTTACTGAATTGTAATTGCTGTTTGTGATAATGGTGTGTCTTTTAATACAGAGTTGGGTTTTTATCTTCAGGGTTAATGTCAGTGATGGCAGACATTAGACCAAAAAATGATTTGGGTCATCCATTTTGTGACAATTTAAGATCTGGAGACTGGATGATTGATTATGTCAGTAATCGTCTGATTTCACGTGCTGGAGCCTGTGCAGAAGTGAGTAAAAATACTTATTTGGTAACTTCGAGGTTTTAAATTACTAGTTCGTTTCATTTTCAATTTCTGGTATATTTTTAAATTCCGACTGTCTGTAACATATTTCTTGTCTAGGCAATTTCTTCTAGTAGATTAAACCATTAACTTGTTTTTCTTCCTTCCCCTCAATCCTATTTAAGAACAGACTGCAAAAGGGAAGTAAAAAATAGATAGGGCATGAAGGTGTTGTTAGCTCTTGCATGAAGGCTTGCAGGGCTCTGTTGCTGTTTTACTTTTCCTCAAATAAAAAATTAAATTACCAATGGTTTTTTTCCTTAGTTTTGGGGTGATTTGTTTGGGGTTTTTGGGGGTGGTTTTTTGGTTTTATTTTTTTTTGAGAAAGTACTTTCAAGAGAGTGCCTAAATACTACTAAAGCATATATGAGTATGGTACAGTTATAGTCAGCCAAGCACTGGGAAGACAGGAATTACTGAGATTCAAGGTGCCTTTATAGCTACATTACAATGCAGTCCTTTTGTTTGTCATGGTTTATTTTCCTGCATGGAAATTGCTTTATTTATTTCACAAGATGAAAACCTGAATTTTGTAACTTGCCTAAAAAATACAATAATAAAGGCTTTAGAATTCTTATTTCATTTTATTCCTGGAGTCAGGTCTAGTAATACAAAGCAGGAGAATGGATAAAACAGTCTAATGTTGGACTGAAGTGAATGCTAAATTTGACCTGAGAAACAGCGCTTTTCTAGAAAACAAGTTAGTCTGATACTTGTCACCTTTACTGCTTTTCAAAGACTCTTGCTTTTTTCCTGTGTATTTTTGAGTTCTTCTTTTGTAATGTCTCGTCTGTTTCAAAGACTTAAGTCATGTGAAAATAAACTTTACAATTCTGCTGTTTACATAAGTAACTTTCTCTTCATCATATCCAGGTTAAAAGTGTAGTCTCATCGTGTAGTATTTTGACAGGTACATTCTTTATCTGTAAGGCTTAAATCTTTCGTGACTTTCTAGTGAGTTGTCATAATGTTGTTTAGCAGGCCTAGAAGGAAAAAGAAATACTTTCTAGATGTCAAATGTTTTGCAGTGATACAAGGATATGAAGCTCCAGACTCTGAGTCCGAGACACAGACCTGCAGTCATATTCACTAGTGGCTCTATTAATTTAGCTCTGATAACTTTTTATTCCTGGCCTTAAGCTTCATCTCTTCAGTCCTGTCTTTTTATCAAGGCAAAACTTCTTTCCCATGCTTGGATTATAGTGATGCCTTTTTAGTTCTGACTTCTCTTTGCTACTCAATTTTACTAACAACTTCATGATAGTTCATTTATTTCTCTTTCTATACTTCATGTTTTGGCCTATTTATTTTTGATAGTACAGATGCAATACATGTTTTTCTCTACTACTCTTCTTAGATTTCCTGTCTTTTAGCTGAAATTTTGGAGCGGAAGGGTACAGCATAGCTGGAGTGTACTACATGTACAAAAACTGTGACAAATACTGTGACAGTATGGATCCTGAAAGCACTGGCTTTTGAACTCTGATGTTATCAAATTCTAATTATATTGTATTTTAATAGGTTGGTAAATGGTTGAAGGCCATGTTTGTCTACCTGAAGAGAATTCCACGTTACCTCATCCCGTGTTACTTTGATGCCATATTAGTGGGTGCATACACAACGCTTCTGGATGTGGGATGGCATCAGATGTCTAGGTATGCTTGGTATATCAGAGCTATAAAGGCTGTATATGTTGGAACCTTTTAAGTTTTATCTGCTGGAGAATATCATTCAAATATTTTCATACTCCTCTAATATAAAACGGTAAAATTGGGAGAGAATTATCAAATCCATATTCTAACAGTGGTAGTTTGGAAGACTGAGAATTCAGACACCTATCCAGAGTTTCAATTTATAGCTGCTGTTGGCATTGTGCAGTAGGAGGAGGAAACCCTAAGCCAGCATCTTTTTTTGCCAGGCTTTGGAAGCTTTTTTTTTTTTTTTTGCTATAATTGTAGTACCAATGCAATGATTCCTTAAAGTTCGGGTAAGTAAGAAAATACCAGATTGTATTTGATGCTAATGCTTTGTTCAACACTTCTCCATTATTACTCCCCGTTATCTGAGCACTCTGCTTACTTTTTGAAATAACTGTTTAATCTTCAGTGTCTGCTTCTTTGTTTCTTGCAAAGAGAAGGGAGATTGATTTAATGGAGGCTTTATTCTAGCTATGAATACGCTGAACAAGTCAATATTGTATTGTAAAAACAGGGACGTTAAAATGGGAATAGAATTTGGTATGGCTGTGAAATCATGGAATGTAATATATTTTATGAAAAAATGCTACCAACTAGTCAGGAATGCAGACTGCATTATTTCAAGCAATGCGGTAACAGATTTTTTGATTTGCAGTTTTTGTATATATATGTAAAAATATGATTTTTTGAAAGACTGACTAGTTTCGACAAACTTGTTCATAGTAAAATATTTTTATCGTATTTTTGAAGTCTTAGGTCTGTGTATAAGTATTAACTAAACCAAAACAACTTTTTTTTAACTGTTTTCTAGAAGTACTTGTCATAAACGCTCCCATTGGCATTAATCAATTAAGATTTTACTCTTAACGTTGGGCACCCATTTTAGGAAAATGAGCCATTTACAAATGAAATCTTACGTAAAAAAATAGTTAATGCAAAATGCTAGTATTAATTCATTGCTATTTTTTTATATTTCTTACATGTAATGCTTGTCATAGCCTTCTGTAAATGAAAAAGGGTACATTTTATAGACTGCTATTATTGAATGCAAAGTTATTTTAATTTAATTATGTTGAATTACAGCTTTGTGCAGAATGGATCAACATTTGTTAAACACCTTTCCTTGGGTTCAATCCAGTTATGTGGGATAGGAAAATACACTTGTCTGCCAGATCTGTCTCCTTCCTTACATGATGTTCCCTATAGGCTGAATGAGATTACACATCAGAAAGAGCAATGTTGTGTTTCTTTGGCAGCTGGTAAGTGAGAACAACCTTTAAAAAAAAAAGTCTTCCAAAATAGTTAAACTGTTTTTAGTAACTATATTAAAATTTTCTGCATCATGTTTTAGAGTCATATGTCAGCAACTATGTATAAAATGTAGCACTTTCTCTCACTTTTGCCTTCTGTTTAAGGTAAATATTTGCTCATGTTAAAAGTATGGGAGTTTTCTCTAGTAGAACACATGGGGGTTGGGAGGGAGAGCTTTATATAAAAGTGCTTTATTTAGAGACTTTTTTGCTGTATTTCTTGTCACCATATATAGAGATCTAGAAAAAATGTTGTTTTCTTTTCTAGAAGACTTGCTTGAGATGAGTATACTTATCATAAGAGGTTTTAGTTTATCTTTTATAAATGTGAATTTAGGAAGTTGATTGTAATGGAGTAACAAGAGTCAATTCATGGTTTACAAGTTCTCAGAAAGAACCATTAGTGGACCAGAAGAACTCCTGATCTGAAACTGTCTCCAAAAGGAAAGAGCATAAAAGCAGTCAGCAAGTAGTATTTATACCTCCAAATGTTCTGCCAGCATCTGGCAGTCTTCCTATGGGCATTTTCCTATGTCCAAAGTATTATCTTCTGTGGCTTAGAATGAATTTATTTTGGTTCTGAATTGGCTCATTCCTTTTCTGAAGCCATGGAAACTTTTAAACATCCACAGATGCAGTGGCATCTCTGTCAGTGGAGTGCTTTTCTTCTTTTTGCCATCACTCTTTCTCTTGTGTAGCCTTACTGCTTTTAGTTTCTGGATTTTAATAACATTCCATTTGCCTGCTGTAGTGTTACCTAGAAGCACAGGCACAGTGTTCCCTTAAATTGGTCATAAAGATGAATTATACTAAAGGGTTTGGTTTTAAATACTCCATTCACATAGTCACTGGTAGTTGTCCCTGAGACTTTTAAATTGTACACAGATTATCATTCTCAAGTGCTGCTGCCATGTACTATAAATTCGCAGAGATGTGCAGAGCCTATTTGAGAATTAGCAAATACTTTGTTAAAGTAAGTGGTAGAAGTGAAATGTTTTTCTACCAAGCATGCACAAGAGACTGCTGGTTTGAAACTTTACCGAATGGAATTTCTGTTTAATAGACCATAAAAGGAAAAAAATGGAAGAAAAGACAAGTATGGACCTTACTGTTGTAATTATTATGTCTTATCAGTTAGAATCATTCTTAAAGCTACATGTTGTCATGTCTGCAGTAAAATGTACTTCTATAAACTGCTGGAATAGAGAAATAGGATGTCTTTCACAGTGTCTGAGAACAGTCTTATCCCCTTTATGCTGCTGAGATGCCACAGCTCTCATACATAACCTCTTGCCAGCAAAGTGTTACAATCTTGTCATAGTTCTGATCTTTTTTGTTAATTTTCTTTCTGTTTCTTTTAATTAACTTTTGGTTAAGCTGCCAGATGATTTAATAAAAATTAAAATGTTACTATAACTGATATGAGAAATGCTTTTGTGTGATCTTGGAATTCTAGAAGATATTGTTCTAGTATAGGGTATATTTAATTCTATCAAGAACTCGGTCTAGGAGATTGTTTGTTTAATTGAAATATCTTAATACAGGAAAAAATTATAAATGAGGATATATTTTTTACTTTGGTTATTTTATATGTGTGCTTGGAGATTTCAGCTATATCAATTAATTAGATGAATAATGACATTTCTTTTCAGGTTTACCTCACTTTTCTTCTGGACTTTTTCGTTCGTGGGGAAGGGATACTTTTATTGCACTAAGAGGTCTACTGTTAGTTACTGGGCGCTATCTAGAAGCAAGGTAAGGCTGGCTTAGCCTTAGTTCTTGTTGGCTTTGTAGGCAGTTAGGAAAAAGCAATGCTATCAAAACCTGAGCTGATGCACAAGCTGTTAGAAACAGTCGATGTGCAGAATAAAACTTTAATGGCACTAGACATACTTGGGAGCTCTAAGTGGTATTAAAAGTGCTACTCAAATTATTCTCTTTTGCCTTCTTAGCACTGATCCAAAGCTGATGTTCTGTAGAGATAAGGTAGTTTTAACCCCTGCAATGCTACTGTTTGTCCTTGAACAAAGTGATTGTTTCACTAGTACTTGTGTCATTGTTGCTGAGCAATAATTTCAGAATTACTTATGTAAAAATCTGAAGTAGAAAAAAGAATACTGCTTTAATCAGAAAGGCATGATTGCAGATCTGTCATGATTTTTTGGTAACTGCTGGTATTTGTCTATTAATACTAGAAATCAGCTAATTGTGCGTTGTTACAATCTGGTATCTATGAATGTTTAACCTGACAAATGAGCCATACATAAGCCAGATGAATTTGATATTTTGATTAATATTAATTTGAGTGGAGCTTGACACAAAATAGAAATATAAAAATGAGTTGGTGTAAATTAGCATGTATTTATGCTGTTGTACATTTGGCCAACTGTTAGCTTTCTCATGCTGAGAGATCTGCAGTCTACTAGTATGTTTATTTTGCCTTTTAAAGCTAGTTGGAATCCGTGTTTTCTGCAAGGTATGCGCAGCGGTTCTCAAATGAAACTTCTCATAACCTCAGTTGCTGTCACCTCTCTGTATTTTAATAGGAAATTCCCATCTACTCCTGCCCTCCGTCCCCATTCCACCCCACCCATCAGAATGGATACCAGGGTAATCATAAACAATGTCAATAAAAGCCTTCCCTGTGACCTCAGTGGGATTTGGATTTAGGGTCTATATCACTACCTATAAAAAAGCAAATTATCTTTTGCATATGAATAGATGATGTATGTTTTATACAAACTGATTTAAATGTATTCATGTTGAGGAATTTCTAGGGAATGGGTGGTTTTTTGTTGCAAAAGAAGTTCATGCTAAATGGAGTTATTTGTAGCTTTCAACAGCAAATTTTTGGCATCTGTCTTTAAAATCCTGTTTGTCTTCTTGCCCTGCATTGCTATTAACGTAACCTAGTATGCTTTGTACTTGATACTTGGTCCAATAATGGCCTTGAAGGCAACTTAGTCAAGACTGTGATTTTCTTTTGTTCTAGAAACATCATTTTAGCATTTGGTGGGACGTTAAGACATGGTCTCATTCCCAATCTGCTTGGCGGGGGGACACATGCCAGATACAACTGTCGTGATGCTGTGTGGTGGTGGCTTCATTGTATCCAGGAGTACTGTAAAATTGTTCCAAACGGATTAGACATTCTCAGGTGTCCTGTTTCTAGGATGTATCCAAGAGATGACTCTTCTCCTCAGCCTGCAGGCACTATGGTAAAGATCACTTCCAATTTAAGTATTTAACAAAAATATAATTTCTTAATGAAAGGATATAATCTTTTCTAGCTACAAGAACCTGTTGCTATGTGTTGTTCATGGTGAAATTTGATTATAGCGCAAGAATTCCATATTTTAGGCACTTCTTGCATCACCTGATTAGACCAAGTGCAAGGGGTTGGGGAAGGAGGAAAAAAATTCCATCAGCTTCTAAATCTTTTTGTTGCTTTTTGTCTTGAAAAAATGTTTATATAAAAAGTTGTATGCAATGTATTGCCATTGCCAAGGATGCTACTTGAAAATATTGGATAGTTTGGGAGTTTTTTTTGAATATCATATCATAAACTAGAGGCTTAAGAAATGCTTTCTGCTCATTTTTCATCTCATCTTTCACATGTCATTCAAACGTGCAATGAACCTAGGATCAGCCACTTTATGAAGTAATACAGGAAGCAATGCAACGACATATGGAAGGCATAAATATCCGAGAAAGGAATGCTGGTCCTCAGATTGATCAAAACATGAGAGATGAAGGTAACATACATAGAACATTTAATGTGCAATACAGAAGTTGATGATAATATTTTGTATTTCCTTTTCCTCTTATTTCCTCTTTCTATTGAGCATATTTTTTATTATAAAATTATATTTAATGTAACTAAAACTATATTACTTTATATGCATGTAATATTTTGAAGTGCCTAAATAATAGTTTATTGTTAGCAACTGTTCATATGCTTTGGTACAAGTGATCTTTAAAATTTCACTGAAAGTACAGTTGCCTTCAGAAACCTAACTCGGTTCACTTGTTGGAAGGTTTTTTTCGTTTATCTAGAACATTTGGCTTGGGGGAGGGTAGTTGGGGTTTTGTTTCATCTTAAAAATGGACTTAACACCTGATATTCTTGCTTGCCAGGTTTTAATGTAACTGCAGGCATTGACCATGAAACTGGCTTTGTCTTTGGAGGAAACCGCTTCAATTGTGGCACTTGGATGGATAAAATGGGAGAGAGCGACAAAGCTCGCAATAAAGGAATTCCAGCTACTCCAAGGTATGAAATCCAGGCTTTAGGGAGGGGATTTTGTAATTATTTTTTTTAATTAAATTCTTCTCTAGAACCACTATGCCTTCTATTGACACATCTGAGAGGTTATCTCTCAAATGTTCTCAATATTTCTACCTACTAAAATGTTAATGAAATTTTTTTCTTTCGCTGATTTCAAGTAAAAAACTGTGTTCTTGGCAGGTAAAGCCTGTGGCTTCTTTCAGAGTCTTAGCTCCATGCTAAGAGTTGACTTTTGAATTCAAGTGGTAAAATGTAATTTAGGAAATACTGTATACTTGTTGTCCTAGCAGTACTTTGTTATTTAAACTTCTCATATGAGTTACATATTGATAGTTGTGTTGTTTGAATACTTCTTGGTTCAAATTCAAAAATATTTACAATATCTACATTTTTAGAGCTGCGATTAAGCATTTTAAAATAGGCTCTTTATTATGGGCCAGCGAAATGCTGCAGGCATCCTTGCTTGGATTTAGCACAGTATCAGTTTCAAATCAATTGCGGATCCATGGGTGAGAATTGAGGAAAACATTATCTTGCTTGGCAAGTTGAGCACTTTAATAGGGAGCCAAGAGAGGTTGAGATACTTTCCAAAAGAGGCTGAGTTGGTGATGTGAGAGAGAAAATTCCATTAAGTAGACAGTAAAGCTGAGTATGGTACCATATGAAATGTTTGCATATATTGATTACATGAATATTACTTGAAAAAAGAAGCAAGTCCAAGAAGTGCGTTTAGTGCTTGTTTTAATCCCTCACTTTTGACTTGAGTAATCTCTTATGGCAGAACTATTACCTAAGTTACAGAAGTGTCTGTGCAGTTGAGAAGCTTTGTATTGAACACGATTATAACATCAGAGGACCACCTTGTTTGGGGTTGATCCTTTTTTCACGTTCTTAATCACTGGTATAAAATTATCTTCCATTTGTGCTAATTAGCTGGGTATGATAATACCACTTTAAATAAGGCTGTTGTACAGAAAAAGGTATTTGCTGGCCAGTTTACAAACAAGTTCATTCCCTTGATTGAGAAATAGGAGAATAGTAGAAAAATAAGGCAAAAGAAATTGTCTAAATAAGATACTTATGAATCTAAATTTTTCAGTTACTCATTGAACTTTAGTAGCCTTCTTAAAGTAATGAATGAGGGTTTTTATCATTATTATTTTAGAGATGGCTCTGCTGTGGAAATGGTTGGCCTGTGCAAGTCGGCTGTTCGCTGGTTGATGGATTTATCTGGGAAAAACATATTTCCATTCCGTGGAGTCACTGTAAAAAGACATGGTAAAAACCTGCACATCTCATAATTGTATTACTGGGGTATAAAAATAACTAAAACAATGAAATAGTGACCATATAACTCTCAGAAGAAGGTTTAGGGGTTAAAGGGGAAAAACTTGGGAAAGTATCTTGTATTATTAAGATCCTTTTGTTACTATAAAAATGTATTAGAAGTTGATATTTTCTTCTCAATATTTCAAATAGTTTATTCTGTAGATTACAAAGGAATTTCAGAGCCTGAATACCTTTTGTCAAAATGGATATAAGTGATAAGGTTGCTGTGTATTTTGATGATTGTATCATTCATTTACAAGAATGTGAAGTAAAATGACGCAGGACACTTGTCTTTATTTTTCTTTTTTTTCTCCGCCCCCAATATTCATAACGCAGAAAACCCCTGCTTGGGAATATTTACATAAATATCATTAGAAGTCCCTTATGTTTTAGAGGCAATACTCTTCTAATCACAAAGTTACTTTAAGCTTACCCAGCCCAAGTGAATATGTGCCCTGTGAAGACTGATGTGTTAGTCTCACTAGAAATTTCAGTGAGCCGTTCCTCCTGTGATCTGTACAATTGGCCTAATCATGGGGAATCAGAAACTGACAGAGGTGATGCTGGGTCTGCTCCTGTTATATTAAGTGTCAGGAATTCAAGAAGCATACTTCTGCTGTTGCTACTGTGACTGATTTCAAAAAATTAAAACTCTATGTAACATCTTGCAGGAAAGGAGGAGATTATCACATATGATGAGTGGGACAGGAAAATTCAAGGACATTTTGAAAGGCTGTTCTTTGTCTCTGAGAATCCAGCAGATCCTAATGAAAAACATCCAGATCTCGTACACAAACGTGGAATTTATAAAGACAGCTATGGAGCTTCGAGTCCCTGGTGTGATTACCAACTCAGGCCAAATTTTCCAATAGCAATGGTTGTGGTAAGTGTAGGGGAATGGGAGGAGGGCTTTGCACTTAAATGCAAGGTTAGTTCAGTTATAAAGAAAATGTTAAGGTCCATCTGCATGGCATTCTATCAGGAACCTACATTGCTTGGAATAGCTTTTTGGAAAGTGGCTTTTTTCTGTACTTTTAATATTGGTCCATCTTGGACTGTCTCCTAAAAATATATCATGACAGGACGTGCCAATTTGCCGTGCTCACTGTATTCAGAATGTCTTTTATGGCTGGGTCTGGGAGGCTGCTTTTCCCATCAAATTGGATAAAAAGGATAGATTCTTTGTCTTTATTGGATTTGTAAAGAGCTTCAGTAATAATACTTGGCAAGGGTATTTAAAAGAAAATCAAAATTGAAAAAAACACTGGATACCTTCTTTTTTTCTTGCTTAATCTGGCTTTCAGGTTCTAGAAGTTGATTCAGTAATACAAAACTCAGGCTTTCTGTTGTCTTCTGCATTTATATACACAGCCTTATGTGTGTTTATGCACAGAGATTATTCATTAAATCTTTATTATTTTATTAGGCCCCTGAGTTGTTCACACCTGAGAGAGCTTGGAAAGCTCTGCAGATAGCAGAGGAAAAGCTTCTTGGTCCATTAGGCATGAAAACCTTAGACCCAGAGTAAGTACAGTAGGGATAAGATCAAGTGTTAATTCCTAAACACAATAAACATGACATTAGTAATTATTTGATGTGGGGCAGGGGTGGTGGTGATGGTGTGAAATCTTCATATATATTCTTATGAAATAAGGCTGCAGGAAGCACTTCCAGAACAATTGGTTTGCTGTTCTAAAAGTCCATGCAATTGATTTCTTTATATAGGCAATGGCTGGGTGGTTTTGGATGCCTCACAGTAAGCAAGTCAAATTTGGCATCATTCCAAAGATGTTGAATGTTCATCTTGGGACATACTCATGTTTGATACAGTGTACAGCACTACAGTTTGAGTAAAAGGGTAAAATTATGACTCTTAAGTCCTTTCAAAACATGGACCATTTTCCTACAAATTTAAACTTTATCTGGAATTCCACTGTCATGTAAAGTGCAGAACCTGGTGGAGACCTCCCTAACTTAACCATCAATAAATGTAAATGACAAATTATTTGGTTGATTTCTGTTTTCCTTTTCTGTGTATTATTTTTAATTAAGGCTTTGTTTGCATAAGATTTTTTCTTTCTTGCAGTGATATGGTGTACTGTGGAGTATATGATAATGCTCTTGACAATGACAACTACAATGTAGCCAGAGGTTTTAATTACCACCAAGGACCTGTAAGAGCTACTTCCTTCAATTTTAGAACAAGTGTTGTCATCTTTTCAAACCAACTGCTTTGATAATCAGCTCTTTTCATTCTTTGCTTAGGAATGGCTGTGGCCAATTGGGTATTTTCTTCGTGCCAAATTGTATTTCTCCAGGTTGATCGGTCCAGAGATATATGCAAAAACTGTAGTTATGATTAAGAATGTTCTTTCTCGCCACTATGTTCATCTTGAAAGGTAAGATAACAACAAACAGAGATTCCAAATATTCAAAATACCAGGCTAGTGGTATCTACCATCCAATTGCGTGTAAGAGTACACATCTACTGTATGAACAGGATCTCTTTTCGAGATAGGAAGTTGACTGCTATATGTGCAATTGCAGATCTCAAGTCAGGTTTCAAATACAGGTGAGATCTAATGCCTTTTAGAGATTGCAGAATTCCTAATACTTATCCATGTGAAGACTGGGTGAAATAAATCTTATGTAAAGATTAGGATCTAATTTCATACAAGAAATCAATTTCAGAAAAAAGTCAGTGAGTTGTTTTTTTTAAAAAATCGAAGTATTTAAAAACAAACTTTAAAACATAATAGTTAAAGGGCTAGTAGTGATAGGTTAAAATTTCAGCAAATAAAATGATGCAAAATATTGTTAGGATTTATTGTTTTTTAAGTGAGGAAATTAAGATTCTGAAGCTGTCATACTAATAACCTTGATTTTCTAAGGAGACAGAGGAACTTGAATTTTGAGTTTTCCCTCAAACCAAACCACCAAATCCGCACACGGTTTTTCCTCTTTTGCTGTCTAGTTTATTTTTAATGATTAAGGATTTGAGACAAACTAAAATAAACAAAAAACCTTGCCCTTGAATATCTCATACATATAATCTGTTCTGCACATGAAACAGGTATTTATTTGTACCCAGAAGAGTAGTTCAGTAGGACTCATGACAGAAGAGTTTGTTTGACCACATGAGGAAGAAAAAAAGATTTGTTAAGCAGCATTTTGCCTTACGTAGTGTCTCGTGCACATCTCTTGTTTGGTGGTATCAGAAATAACTTGCAGTTCAGTAACACTCCTTGCTTTTTTTGTCTTATTAAAGTAGTGTACTTTTACTCTGTTTTGATACATTATTTCTGCAGAGACTAATTAACGTAGCAACAGGCTCTACTTATATTTTTGTGTGCTAGTTTGTGGGGGGTTTTTGTTCCTATGGAGGAAAAGAAGGTTTATGTAATCATGCTGTCTTTTAGCACTATAATCAATGCCAAGTGTAGTTTGAATATCATTGTTACCATTTTCCAAATGCAAAACTACCAGAATGAGAAACAGGAGGAGCACACACCAGCTGTGTTAAGTTTAGTTAATATTAGTAGCAGACAATCTGCTTTGAAGAAGAGACACTTCCACTACAATTCCCAGCTGCAGGTGAAAAAAATATTAATTAGATCTCACTTATTAAAGGATATACTGTGCTTGTAGGACAGCTGACCTTTAGTAAAGCTTTTCAGTTTCCTTCTGAGTTAATCTTCAAAAAGGTTTTAAAATGAAATGTTCTTTTAATTTCAATCTATAATCTAACAACAATACTCACTTGTGTTTTCTTTTATCAGATCATCCTGGAAAGGGCTTCCAGAACTAACCAATGAGAATGGGCAGTATTGTCCTTTTAGCTGTGAAACTCAGGCCTGGTCGATTGGTGTTATCCTTGAAGTCCTTTATGACTTGTAAAAGTTTATTTTGATTGATTTGATGAAACTTCTGTGGTCTTACTATTGGGCATAAATGAACAGTTGGCTTACACTGCAAGGGAAATTAACTGTTCTGCACAATCACTTAAAGGTGTGTCCTGACTTTCAAAGATGCTGAATGCCAGCAGCTCCTGTGCCCTATAACTGTGTGGGGCTTAGGTATTTTGAAAATCAGGGCATGACAATAAAATAAAACTGCAGTGCACACTTGATGCAGAAACTTTTAGTAAGAAGCAATTTTAAGAATATGCACAAACTTAATTTTAAGTAGCTTTGGTTTTTTAGCCTTTTCAAAACAAAATCTTAATGTAACAAAGTAAATTAGCTCCTTCCTGAGCTAAAAATAAGTAGCACAGCTCTTATGTTTTTTTTTCTTTGTCTCTTAAAGAGTAAATGGATGTTTTTGCAAATGCATGCTTAAGGGGTAATAGACTAACCTCTAGCTTTCTGAGTTTGGTATGCTTTGTGCTCTAGCACCATGCATTAATGAAGGCATAGTATGTTATCTCTCCATTGAACTGTATAATGGGGATGTTTTTGTATGTGTTCAATTGAACACTCCACTAAGCAACCACAGAAATAAAGTGTATGAATACTGTAATAAATCAACTTTTGAAGTTATATATAAAATTTTGAAAACTTTACTTTGAGAGTTAGCTCAAGGAATAATGAGGTAACATCCTATGTTAATCTAGATTTATTTAAATACCATGAGCCATATAGCAAACCTGTTTTTTCATCTATATCTGGTTTTCACCGTGGGTAATTCATAAGAAAAGTGCATACAATGCACAGCCTATATGTTAGGGAAGCTCAATGTGCTGGACTGCTTATTAATTTCATTTATTGAAGAGATAGGGTCACCTCAGCCCTTCATTCTTGGGAAAATCCTAGCTCTGTTAATCAGGTGGAAACACTTAACACAATGGAAATACATACTAGCCTACTGTCAGAGAGGAGAATGTGAGGCTTCTGGGCCTCTTGGAATTACACCAATAACAATAAGCATGCTACCTCTGTGTGGTGTCCTTTGGGAACAAAACCAGTGAACATGATGCAGAATGTGTTTTTTCATATTTGGATGCCTGCATGTCCTTCTAAGTTCATATCAGGGTTCACAAACTGAGAGGAGTGCAGTTGGTAATTCTCAACTCTTCATAGAATTTTTCCATCTTAGTGCAATAAACAGGCAGAGAGTGAGGTTGACAACACTTCCCACATCACAAGGCAGAAAAGCAAAAGCACTATTTCTTAATGTTAGACAACATATGCTGAAAAAATAAATACAGGATGTAATTATAATGCACTAAAACACATAGATCAAGATTTTGTCGTGTCTGTAGTTTGAAGTTTCTGTATCCTGTCTAAAGTACAGTGCACACATGGTGTCTTGTTCAGGGAGATGTATTTCAGGTAGATGCTGTAAGGGCAAGTTAACAGGCTCAAGAGACATGAATTGTTAGAAATGGCTATACCCATATACTATTTATCTGAAAGGTTAATAAGGATTTTAACTCTCTTGCTGAAGTGTTCAGTCCTTAGGAATAGGTAACGTCTATATTATACCTGAACTTTTGAGCTGCTGCATTACATGGGTTGGGAAATTTTTATTTTCTCGACACAATGCATAAGAAATGTCATTTGATCAAAAATGTTACTGAAATGTCAGCTACAGATTATTTTTTTAATGTGCAAAGGCATAGAAAGTATTTTTCATACTGCACTAAACTTTCCAAATTTCTTGATAATAATATTGAGGTTTGTGTCCTACTGTTTCACTAGTTTTACTGTTTTCCTGGATACTTATTTCTTGTTTATTATTTCAAGGTATGTTTTATGGCTCCTGTGGCTTAGAAAGCAGGAACAAAATGGCAGAAAAAAAGTTGTTCTTACTTTATGAACACATTTTAAAATTGGAAGTGAAGCTTAAGAGCTATGACTGTTGAAGATTTCCACCAGGTGTCAAAATTATATACATTGGCAATAACACTCTTTAAGTGTTTGGAAAAAAAAACATGAGAAATTTTTCATCAAAACCTTCCTATGCTATGTACAGATTGCTTTCCAGTTTTGCAAACTGCACTGCTGATATAGACTGCATATTTGTCACTGCTAGGGTTTTTTTCTAATTTAATAGTAAAATTTTAAAGATAAGTCACCACTGTGTACACAAAAATACGTATGTTACGAAACTTCTGAACATGCCCATTTATAATGTTGCTTCTGCACTGATTAGTTGAGCATAGTTTTAGTGACAAATATTTTAAATAGGGAAAAAATATGTATTGGTTGACTTTGCTGTTAAGTAGCAACAAAAGTAAGATTTAAGGTTATTAACTTTTTTGGGGGGGGTGGTGGTTTATTGGTTTTGGGGTTTTTCTTTTTTTTTTTTCTCAAAAAGCTACTCAACACTTTGTCAAGCCAGGCAGTTTAAAAATGAAGAGGGGAGAAAACAATGTTAAATCTAACATAACATGAGCTGATACCCGTATAGATCAAGTCATTATCCCCTAAAAGTAGCTGACTTATATTGACTGATCCTGAGCTGTATCATTATCGTTTATATTTTACACTCAAAAACTTCTAGTAATGCAAACTTATAATTGGTGAAATAGAAATAAACTAAATAACTCAGTAAGGACTGTGCATCCATTGTGTTCCAGTTGGTGCTTCTTGATCTATATCATATTAAGAATTATTTTACCTCCCAATTGAAACAATTTTAACTGTTACTGGTGTTTACACAGTTAATAGCTCTTGATTTATTCAAAGATGATTAACTTGAGAATTCAAGTAAACTAATGTATCATTCTCACACTGCATGTTGTAATGTAAAATGGAAACATGAGCTTTACATGTCTGTCTATCACAGCAACAACTGATTTTAGAAAATGTCATTATTCATTTCTGAAATGCACAAAATAAAATTCTTTAATTCAGAGTTAACCTTTTCTTGTGATTGTTTTTTTTTTAAAAAGTCAAACTTTCCAAATGATGTTGCTTGTTCACTTGTAGCAGTTTTACATACGGGGACAGATCATTAACTCCTCAGGTCAAATGTTAAAATGTGCTATCAACACTTATTAAAAAACCAACAGCTTATTTTAAAAAAAGCATAAACTTGAGCCCTACACAGAGATTCTTATGTTGGTGTCAATGTCAGCTGTCCTCGCTGAGTTTAAGTGGGTTTGGGTTAGCAGAGCTCTGCCTGTCCCTTCTGCTATAAATGTTTATATAATTTAAGTCATAGTATTCCAAATTCAATAAGACAACAGTCCTGATTAACTGATTTACAGATGTCCAAGGGTTACAGTGATTAACTTTTGGTGCAAAATTCTTATCACTTTGGAGAAGGCATTTTCACTTTTCAGGTCTGCTTTGTAAAATTAAAGTCTTACATCACAGGTGCCTGGTATACTGAATATGTTTTGCAACGTCCCCATTTCATTCCATGCTTTATAAAAACAGGATTTTTTTCTAATCCTGTATTCAAGCATTTTCGTTAAGAAGTAGTTTATTACTCTGTTGTATGCTACTTTAAATAAATATTCTATTGGAAAAAAAAGGTTAAATAAATGTAGAAATGACCGGTCCTTGGGGGTGGTTGGTAAGGTCAGAGCTGCCACCTCAGCCCTCATGGCACCTCAAGCAGCTCAATCGAGGAATAGATGGATGAAATGTTAGTGGTGACTGGCAGGTTTCTCTTGAAGGCTCCTTTGGCCATTGCAGATGGCACTTGCGGAAGCGCCTGCAGTCAGGACACGAGCTCTGCCCGCGTTGCTGTGTGAGGTGAGGTAGGACCCGTTTAAGAGAGTCCGCTAATCTCGCCACCGGAGAGAGGGCTTCCGCCTGCCGGGCGGCCGGGGCGAGGCCCAGGCGCGACCACGGCCTGGCGGCCTCAGCCCGGGGGTCTGTGCACACCGCCGGCTGCGGGCGGCTCCGCCACACCTCCCTCGGGAAAACAGGCGAAACCTGCCCCGACCGACAGCTTGTTTTCCTTTTTAAATGTGCCTGGAAACAGCAAGAAAGAAAATGTACTTGTCTATGAGCATCTGGGTTTTTGTGCAAACCTGGGAGCTTGTACACCTCTTGTTTTAATGTAGCGGTACAAGGGAGAGCTCAACCCTGTTCACATTCTGCAAGATTTGCCTGTGCATTTGGTATTTCTCAGAAGTTGCTGGCTAAACTAAAACAGAGGCTTCCTAGTTCTAAATTTTGCATCGAAGTGCAGATGACCAAGTGGACCAATGGCCTTTTTTAACGGGAAATGTTGATTTCAGAGCATGAGCAGCTGAACAAGGCACAACTTGACTGCTGGTTTAGCAGTCGCTGTTTTTCACAGGGTCGGATTCTGAAGTGGAATTAACTTGTGGTGGTACAAAAGTGAGCCTGAGAATAATATAGAAAGAAGACTGTGGCTAGTCAGGTGGCAGTCTGAGCCATCTGTGCTGTTGTAGGCTCTTGTGTTTCTGTAAACACTTGTCCAGTCCCCTTGGCCTGTGACATGTTTGTCTCATTGTGTAATACCTCGTTGAACCTTTTTTTTTCAGAAATCTTAATCTTTGTGATGTGTCTGTTCTGTCTACAACCTTTCAGCCACATATGGCTATTCACCCTGTGTAATGATCTCAGCATACTACACAAAGTTCAGTACCACTGACTGTATTTCACGAATAATAAACTTGTTCACCTCAGTTCACATAAGCTTATGCAATTTGTGAGATCCATGAGCACTTCCCTTCCCTTTGTGCACCACAGCAATATCTCAGTACAACTTCAGACAGAGAGACTATTCTTTGTGTAGTGCCTTTTTGCAATGAGAATGAAAGCTGGCCATGAAGGAAGAGAATTATGCTGCAGCCTGGCAAGGGTCTTAAATTGGATGATGTGGACTCCAGGTACTAATGGAGGTAAGTTTCTTGTGAAGTTCTATATTTCTGAGTTCAGACTGGCAAATTAACTGGAGCTTAATTTTGTGTTGTAGTGAGAAACATAAGATGATGTTTTCTAATCAGTTCTAAAGGAAGATATTTGCAGTCACATAACTTACAGACTTATAAGTACAATTATTTTAAAGTATGATGCTCTAGAGTGGGATTAAATTATAATAGCAGCAGTCCTTTTTTAAGGTGACTAGTAGAGCCACAACCATATATAAAAATTTGAGAAAGCTGAAAGAATGATTTATTTTTTGCAAGTGATATCTCGAGGAAAAGTTTTCTACAAAATATTCTGTTCTTTTGTGGGATACATTCAGGGGCTGATTTTAAAATTTCTTTGTAATTGTTCTTATGGCCATTGTCTATAAGGGTCCTACATACAGCCTAGACCTGGGGAGGGGTACCAGTTTTAATAGTATGCAATGAGAAATCGGTTCCACATACAGGAGTAAGGCTCACAGCTGCTTGTGTAACACCCTGAAGAGTAGCCAAATAATGAGGTAATATTGTCTTAGCAAGAGCAGCCGTCGGAGGGCAATAGTAGGTTGTGTTGTCAGGATGTGTTGTAGTATTATACCTAAGGAGAGCTTAGAGTAGGATTTTGAAGTTAGTTAGTGTATAAATTTTGTAGATATGAACGATTGATTAAAGTATCAGGGATGACAGGTTAGAAGGGATCTTACCTGAAGGTATGGTAATCCAGCGACTAGCACGGTGAACACCTCAGTAGAAATCTGGGGATGATAGATGGGGCAAGAATAGTGCAGCTCTTTATCCTAGATAAAAATTAACATTTCCATCCTGGCAGCAGAGGGTGGCGCCGGTTGGCCCTGTGGCCCTGCTGCCTCCTGCTCAGGCTGGGCCGTTCAGCTCCCCCGAGCTCCCTTCAGGGCTCTGCGTTCCTGCACAGCCACACTCGCTTTGCTGGCTTTAACGGCTCAAGTGTCCCGCATGTCAAAATCATAATAAGTTTTTAAATGTTTAGCAAATGTTTCAGTAATATATCCTCACGTAGGGGAAGTGGGAAAGGAATACATCTTTGATGGTTTAGTTACTAAGGAGTATTTCATTATTAAAAATTCCAATAATCTATTCCTCTGTTTTATTGCAAAGTTCAAGAATCTATTTATCTCCTAAAGAATGGGAAATGCTAGGATATGAAACCAGGTTTATGTTAGGCATGTCTTTATTATTTGCATCATAGTTCATCTAATGCTTCTGTAATTGCGCACAATTTTTTTCAGTTTCCTTAAATGTTTTGTTTATGTACAAAAAAATTTAATGTGAAAACTGGAAATAATTCTGCCTTGGCAATCTTTCGCTATAACTGTGGGTATTTTATCTTAAGTATGTTGTTACATGGATTTTTTTTTTTTAGTGGCATTCATCCTGCACACAGCAGTTTTCTAAGACAATCAGCTGGAAACAGTGAGGCTAAAAATTATGAAACTCTAACTGAAAATTAATATTTTTTTGACCCAGGAAAACTGTGTAGTGCTTAGATTTAGTTGGCAGAGTTTGCTTTGAACGCCTTTGTTCTCATGGAGTATGAAAGATTTGGAGGCCCAAGGTTTATGTTGTGATATTGTTAGACAAAAGTAATGGTACGGCTGTAATCTAGGAATAAAGTCCAGTAATAGAGAAGTCTGGAGAAGAATACCAGCAGTAGGAAGGAGTATAGATGGAGTCAGGCATTTAGACATGGTAAGAAAAAAAATAATAAAAGGAGTGATATGAAATACTAGATCATTTTATGTGGCTTAGAGCAGCTTTATATAAAATAAAATATAACAACAGAAAGAGTACAGAGTCTGTAGCTGAAGAAGTCCAGGTGCTTCTGTCCTACAGCTTTAAGCTCTAGGTGTCAAATTTGTGTGTTTTTAATGGGCTGCATTTTCTACCAGTTATTCCACTTGCTGAAGCTGAGTGAGAACACCCACATTTTAAAGGTAATTTTGTAATTTGTAAAGCCTGTAATCAGACCTACTGGGACAGCAATTCAAGAGGTGGTTTTGTTTTCTTGTAATGGCTGTCTGGCTAGTACTGCTGGAGGTCTACCTGCAGGCCTCTGGAGGGCCGTATTCATGAGTTTGGAACAGTTAGGTTACTGCAGAGCTTTTCCAAGGCCTCCAGGCACAATTTAGTTAAACTTAAGAACCAGATGCTGTTATCACCTGGATCAGAGTAAATACAGAGTAATTTAATTTCCATGCCTTGAATAATTGCAGGTTTATTTTTGCATAATTTTGTCTTTAGACAGTTTATACACCTTTGCAAACAGCTGTTAAAAGCATAAATCAGATGTGGTAATGCAATATACTATTTGTTTGTTCCAGGGTAGGGAGGCTACACTGTCATGGGCTTCACTGTCACAATAATTTCCTTAAAGCAGTCATGCACAGAGGTTTTTGGCCTTCCTTGTCAATAGCTTTTCTGGAGTCTAACAGAACATACTCTAAATTCTGTAGTCCCAAAAAGCTGATAGAATTTTGTACTTTGGATTTATCAAATTGGTGAAAACGTTCTCTTCAAGAATATTAAAAGCAGATAAAACATAGTTGAGAATAAGGGGGGTGGTGGGGGGTGTGTGTGTGTGTATGCATGTGTTAGTAGTAGTAGACAGGTGTTCTTCTGGTTATTTCCATCGTGTTTTCAAAGCTGAGCTTACAAAAATTCATTAAAAACATTAGGGTTTAGAAATTTGTGCTTGTTTTATTAGAAAGGCTTGTTTTGTCTGTGCACAAAGATTGAGCAGAGAAGTCTGAAAGTTATAATATTTAAAAAGTGAATGTTTACTAGTTTAATAGCTGAGATGAGAAGTCTTGTTAGGTAATTAAGCATTTCTTCCAAATTTCAGCAGATACTTTTTATTGATTATGAACCAATTGTTCTAAACTAAATGGTGCTGTTAAATGTCGTCTTGCTTCCTATCCTTCTCCCTGATATCATTTAACATAAAAGGCTCCATTTAATTGTGGAGTGTTTCTATGTCTACTGCCATTCAAATTATAAACCACTTCAAATATTTGTTTAGAGGGAGAACTGCAGTATTGCTTTTTCAAAAAGAATCTCTTGGAGGGCAGAAATCCAGTGTTTCAATTTTAACTTAAGGTATTACTGTCTGAAGAGCAGCCTACTGCTTGGTGGTCAGTGAATCCTTCAGGAAGGTCGGAGATGTGGTGATGGTTGAGGATGGGTTATGATAGAAAGGGAGAGGACTTCTAAGTGAACACCAAAGAGAGACAAGGAGGATGTTTCCTCAGCTGTGGAGTTTTTCAAAGGGGCGGAAGCAGGAAAGAGAGGAAGTTCTGATGTCTGGTGTGGCTGCATGCTGTAGTACAGCAAAAATGATGGAGAGGGGGAAGCTGCAGTTTAACTTAGTGTGGGCCTACAGGCTGGTCTGTGTGACCCTGTTTCAACGGAGCAGACAGCACAGCCATAGGGCTCTACTGCTGTTACACCAAGATGCAACAGTACTCTGACTAAGAATTCTGGGCCACTGAAGGGAAGAGCACCTTGAGGAACTAGTTATAACCACAGATGAATTTCCAGACTTATTTTAATTCTCGTCTGGTTTTCACTTTTGAAAACTAGATACTTTTTACATATTGAAATCTCATGGGGAGGAGAGCTCCTGTAGAGGCTGAAAAAACATTTTCCACTTGGCTGAAGTCAAAATTGTGCATTATTTTGTCAGCCCTATTTCCAGCTCTTCAGCCAGTTCACTATGGTGTCTTAAAACGGACTCAATTTCTCCATCTTTCACCCTTCTTCAGCATAGCTAAAATGCTACTGTGAATTTCACCCAGAAGTCATCCAAATCCCTGGAAACATGAGTACTACATCAGACTCAAAGGTTTTATGTGCTTGAATGTAACATTTTAAAGTCTTTTGATGTCATATACAAAAGTAACTCAGAATAATAATTACTGTAATTGTATCTTTTGTCTCATAAATTTAATTCTCAGTGTACTCTATTTAATGTGCTGTAATTACATACTCAATGTACTGCTAATAAATATACTCTTTCAACATGTATATGTTTGATGTATACATATTTTCAAACGTGGGGGAAGCAGTAGAAGCAAGGATATTATATCTTTAGGATTTTTTCTATTAATGCTTTGTTAAATATCCTGTTACATTAAATTTTTTGTCACAAAACTCATATGAGGATGCTTTGAAATGCTAAATAGTTGTGACAGTGATTAGTACACACCACTCATGTTTGTATGTTTCCAGTGGTAAAAATTTAAGGATTGCTCTGAATTAACTGAGGGGACACTGGAATAGTATGTGGATGTCTCTGTGCCCTTATCTTCCTTTCTTGGAAAGTTGTGACTGCTGTACTCTGAGAACTTTTGGTAGCTTCATAATTTGTGGAAAGTGGATGGCAGGTAGGGACACACCTCTTTTTGGAAAGTTTTGATCTTTGTTTCCTGCTTGGTCATTTTCACTGCCCTTCACAGTTAATCAGTAACTACTTTCTGCTGAAAATAAGAATGCTGCTAACCAAAATCCTACTTAGCTGAAAAGGTATCTGTCTTCTAAGATAAGAACCATTGATTTTGCTGCCACTGTTGGATGTGATCTCTAAATGCTGCTTCCATTGCTGGGGGTACTATTAAAAGAAAAAAAAACCCCTGTTGTTAACATATGGATGAGGAGCGTCTGGTAATGGGTAATATTTTTAGAGAGTGGCAAGTTCAGCAGAACACAGTCATTTAAACACAGAAAGTCCGGAGTTAGTTTCCCATCTGCACAGTGTTAATTCTGCCTGCTTAGGTCCCTCCCACAGTGCACCAGTAATGCTGATGTTTTGTCTGGGCACTGCCCTCCTCAGGAGCTGCTTCTGTCTGCCCTATCACCAGGATTCACCTGTATGTGCTTGATCTATAATCCCACTGTACGTGTGCCAGGGATTATACAGCAGTTTACACCATGCCAAATCTCACTGTGCTTTGCAGCAGGCCTGCAGGTCTGCTTGTGCATGTACCTTTAGATTGCACTGCCTATCGTTAATTAGTTAGTTTATAAAAAATAAATACTAACCTCCTGCAATTTACAGTTCATTTGTTTTCACATCTGTCACATCATATGTTTAGCCTTCAGGAAGCCTCACAGCCTATGTTCATGTCTGACCTAGCTGTACACAACAGCTTTCTGGGCTCTGTTTCAAGCATGGTCTACAAACTGAGTTCTGAAATGTGTCACAAAACTTCCAGGACAGTTCTTTCTTTGGATCATCATTGGGTTTTACACAATGAAACAGCTCAAATATTCATTGAATACCTTTGGAGATTTTATTCACCATGCCACGTTCTGCAGAAAATTACATGGCATGTGAGGAACTAATGCATGAAAGTTATGTCTATATATTACTTTTATGCGGGCTGATTTTTTAAAATATTATTCCATAATTTAGGTCTTTGGATGTGTACACCACAGGTTTGTCTACTATGCTAAAAACACCTGTTTCTATCACTATTACTGGAAGCCACATATTCCTACCTTTGTTTTACTTCCACATTGATAGAGAAAGCATTGCAAGTATAAAAAGAAATTACTTAAAGATGAAACTTTTGTTTCTGTGAAGCTTATATTTGAAGCTGAAAGTAACTAGCTCCACAGCTAAATCCTGTGGACTAACTATCTGTGAGATGTATGTTCTTCCTCAGGTACTTCTTCTGACTTGCAATGTGTTTGTATTTTCCTTTTTACCCTTTTCCTGTGCTGTTTTGCAGCCCTCTCTTCATTCTTAGTTGTATTACTTCATTTGAAATAATGTTGGGAACTATTTCAAGTGCTTTTGTGGATGTGGATGTTTAACCCTTTTACAGCAGAGGTGCAAAGGCACGTTTGTGCCTCAGCAGTGCACACAGCACTGTGACTGTGGCTGTAGCACCTGGGATAACGTATTTTCTTGAGTGGCTGTGGAAATTCTCACTCAATGCTTTGTGAATCACTACAGAGTGGTGAATCACTGCAAAGTGGTCCTTAGACAACTGACCTTGAGTTGACTCTCCCAAATATTTTCACCTACTAAACCTAATTAAAATATGCATTAAGGATGTTTATATTGCTGTATCTCTGTAATTACAGTTGCTATAAGGATGCTATTCTTTTGTGAAAGGGTGATAAGACGTTAATAAATAGCCTGTCTTTCATACACTGGATAACATCATACTAAGCTTGAAAACCTTTAAAATAATGGATTGTAGTAAATTAATACTTCTCCATAAGGAAGGTTATATATCATAATTGTGTTCAAATGTACTGCAAAAAAATAATGTATTCTGTAAGGAATTCATTTAGAAGATGGAACATCAGATTGGAAGAACCCAAGAAAATTAATTTGTCAGTCCTCATGAGCCAAAGTCCCCTGATTGTAGTGATCTGATGGCCCTAAGAAGGCAGGGCAGTAGATTCCTAGTGCAGAGCAAAAATTAGGTGACTTATGATTTAATTTGTGAGACATGCTACACAGTAACTGATTACCCTGGCTCTCTATATGCCCAGTCTAGCACAGCAGTGAGGGCCTCTGTACCCACAACAGCCTTGATGGTCAGCAGCTCCTCTGTGGAACCATCCTAACAAAAAAATCCCACTGAAGACCAGGAGTGGCCTAGACCTGCACTGAGTAGGAACATAAAAGATTAGATCAGAAGTGTCATGGAGCTCTATTTCCGGTTTTTTCCAAATTATTTTGTATCTCGTGGGTGTAACAGGACTTTCACATTCTATGTGGAGGGGCTTTTATATCGTGAGGTTAACACCTAGTGCGTCTTTGCCCTCCTGGTAGCATACTCTGTGGCTCTGACTGTTCTCTCCGTAAGAGTCACCTCCTTCTCCTCCCTGACCTCTGGCTAAATGGAGGAGTGGATTACTAGCAGAGGAATGTAACACTTCCAATTTGCCAGGTAGGTGGTAGTTGCTGCGTTCCAAAGAGGTTACCACAGCAAACCCCTCAGAGATACACGTGCTTCATGCACTTTGCTTCCAGAGTTTGTTAAAGTTATAAATCATGTTTAGTGCATACTTGGTATACTTTAACTTAGCTATTCCAACTCCAAGGAAAACCCAAATAAATAGGTATCTGTTTTCTCAGCTTCTCACACTAGTTTTCCCTGCCAGTCCTAATAGAAAGTAATTATTATGATCTCAGCCATTTCCTTTTCCTCACCTTCCTATTTTCCATTACACAACTATAATTATTATTGATTATACCTAATTAGGATTCATTGTGCTTCAAAGATTTAATACTTGGTCTTTGCCTCCAAAAGGTGATAATCTTACTTTTAGGCTTAAAATCATGAGTAACACAAGACACAAGGGGACAATCAAATTCAAGGACAAGAGCAACCACTTCAAAAACACATGATCTTTTCCTTAGCTAACGAGCTAGTTATCTGCAATTTAGTAAAGTCTAAGTTCAAAGCATTTTCATTACTAGTATATGGAAGGGAATAGTACTAGTGTGAAGCTTATTTATTTATTTCAGAAAAATGTGTTTTCTTGAGGGCAGCAGTATTTATCTGTATAGAGCACTTGCACATCACTGGTCTTATAAACTGCTTGGTTTGCATACACACCAGGGACTCCCTTTTTCCATTGCACGAAAAGGTATCCAATGAGTCATGCTTCCCTGTAAACAGGCTTTTTTAGATGCCTGTCCCTCATCTGTTTGCAGTTCTTTGTTGTTACATTCTCTTCAGTTAATTTCTGCATTTTCTTCTATGTTCAGGCCTTTCTGTGCACCCTATATCCAGGGTTATGTGATACTGAAACAACGGTAGAACTTTGTATATTCCATTTCCATTGTCCTCCAAAACAGATTCTCCTCTTCAAAATAACAGGAGTTGTGTGTATTCTCATGTTATTACTTCATCTAGGAAGTCACATGTCATTGCTAACATTGTTAACATTTTGCCTTATCTTGAAACAGGGAGACTGAAGAACCTGATTCTCAAGTACCTGAGGAAAAAAGATGATTTTGTGGTCTAGTTAAAATTATGTCATCTCTGGCTTGGTCTATAGGATGGAGAATTTTGGCCTGGTAAATCAAGCCTCAGGATTGAAAGTTTTGCCAGAAAGGTACGAAGGTTTACAAATTGAGTTTGCCATCTAGGAAGTTGGTACAAGCCACAGCGCACACAGGAAGACCGTGTTCTGTATGATGGAAGAGTCAGAAATGTTGTAGGAAACGGATTAGGAATGAATAAAAAAGTATATAGGTCAAAAGGCCTCTGTAGACATGTTTTGTCTTCAGCCTCTAGATCCCCTGTCTGATATTCTGCCAACTGTAGTGAGCAGTCTTTGCAAATTAGGTTCTAGAGCTCCGTACACTACCAAAGCAGGTATTGCATTAGTTGTTCTTAGTCTTTATCTGTTACAAATTCTATCTATAACTATACTTCTATTAATGCTATCTATTACCATGAGATGGGAATCCCAAACAGAAGCCAGGTGCTTTTGTTTTGATAATGAATTTTTGGGCATTGTGGGGATTGTGTTGGGAGGCATTATTAAACTCTATCCCAGTCAAACAATTGCAGACTGGTGAATAGAGAAGTGCCTGAAAATGTAGATATTCTATATATATTGCACTTCTAATTAAGTATTTCAGATATGATTCCAGGACTGCTTACTATTTTGAAACAAAAAGGAGACATTGTTCCAGCTGCTAGGAGATGACTGTTTACAGACAGATGGTTTTTTCCTTGTAGTAGATTTCAATTTCACCATGAAAAAATATTATAAATACTGAACAAAAATTATTAGCGGACTATTCCTTACAGTGTTAGCTGCTGAAGGAATGGGAATTCACCTACTTCTGCATTTGAAAGGGAAAACTCTGCACAACCCAGGTGACATGAGAACACATCCTGCGGTGACTTCTCTCTGCTATGCAGAGTGAAAGGAAGGGCTTGGGAAACAGTCACGGAATACCTTTGGAACTATCTAGACTCTGATTGACTGACAAGTCCTCAGTGCCAAGACACGTGTCCCAGTTCTGGCACATCTGGAGGAGACCTGTAAATATTGAACAATAAACACCAGCTCCTTCTACTGAGAAAGGCCACAGTTAAACGGTTTCTTCGTGGGCTTCTCTTGGGCCTTCCAAGTGTCTATCAGAAAATTAATGTATTTGTATTAAGGTTTTCTGTGGAAGTTCCAAGGTGGTGTTCTTGTGTTGATCATGATGCCATAAGCAGTCATAATCCTTGTTCTGGTAAGCTTACTAAACCTTCTTCCAAACATTTTTTTAATTTATTTAATAAGCATCTTTTTATTTTTACAAATTTGAAGAGTCTAAGTGATAGAAATGACAATTCATTTTCAAGTGAAATAAAGCCACATTAAATTAGTCAGCCTAGTAGGGATTTAACCCAATAGATACATGCAGCATCACCATGTTACCCACTCACTGTAGCTCATCAGTAGCTGCTGCAGAGAAACACAAGAGAAATCTTCCACTAAGTGTCTTTCTCTAAATCTTTGTGTTTAGGTCACCAAAGTCAAGGTATTTTAGATGAATGAGTGAAACGACTTCCAGACTCTAAAATATTTTAAAAGTCATTTGCACTTACACAAAATGTAAAAATAGATTACCACCAGGAATTTATTTAACTTACACATAGAAGAGTTCTTCTTGATACCTTATGACAACTATCTCTTAATAGAAGAGAGTGAACAGCTAGTGAGAGATGCTGACTTGGCATAAATAAGGCCCCGGTGGATGAATCAGAATTGGGCAGAGTATAGTTGTTGCCAAGGCTGGATGCACTAGAACGAGATCTGCAAAGTACCTTAAAAAAAAGGAATAAGATAGATTTTGCAAAAGTAATGAATAGCAGTGCTTCAGGTGAAAGTATCCTCCTGGTCTGAACTATGAACATAGGTGCAGACAAACCTTGCTTAGAATCAAAAGGACTTCCTGAGATGGAGCTGCCCTAATCAGTTGTCTGCTCTGGATTACAGTTCACATTCTCAGATTCCATCTTGGATCATTAAAATCTCCTCACTGAATTTTTTTCAGAAGTATTAGTTGACAGTGACATATTTGTTTGGTTTGTTGGACGAAGTTTTCTAAGTGTTTTTGCTCAGTCTTTGGTATTTGGACTTTTAATATACAGTCAAATTTACCAAACATATTTCCTACATCCAGTCCATGGCAGGGAGGATGTAGGAAATCCCACTAGGCCATGAGGGAGACTTACTCAATTTTAGGTAATTTCTTCAACTTTAGGGAGTTCTCAGGACAGGAGAGAAAAGGAGTGCTCTTTTGTGGGATCACATTCATGCTCTTTCTACTGCAATTATCAATAGCTCTTTACTAAATTCTTATTTAATTAAGCTTAAGTTAAGCTACTGATGCTTTTAGGAGTAGAGTAGGTACACCTTTACCAATCTCCTTGATTTATAAGGCTAAAGATTCTACTGGTGATTTCTTTTTTTTAAAACAACAATGAAGCTAGCATAACTAGTTATCAGAAGTAACCAGGTAACAATGATAATATTGTTTCCAAGATCTGTGATGTGTGAGCAGACCTTTTCTGGATGCTGTCTTTCAAGGACTAATATGTTGGAATTGTTTTTTCTTTCTATGTTTTTTTCTAAAAGTCATTGTTATTGTGGTGAGAATAAAATAGTTCTCTGAGAAAGGAAGCCGTAATAAAAGCATTTCCTTCAGCTATTGATTTCTCTGTGGTTCCAATTGCTGCATCTGTATGACAAGATTTGCATTTTGCAGGAATTATCACTTAGGTGGTCACCTTTTAAAAATGTTAAGTCAGAGTTTTTAGCCATACATAGTTTCAAGCACCAAAAATTCTAGAAGTAATCCAATAGTAATTACTGTAAATTAAAAAAAAAAGTCTATATATTTGAGTTATGTTTGGATTATGAAAGCTTGCTGAAGATGCAGATAGAAATTTTATTTCCTGACTAACCATTTTATACATCAGTTTTGAAAACATGTCAAGTCAGTGTCAGTATGTGATTTCTTGCATAATAATATTCTGTTGCATAGTCTAGAAGTAGCTCACAAGATGAGGATATAAGGCAATTATTGACCATCAGCA
Source organism: Rhagologus leucostigma (assembly GCA_013397725.1). NCBI lineage: Eukaryota > Metazoa > Chordata > Aves > Passeriformes > Rhagologus > Rhagologus leucostigma. The sequence goes on along the minus strand of VZTD01001331.1, from coordinate 89,942 downwards.
GTAGTAAATTTATCTACGCTACGCAGTGCTCATGCCTAATACATGCAAGTAGCTCACATCCAAGAAATGGCTCTTGTTCCAAGTCATTGAGAAACTTTTGTTTATATAAATCACCTAGCTGAGCCTCCCAGCAAGTTTTTTCTTCTGATGCTTGAGAAAAAGATGAATAAATGCACATGAAACAATTATTGTTATTTTCAGTTACCTACCTAACCATATTCAGATACTGGTACGCATCAGACTTCTCATATGTTATCATTAACGAATAAGCCTACCATGAGCAGTGTCACTGATCGGTGCCATTTGCCTCTTCCTGAGCCAGTCGTGTTCCTTCTTACCATTTTGTGAAAGTACATTTGCTCTCATCCTACTACTATCAAGTGCTTTGGGATGAATCTTCTTTTGGAACTGCAAAAATGGTTTGGATATAAAGTAGAAAATGGAGTTCTGATGCAATGCCACCTAATCGAGTCCTGGAATAATTATCACAGGACTGATTTCAGGGCAGTAAGCTATCTGCAGAAATGATAATAGGTATTGCTCAAGCCTGGCACACCTAATTTCTTGTTTCCCAAGCTGTATAAATAAATAGTCTTCTTTGCGTATATGAGTGTATCCACACCTCTCCTGTCACATCGTTTCTGAGCAGAAGGGTCCTTCATCTAGATTAGCAAATAGATTGAAGCAGACACCCTCCTATTTTCATAACACTAGGTATAATTTTGCTATGCTTGCAAGTGGAGAGTATAATTACCATTATCCTCTGGTACTATTGTAACCAATATAAGTGACATTGCTGTTACTGGTTCCCAAGCTTCATTTTTAGGAACCTGTTTTTATCCAATACCGCATAAAACCAGCTACTTTAAACTTCAGCTGAGATAATGATACATTTTCTCTCACATTGAATTCAACCTTTTATTATTAAATACTTCTATTTTATTAATGAACACTTTTTTAAGGAAAAAATAGTCTAAGAAATAGGTGATTCTGTACTTATTAATTTGCCTCGAATCTTTCCAACACACTGAACATGCTCTACAGATAGTTTTAGCCTTGTTGATGAAAATTACATTAGGCTCTCATATAGTATATTCTGTGCTTTTAATTTTCATTCTTCATTAGCACTTCAGTTTTGTATGATCCACTGGATTTCTTCATGTCAAGCAAATAGTTTTTGAAAAATTTAATTTTTTGTCTTTCTAAGCTCCAAAATAATATCAATAGGTCATACTTGATCAAGTAGGAAGTAGATCAGATTACTAAGGTGTGTTAGAAACTCCCCAACATTCCAAGTCAAGACTAGTGTGTCATCTAGAATTTTGGAATGCAGCAAATAATTTGCTTTACAGACCGTTAATGAACTTGGAAAAAGTTTGTGGATTAGAATTATCAGTTCAGTGTGAGATTCTGCAGCACAAAGCCAGGAAAGAGCAGATATCCTTAGGGTGCTGCAAGATCAGCTCCTAAAATTAATTGTAGGGTAAGTCTAATGAAACTATTGAAAACAGGATATGATGAAACATGAAGCACTGCTTTGGCTCTCTCACAGAACCCTCCCTCCTCTTTCTGTATTCTCTCTCAAAATAAATAGCTGTGGCTGGGTTGAAATCAGAGTGCTACTAATGCTACACTTTCCATTTTAGTTTCTGGGTTTCTGTGGTTGTTAAATACTGGAGACTGAGACATAAAGAGATGCAATTTTCAGCCATCTCCCATATTTTTTTTCTTTTTTCTTGATTTTGGAGATTATCTCAGTTATCTACCACTTGTGTTTGTTTAGAGAGAAATTCAGGGCCTTGCTGGACCCCTGTTTCTCTAGGACAGTGTGGATTAAACTTGCTCCCATATTGCAATAATAAACTCATGGTTGCACTGTTCCAAACTTTTCACTGCAATGAGAAGTGTCTAGTTTAGTAATGCTGCAGCCTGTGTTTCTCAGTCTTGTATTGCACAAAAATTAAAGAGACAATTTCATAAGATATCTGATGTGCAAGGGGATGGTCAAAAATGGTCTGACTAAAATAAACATACCTAGAAGTTTGTGTCTTGAAGGCATTCAAATTTTCCTGTTTTAGCAGTAAGTGGAAAATATTATTCTAATTTACTATTATTCACATTTTTAAAATACATGAGCAGTTCTAATAAATTGTTATTTAATGGTGTGAAATGTCTCTCTCAACTGTTTACAAGAAGTTCAGTTTGTCATTTCCACAAGTGGCCTTGCAGATCAATAGCAGCAGCATGGCTGATGTCCTAAGGCAAAGCTGTGGGAACCATTAGATTTTGGTCCAATCTCAGTGTTGGTGTGAGGGAGTTCTACAGCAGCAGAGTCTCCCCTTTAGCTAGAGAAGCAAAAGCACTGAGAATTCAGGATTGTAAATTCAACCATACAAACCTAAGGGGATGGAAAAATAATAATTCTTGTTCTCAGTACTTAAAATACTGACAATATTTGCCTTT
>VZTD01001331.1:26121-87410 GCA_013397725.1 Rhagologus leucostigma | reverse complement strand
AGCGTATCAGTTGGATGTCTCAAAATTAATTTGCCCAGAATTTCTGTTGGTTTTTTTTCTCATCTCCACATCCTCTGCGTTCAGCTGCTGCAGCATACTGAGGAACACGTGTATCCAACTAGCTTGTGTTACCACAGTGAGGGAATTGGAATCAAGGTTACCATTAACCAAGAAGCCAGAAAATTTTTGAATGTGTCTCCACTAGCGACAAAATTAATTAAAAATAAATTAATGGCCATCCCACTTCCCTAGGGCTCCAGGTCAGTCTCAACCTTTGACCTTTGTGTTGAACCCTTCCAACAAAGTGGCCCTCTGCAGTTAAATGTCACTTAAACTTTTCCGGAATATAAGTTATAAATGTATAAAACTTCAAGTACCTTGCAGCTAAGCACCTAGACATTACAGTTTGAGGCTTATTATATATATATAAATAATAAAGAGTTGATTTCTTTACTCTGTACTTACTAACACCATATATTACAAACATGAATTATAATGTAAGTTAATTTCTATGCTTTGATATTATAAACTTCCTGTAGTTGCCCATTAAACATTTAATATTGAGATAGTAAAAAAGAGCAAATTTAATTCAGAGGCTAGCTAGGCCACTGACTGTTTTGTTGGTCATCTCTGCCTTGCTCTTGTAACTGTCTGCTTGGGGGGTTTATGTGGGGAGAAAATAGAAAGCTTAGGACTTCCAAAGACCTCTAATTGCTCTCACAAAAAGCTGATGGGGAAAGAGCTGCATATGAAGGTCATGTCTAGTAGTATTCTCAGGCCTTTAGAGCTCCTTTAGGGTCACTCAGACCTGAAGCTTTGAAAATGTTAAGGTGGAAATTGCATATTGTTTGCAACTCTTAATTTGGTGGCTCAGTCCAGTAGAATACTTGATTTTGCTGGCTCCTTTTCTCCCCTTTTTACTTTTTTCATTTCAATGTTTATATGCTTCTGCCTTCTTAGCAAGGCACAAGAGTTTGTCCAACTTAAGAGCTCTGCAATCTTGGCGCGGTAGTTTCTGTAGCTGCATGGTATGGTACGTCCTTTATAATTTCACACAGTTCGAATTAGATGGAAAGATAATCACCTGAGAAGTTTGAGAATGAGCTGGCTGGACTCGATGCACAGTATTTTATCTTTTTCCACTCATCTAGCCAAAAATATTTCAAGAGCAAGATTAGGGGGGAAAATAAGTGAACTGTAACTTCTTCCTTCAGTGTTTTAAATGCCTCCCTCCATTTTCTTGTATTTTTTTAATTCCTAATTTGCATGAGCATATCATACACCTTCTTCCTAATACTTTTTTTGAAGAGTAGTTTACTTCTGCTATTTTTTACATACCAACTGTATGGTGTCTTGTCCCTGTACAATCCTTCTGTGAGCATTTCATTAGAAGAAATAGGCCAAATTTTAATACTCTCGACCTTGCCCAGTCCGGTTCATCCACTCCCAGCTGTACATCTTCTAATGCCTACCTTAGTCATGCCAAGCTCACATTTTTCTCCAGTGAGTGTTAGGTCCTGCTGGCAGACACTGCCTTCTCAGTTAAAAGTAGGGCTCATTCTCAGCTGTAAATCTCTGTGTTGTTGTAAGCAAGTGTAGACCTGTCCAGACCTGTCAGCGAGATCAGCTTAGACAGACTAGTTACTGCATTCCTTTTGCCGAAAGGAAATATTTGGAACTTAGATGTCCTGATGTAATTTTAAAACTAGAGATTCTAGAGCATAAACACATGCTAGAAAAGTCTCAGCTTTAGTGGATGATCAGTTTTAGGTGTTGGATAGGTTTTGCTACAGTTCATCTATTTTTCAGCTATCTGAAAAACAGGTGAATCTTCTTGTTTTAAAATTTAGAGTGAAGTTAATCTGAGAATTTTCAGAGGTTTAATGCTGTCTCCTGTAGCATATCTTCTGTCATTTTTCTTGCAAGAGTCTGAATTGAGCTCCTTAGTAGAAATATATATTGAGATTATTCTTCTTGCAAAGGGTTTACTGAGCACAGAACCAGGCAGAAAACAGTAAGAGAAGTGGAGGAGTCTGTTCAGGTATTCCTGCATCTAATTTCTAATCTTAACATAATAATTCATAATTTGTCATTGATTTAAAGTACTGATACTAACAGAATTAGCACTACCAAGCAGAAACATTCACTGTCAAACTGTGCTGCACGTTCCTATTTCAACTCATTTATGATTGAGTTTTTGAAATTTGCTATAGTAGATGCTAATTTGTTCTTCTTTTAGGGATTTTGACTAATTAGCTCATGTGTGTTTCCTAATGTGCTAGTTGCAGAATGAATATTTTAACCTGCTGACTCACTGTAAGAGTTCTGGACACATATATATCATAACTGGTCTTTTGTTTTGCTTGTGTTGATGTGAATCAACTTACTTGGTGATAGAACTGAAAAGTGCAACTAGCTACAAATCTATTTAAATTACACCTTTTGGCCCTACTCAGAGTTATTCACTTTCCAATGATACAGCAGTTCAATAGGCACCAGTGTGATGTTGTGGAACGTCCTGATCTTTAAGATATGGCACCATAAAGTGTGACAGGTGTGAGAAGTTGTGTTGCTGTGGAAACATTTCAGTACACCATTGCAAAATGGCGTGCTGAAATCTTAAATGTTGTTTATCTAGCTAGTTGCCCTGTGTTTGACCGAGTAATACGTGAACATCACAATTATTCCAAGATCTCCTATTTTTTTCTGCACTGTGGCCCTCCTGCAGACAGTGTTTCCTAGAGAAAATTCAGTTAGATCTCTAAAGCATTGTGAATTAAATGGACCAGTGCTACAGTTTGTAGTACCACTATGATTGGAAGACTATTTCTGCTATGATTGTAATACATACCTATAATCCCGTGAAAGCCGTGTTTACCTTTGAGAATGTCATCTGTAGGCAATGACACAAGAATAGCTTTCTCTGTCTCTTACATTCTATGTTCTCAATTATATAACACTGCTGTTCTTCCTTGGTATTTAGTAACATGTATTTGGTGAAAGGGAATGCTTGATTAAGTTCCTTTTTCAAGTAAGAAGATGGCTTGTTATTTCCTGTGCTCAAGGTACTGCCTGTGGATATCAAGATTTTTCAGTTGTGGGGTATCGGCTATTTACAAACAGTGTATATAAACAGATATATTTCCTTCAGGCGACGTTTTACTTTGAAGGGAGAAACAACACACGTCAATGATGTTTTACCAACGTTAAAACATCACAGAGAATTTAAGTGACCAGTATAATCCCTTATCACAAATGAAATGAGGATTGTTATGGTGGAAGCAGAAGCATTAGTTTAAAGTTGTTGCCCAAGAATATGTTACCAATCATTTTGTCAGCATGAGGTTTTTAAGGTTTTAGGAGATAGTCATCACATTTTTCATGGTCAAAAGCAATTTAGAAGCATATTTGATATCCCATCATCTTCTCAATTAAAGGAATACAAACCCAAAAAACCCCAAACTCCAGCAAATATAAAGGAGAAGAAGAGAGATGATGGGACACTGGAGAGAGGTGAAGCTTAGGGAAATTAAAACTGCTGTGTGTGTGTGTCTAACACTAGACACCTACACCCACAAGGGTATTCAAAAAGGTTGTGTGGGGTTTTTCAGAAATCCTAAGATGCTGTGGTTTCCACTGACTGAATGAATCAGGTATTTTTTCACAGATGTGTTCGGAATCCACAGATGCCTTCCCATCTAAGAGTATGTGAATGCCAGATACATTAGTTCAAGTCCCTTTGCTTTCTAGAATATTAGAAGGAAAATCAACAAAGAATCAATATATGTGCTACTGTCTATGACTGGTCTGTCACATGGTGGGTTGTACTAATCCATAGCAGATTTCAAAGCCCATAGGCATGTTTCTAAATCTTTTGTAGGCTGATGCTTGCAGTTAGATTCTAACAGTAGAGAAAGGATGGTTTATTTCCTAAAGAAGGTATCTCTTCCCACAGATGTACAGGGCACTAAAAGTTCATTTTGATTTTGGGGTTCAGACAATATGCACAGATACCACAAGTGAAGTAAACCACAAATTTCTCACTAAGTGACTCACTTGATTAGCCAATCTTGTCTGTGAAATGCAGAATTGTGATATTGTTTCAAAGTGACTCTCTTATAACCTTCCCACCAAACATAATCATGCTATTACTGTTGACTCTGACAGCAGCTTCTTTCCATCCAAGAAGCTCAGCAAATTTCACAACCATTAAGCCTCCCAATGAAATAGTTAAATGTCATTATCTCATTTTCTAGATGAGGCATATAGAAATTAATGACTTGTTAGAGTCATACAGGAAATTTGTGACAGAGCAAGGAATAGATGGCAGCTCCTCCAGCTCTCATGCCTATTTTTTATTTACAAAATTACTCCTTTTGTCCTCAAATAAAAGGCACTCCTGATTTTGGAGCAGTGCTATGAATGAGTGATCTGAAAAGCTCAATCATTGAATAAGTAAAAGTAAAGTATCAAGAGCAACTCTGCTACTTTTCTAGCAATATAATGGAAGAACTTTGCTATTATTGGCATAGGATTGCTTTTAAGTAGAAATATGTCAGAATGCAAGAATCCTAGATCTCAGTTTGAAGAAGGTGAGAGTGGAAGGAGGATCTCAGTGGTTTGATGTAGCACCAGAAACCTAGTATGAGCAGCATAGAAGAAATGGTTCTGGTTGATCTGGTCTCATGCCTTAAACATGCTGATTCATCACTGGGCTTTTTGATTTGCTGTGGCTGAATCTCAGTATTTTTGTTTAAACTGAACAAAAAGCAGTGTTCACTGTATGGGTCACATATGAGGTTTGCTTAAGTTTCTCACACCTAAAGAAATCCAAATTGTCCATGAACTCTTCTGATGCACAAGCACAAGGAAATAAGATGTGAAACGCATCACGTAAGTGCTTACACATAAAATACATCAGAGATTTTGTTTGGAAAGTTACTGTAAAAGTGAAATACATTAGGATGTGTGTTTTCATTTTTTTAGATTATTCTTGCTATTTTTTAATATATACACATAGATATTCCTGTCTGTAGTGTAACACTGTCCATACAGGAGGTATTATACTATCTGTATGTGTTTGTGTGTGTGTGTATAAATATATATACATTGCATGGCATGAATCTACAAAACTTTGAGCTGATTTATATTGTATAGGAAAGGATGGTGGAGAGTTTTAAGTGCAGGAGTAGAAATGGGAAGATTTGTGTCCTGAGAGAAATATGTATGAATCTTTGAAAATAATTACTGCAATGTATTTATTTTATGGATATTATCCTGCCCACCTACTTAGGTTTAAATTAGAGGAGTCCATTAGGAAGAATTTCTGGCAGAAGTGAAATTAAGTAGAAACCTGTAGATAATCAGGAGTCCTAATCATAAGGTAAGAAAGCTGAGAATCATGCTCAGCCTGACTCTGACCTGGGCTGATGAAGTTTCTTCTTTCAGTCAAGGTTAGGGTGGAAGATGATACTTATGAAATCTTAAAGATGCTGGCCTACGCAGAGAAAGAGGTTGAGTGAACTTTTCAGGGAGTGTCGCTGCATGCTGACAAGGACTGACGCATACCATGAGTGGCAGCAGACTTTCTATATGACCTTGGCCGAGTCACTTAATCCCTCTGTGACTTGGTTTCCTCATCTGCAGAATTAGGTATAAACAGTAATACTTCCCTGCCTCACAGGGAGCTGTGGGGATTACTTCATTACTGTTTGCGAGGCGTGTTCAGAGACAAACAGGAAAAATGCAGTGGAAGTGTTACTATTTGTTGCAGGAAACCTCTGCAATATCAAATGCCTTGTTGATCATGTCTTGCAAAATATATTATTAACTGGCTATTTCTTGGGAATCTGATATTGTTGGAAACCACATGAGCCCATCATACCTTCCCTCTTTCCTCTGCTTTGTTTCTGTTCCCGAGTAGTTGTGCACATGTAGTTAGGCAAAATTAGACAACCTCTCTTCCCATAAAAAAGTATGCCTCTTTCTAGGAAGACAGCTTTCGGGCTTCTGTAAATGATGAACCTGGGACTCCCCAAATCTACAGTCACATTGTCTTACCTAGGAACAACCTTTATAGATAGATGCAAAGATAAGTAATCTACTTCCTTTAGTCACACTTTTGAAGGAGTGAATAGCAAGTGTTCAAAATTGATTTTAAATTCCAAAGGAATGTCCGCTAGTAAGGACATCTCCCTCTTCGCCTGAAAGATCGAAAGAAACTCTTACAAGCTGCAGCTCTGTGTTCATTAATAACAGATTCATGCCTTGTTTGATCACACAGTAGTTCAGGTCTCATGGATATCTGTTACAGACATGCAATGATGTGTCTCTCAAATTAGTCAAAATGCAGTTAACCTAAGCAGCCCAAATTTTTGAATGACTGAGAGTACATCAGCAAAGTGAGTTTATACAAGCCAGTTTTGTGTCCTATATCTGTGCTGGTTTTGACCCAGTACTGTTGGATTGGCAGAAGCTCTAAAGCTGAACTTACATGTCTGAATCCCAGCTGCTCACTCATGAGTGGATACTGCACTGCCTTAACCCCACTATGCAGGGGAATTCTCTAAGCCACAGAGACTTAGAAATAGCCTGTAAACATATTTCAACTGTACTTGAAGTATTCTGGATCTATAAATACAAATTACAATCAAAGAGAATTTTTCAATAATACCAGTAGGTGATGCATGTAAGAGAGACCATTTGTCTCCTCTGTGACTAGGAAAACAGTCCATTATGATTGTTAATATTAAGGCTTCAGTTTTCTTGTGGACTGCATTTCTTGGTAGCGGGATCCCTCTACTACCATTTCTTCTATTCCATTAACAGATATTTAGGTTTACTTAAATCTGAATATAGTGTCTGGTAAATCACTAACAAATGGCAGTCACTGCGGCTTAGATGAAGTATTGCATATGTTTGCAGCCACACCCAAGTACTCACCTTAAAAGCACATAGGGACAATACTACTCGTTAGCTTGCACAATGCATGAGATAAGGTGATGCAATGTTCATATGTCATTGCTCTTGTATGTGCTGTTCATGTCAGGTGTTTCTCCTGAGCAGCACGTAAGTGCATGGCATCCATCAGCTCTGTGCAGTCTTGTTCACCCTCATCTCTACTGGGACACAAAAAGTTTGGTAGAAGTAATCCATTTGATCACTCCCTTTCTACTCTTATGTCAAGTCAAGTCAAACCTTTTTTTTTTGCTCACTAAATCTCGTGTAAGGCTCTCAGTGACATCATCTATCTAGGACTTTAGGGGTGTGAACCGTTTTGTTATTTATAGAGTTACTTACTTTTTACACTAATGTTGGCAGGGTTTAAATCAGACAGGAAAAGTGCTAATATGAGCAAAGACGAATCATTAAAGACAACAAGGAGTTGAAATTTTTTAATATGCAGGAAAGGATAATTTTCATACCTTTTTTTTTCCTAGAAATATGTGGTTTGCTGAATTATCAGAGAGTTGAATTTTTACCAAGAAGACATTTAACATATTTCCTTGGGAGTGCAAAATATACTATGTAAATTTTAGTTGGTTTTACAATGGGTTTTTTTAAATATTTTTTTTTCTGAAGAATAACACCATATTTATATCTAGAGTTATTTTGAGCAATGTGTAATATTACTGTATGATATGTTGGTGTGTTTTCAAGAAGGGAATCTATTTATTGAGCATAGGAAGCAAAATGTTCCTCTAAAAATAAAAAATGTGGCGATACTTTAATTTCTTGGAAACAGGATGTAAATATTGACATGCCAGTATAAGACAGAAGACATGCTGTTTCTGAAGGAAGACTAAATAAATCTGTCTTTTCATTTAATCATTATGATACAATTCATACAGGTATTAAGAATCCTCACCACTAAATTTAGACCAGAATGTTTTTCGAAATAACTTCAGTTGAGTACTCTGGAGTTCTACACAGAATGTATGCTGGATGATTGCAGCAGTGATAACATCCTCTTACAGCACTAAAACTGTACACTGAGAAAGCCGCTTTCGTTTATAGATGAAATGTGGGATATTACAGAAATTTCTCATATTGTCAAAATAGATGTCAGGAGAGCAAATTTTATTTCTATCATTTGTAGGGATTATTCTTGGCCTTCCCTGTCTAAGCAAGGAAGAAATAAAGAAAAGGACTGAGAGATCTTGGGAAAGCACCTGGCACTAAAGAGGAGCCAAGGATGTTCAGAAATAATAGTGGGTTTTTTCAGAATTATGAAAAATAGTATTTGGAAGAAATGAAGTTTCTTTCCCTCCCTTCCCACTCACTTTTACTGTTCCATAGAGTCAGTTTGGACTACTTAACAAAAGATGTAAATTGTTATAAACTCAGCTCTTCATATCTGTAAGACCACTTGTTATGTACATTTTCTCTGAAATAATTTTGGAGCGGTTACTGCTACAGCATTCATTGTGTCTAGCACATGTGAGGTGTCTGAGCAAAGAGTTTGTCAATTCTCCTGCACAGCCCAAGCGTCAGTGATGTATCTATCGCCTATGGAAAGCATCAAAGCAGTTAGATAAGGATACCAGACCCTGATGGAAATAGCACCACCTATTTTACCATGCTATTTATATACGTATGTTGGCATTAGCTGAAGTTTTGTTAGGCTTTCTAGCATTTCCAGTTGCAATGTAAACGGCCAGATTAAAAATAATCTTTGGTTCAGATGTTGCAGAGAGCAAGCAGAAAGCTGTTGAGGGTCATGAATGCAGTTGGAGGTCCTGCTGTCAGTGAGGAAGAAGGAAGTGAGCTGCTTAGTCTGATTTGGTTTGAACAGCTTTTAGTAGAACCAAAGTAGTACTGGAAACTCTGCCGGTTTTCAGTCCTTTATTCAAGAAGACAGTCTTTTGCTTAGATGAGTAGCTGGCTTCCCCTGTGTCCATCATGTGCCCTTCAAAATTTTCACCCACTGCCCAGTAGGTATCCCCTTCCTTTCAGTGTTCTGGACTCTGGCCTCTCTGCCATGTTCCCTGGCTTGTTCCTAAAATTAACTGGCCCACTGTCAGTGGCACAAATCTAATGTGATTATTTTAAAGAAAGACCAGCTAACTCCATATGGGCTGCATACAATCAGAGATCTAAAAAAAAAGGCTAATATTCCCACGGGAATTTGCATTGAAGGCATTCCAAGCACCAGGGAATTCCATGTGCACACAGTGTAGTGTTGATCTGCACAGGAGTTTCAGTACATAGCAAACTCTGTAATCATGGTTTCACTAGAGTCGGGAGTTTACCACTTGTTCAATTGATATTTAAATTATGATCTCAAAATTGTCCTTTCAAGTGTGTAGACCTGAAAAAGACTTTTTATTTTAAACTGGCAGTTCTGGAGTACAGATAAATTAATACTGAATCAGTGTTCTATGTTTGATTCAGTGGGAATACTGTTCCTTTGAAATAAACCGCAAGCAGTGCGTTGTGTAAGAGGGACGCAGGTTTACAACTCTCACATTGTAAACTAATGGTCTGACTCTTTACCAGCTTATTCAGAGTAGGATTATATTAGTGCTACAGCCAACAAAAGCATATTGCTTGTGTTATCTATGCTTCTTTATAACCATATTACCGAGATTACAGCAATTCATTGCCTGACATTTATCTATCTGACTGTCAAATCAAATATTCATGGAGTACTCACTGCTACTCAAAGTAGCCTGAAGAAATAGTTCTGATTCCTCTGGTTACCTCTCAGTATCTCCTAGCTGGTTGTGAGGGAGGTCTTGCATTAGGCATTATCGAGATCGCATCTCTTTGGTTATGTGTATCTAGTGTGAGCAGTTGTCATTCCTTTACTGTGTAATTTATTTGGTGGTGTTGCTGGTATGCTATTGCATTTGTGGTGTGCAGCATGATTTTTCATTGCTATTTATAACATTGGTATTAATGGTAAGTTTGGTGGTATAGTAAAAGAAGAAAGATTATGATCTCTTCCCCAATGGATAGCAGCAGATAGGAAATAATGTATTTCATAATGGAACAATGTAAATAAAATGCTACTCATTAATTAAAGGTAATTAACTGAAAGAGAATACAGTTAGTTAAATGCATTGAATCTTAAAAATGGATAATGTTCTTAAAATGCTGTGGGCTTTTGAATTTAAATACATTTTAAATGCACAGACATTAACGAGTTGAAGAAGGTTCTTATGAACAGTTTTTGGTTAATGGATTTCCTGGTATCATGGACTCATAGATTCACAGAATTCTGTGTGTCTGGCATATTGGTAAGGTCACTGAAGGTGTCCAGAGGAGGGCAACAAAGCTGGTGAAAGGGCTGAAAGGAATGTCCTGCGAGGAGCAGCAAAGGATTTTGGACTTGTCTAGTTTGGAGAAAAGGAGGCTGAGGGGTGACCTCATTGCCCACTACAGCTTCCTGAGGAGGGGAAGTGGAGAGAGAGGTGCTGATCTCTTCTCCCTGGTGTCCAGTATAGGATATGTTGGAATGGTTCAAAGCTGTGCTGGGGGAGGTTCAGACTGGACATTAGGAAGCATTTCTTTACTGAGAGGTTGGTCATGTGCTGGAACAGGTTTCCTAGGGAGGTGGTCAAAGCCCAGGCCTGTCAGTGTTTTAGAGGCATTTGGACAGGCATGAACTAGACAAATAATTGTAGATCCTGTCCAAGTGAAAATATTCTACTGTATATGTCGTTCAGCTTTTGGACTTCTCCCAGTCTCCAGTAGAGGCTTTGTGAAAATCTTTCTGAAGAGTAAAAAAAAAGTTTAGTGTTGCATGTAGGTCAGTCACAATAACTTCAGATTCTTCCCATAAGGTGCACGAGAAGAAACAGCCTCCTTAACTCTTTGCTCTGAGAAAATGCTTGGAAGTATGACAGTCATTAGAATTTTCCATGTCCAACTGTAAGAAAGGAGTAGAAAAGTGAAAAAACAGCAGCAGAATACTCTGTGATAACAGACTAATAAGACTAAAATAGAATATTGTACAGGAATTGTTTATGAAATATTAGTAAGGAGTTTTTGTATAGCATAATTCTTTTGATTTTAGTCAACATACTGGTTTAGGCTACCAAGCTTCAGAAGCCCTGCCTGTGCCAGATGCCTCGATAAAGGTCAGAGGGGCGTGACTCACCTGTGAGGAGTATGTTGTCACTGCCAACTCTGGGCAGGACAGTCCCACCTGCGGTGTCCCAATTTCCAGGGCAGATGCACAGTTGGCCCGGATTGGCTGCGCTGGCTCCCGCCTCAGCACGGATTGGCCAAGCCTTCCACCTCCTCTGTCTCATCTTCCTGGGGCACCAGCACTGCCCGGCTGCAGCTCCTCCGCACTGACCACAGAGGGACCGGAGGATGCCCACGCATCAGCACTTGGTCGATAAGGTGTGTTGTTGGGGATGTGGTGGACAGGGTGCACAGTGACTGGTGATACTTATTCTCAAAGGCTGAAGTATATGTCTGTGGCTCATCAGCAGTGTCTAGGAGAAGGAGAAAAATACTCATGAAGAATGGGAATAGGAAGGGCTATGCAGGAGTTAGTCTTAAACTGTTGGCAGGATGGAATTGCAAGGACTGTGTTTTTCAAATTACGGAAAGGTATTTATCATATTAAATGCTCTATATTTAAAAGCTTTTAAAACAACTTTTGTCTCTGTTCAGAAGTTTGCCCAAGGCTTTGGAGGAACAAACCACCAAAGTGTCTCTTCCCGAGTCCAGCAGCCTTTGAACACAGTAGATAACTAGCACTCAGGGATTTAATTGTTGGCCTGAAGTTGTATTAGACTAAATACGGAAGAGGATTCTCAAGGTAGCAGCTCAGATGTTGGAAAGATGAGGGCCATGTAGACTCATAGGGAAAAAGGTTTGAATCTGTGATAAAAAAATAATTAGAATTTTTCCATCAGATGAAGGAACTGAGGATACAGTTAATTTTTCGTAATTATATCCAATTAGAAGTTTGCAAATAATATTTATTTGCCAGAATTTCTTACGCTTCTATTTTATAAATATTTACTTTTTGTTTCTTTATATTTTTCATGGTGAAAAGGTAAAATATGTGATGCAAGGTAACATGATTGCATTGAGTATGTATTGGAACTCGGAGCCCATGGAAGTTTTCTGCCTCAAGTCTGGACTTGGAATTTTTTAAAATGCTAATATCTCTCTTTCTCATCTAAAAGCTAGTTCCAAAAAATGACATGATGAGACTCTTAGAACACCTTTTGAACTGTTAAATCAGAGAGCTGATGCAAAGAGAAAACATCTCAGCCATGTTTCAACATGTTGTACTTGTATTTCTGGCTCTTTTCTAGCAAGAAAAAGACGGAAGATTTCAGATTGACTTTCTTTCATGGCAGAGTGCAGCTCCAGACAATTTTCCAATCCTAGCTAAACTAGGACTTTGCACTTTGAAATAGAACATCTAATTGGAAACAGGCTTTTTTTTCCCCTTCTCTCCGTGAGTCAGACAAAGATTTCAACAACGCATGGTCTGGTTCATATTAAATCACTGTTTACCGCATCTGTTGATATAATAGCACCCACATGCTGTATTTAAAACTTAATTAGAGATGGGCCACGTCAAAATCGTCACAAGAGATTGGATAACCACACCCAGCATGCTGATACCAAAACATGATGCTTACCAGGATCCCATTAAAGTGACACTTTGATGAGGCTTTAGAGAGGTACAGTCTTCATCTGCTTTAAAGACATGATAACTTGCATGTATCACTTCCCTGGTTGCTGCTCTGAGTAGCTGTGACACTGTGCAAACCTTCATCATCCTACCTGGAAACCTTTCAGCACTTCACAGTCACCTATTTTATTATTTGTTGACTCAGTGGCTTTTTTAGAAGTTGTTGAAGTTTGGAGTTAAGTACATGGATGTTTGGACTTGCGTATTTTTCCCATGCTTCCAGATGCTTCTGTTACTTATTTCTTTAGCACATACAAAACCAAATGTCATGCATTAATTAAGTTACACAGGTAGATGGTACAAATTGAACATCTCTCACATTGTGTTTGAAATGCCTAAAAAAATCTCAAGTAAATATCTCCATTCTTTCTGTTACTGTCTGTTGTGTCACACGAGGCAATCCTGTAGCAGACAGCATGTAAAACAGCATTATTAAATACTTCTGGAAATTTAACTGTTGTATCAGCATTTTTGTAGCTGGAAGAGTGAGTTGTTCATAAGATGTAATGGCCTTTTAAATTACGGAGTGCCACAGTTGAATGTTTAGACTTTGAACATGGGCTGTAAAATCTGGTATTAAACACCTGAGAATACTATTGGGAAATGTTTCCTTTCTTTCTTGGAAACAGTTTACCATCAGTCAATACTACAAGTAAACTATAAAGAAAATACATTTTTTCTTCGCGGACAGCCCTGGAAGACTGGACTTCAATCTTGTCTCTTAGTTATTTTTTGTGAATTTCTGTACTGGCTATAGTTTATTTTTAACCCATAGGAAGCATGCAGTAGTAATTTAATATTTTTAAATTGTTTAGAAGTTCCAGAGGACTTTGCAGAGGTCTTTTGTTAAGCCCTTCAGGAAACAAATATTTTGCAAAAGTCTGAGAGTACTCCAGGGCATTTAACTAGATTTCTCGACCGTCCCTTGGAAGTGAGAGTAGGGAAAGCAGTCAAAGTAGAGCATGGTAGTCATGGTTACATCTGCAGTTTGAGGGCAAGGATTACGTCTTAGTTCTTGAATAGCCAAGGAGCTGAGCTACATCTGCCAGTGCAACAATGAGGAACTTTGTTTAAAGACTTCTCCAGTTCTAAAGTGTAACACAGCAGACACGGCTGTTAATGGATTGCTGACATGTAACCTGAAAATTTAAACTTCCATTAATAATTCGGTATTTTTAAATTACAGTATTTGTGTCTCTTACTGCACTTTTCTGCCAGTGCATATAAGTATTTTATTTTAATTTTTTTTTCAAAATACATTAATGCAAAGAAATTACAGCTTTCTAGGCTTGCTTTGTTTCCTGTCCTGGAGAAAAGCAGATATTTTTCAAAATGGCAACTACTTAAAAGAAGTTACTATGAGCTGTATTGTCTTTTTGTTCCACAGATGAGGAGACACTCCTGCTTTGTTTTTTTGTTCTGTGGGATATTTTTGCCTGGAATTCTTGGTTTTCCACAGACAAATACCTCAATTGATTGTGATTCCCTGTTACCAAACTATGAAGCTGAACCACAGACATCTGCACCACCGTATATTATTGCTGTATCTTTTGATAACTTTGAGCCAGGAAATGAAGTCCAAGGTAAACAATCTGAATGACATAAAATCCTTATCCATGTCTTCCAGAATTACCAATCTTCATAAAATTCCTCCATTTTCCTCTCAGTCTAGATAATTTATTTTTTAACTTAAATCTTGTTCATCTCTACCTGAGATATTATTTTTTTTCTGTTTTATATCTGTATGTACATACTTGTATAACTGAAAATGCATTCTTCTTTCTTCATCTAATAAACATATCTTAACTTTATGCTGTAATTTTTGTGACAAAATTAAAATTAAGTGGGACAGCTGGCCAAACTGGACTAATAATTAGTTGCTCTTTAACTTTGTATTTGAGTATTTGAATCAGGCCTCTGCAATACAAAGGGATCCTACTCATTAGTTCTTCACATGGTGTCATCTTACAGGAAAATAAAAACTCAGGACGCAGTATGAGACAACTCAAGAGTGAGACATTTTGAGTCATCCTTCTAAGAGCTGCATCCCAGATTTTATCAAATTGCAGGAGGTGGAGCTATTGTGGTTTAAGCCACCTTTTTATCTTCCTAATCCCAAATTGGTCTCTGGATGGAACACCTTAACAGCCTTGTTTCTCCACACTATGATGCCATCTCATGGTGCTGTCACACTTCATGTAACTTGTGAATGCTTCTTTTTCTAGCCATTCATGCTAGAAGAAGCATGGAAGTGGAAGAGAGTTGTGACCTGTCACAGGTCTGTTGTTGGATCTCAGTAGCTGAAAAGGAGCATTATTCACTAAGTAGTTACTTTCTAGCTGGGATTCTGTTTTACTTTAACCTAGCAGCATGGATGTACTTCCACAGAGAGTGATGTATAGGGAGAAGAATGGAGAAGCCTTAGAGTCTTGCTACTTCTGCCATTCTTGGGAAAACACGTGTGAAGAGCTCCTTCAAGGATGGGAGGGCTCTTTAAATACGGATACCTACTTTTAAAATACTATTGACAGAAAAATGATGGATGGATTTAAGTATATGCAGACTGTTCAGCAAGTTAAATGAGATTTATCATGACAAAAATATTGAATCCCAGATGCTACTAACATTGCCTTTTTTGTCCCTCTTTTTCCCCAACCATGCCTATTTTTAGCACTACTTTTCTCGTGCTCCCAGCTGTAAGCACGCCGTATGTGGTCTCAGGGAGCTGCATTAGGTCCCCTTCCACTGAGTATATTGCAGTTTCACTGTGACATGCCGCTTGCCAACTCCTACAGGTCAAACCTGCTGCATTTAGCCCTGCATTCAAGGGCTCATGTCATTGCTTCTGGGAGACCTGCGGAAAATTAGTGAATTAGTACTGAAAGCTGATGAAAATTGGAGGGCTAATTATGCAAGTGTTTGGAAATGCTAAATTATCAAGGGATGATTGGTCTTTGCCTTCACTTTTGTGTCATTCCCAGTTCATCTGCCTTTGTTTTTAATGATGACACATATCTCTGTGCATACGAAATTATTCTGATTTTGTTTGCCAAAGTCCCTAATAATGAAATTAGCAGAGAAAAGTTATAATAGATCATAACAAATTTGCTTATGCCTTTTGAAATTTAATTTCAGTTTTGATACACACAAAGCATGAAACTGCTCTCTTCCATATTTTTCTGAGCTCCTTCAGTAACAAAATTTGAGTAATATTGAGTAGCTTATATAATTATTAATTTTTCATATTTAATGTAGAACATGGAAGCCAAACTGTAGTTTCTCTCTTTCCAGTTATAATACATTAAAAAAAATGTTTCTGCATTTCAGCCTTACACAAAAGCTAATCTTTTCTTTTAAAACAGAGGTAGAAAGAAATATAGCAATATAGCAATTTTGACTTTGTAGGCCTAATTAGACAGAAAATAAATAACCTTTTAGTCAGCAGGGCCACTGCTCATTTAGTAGAGCAGAATTCCTTTTAAGATTGTCAGTAAATCATAATTTTCGTGTTACTTCACACAGAAACACCTTTCTAAATTTTTTCATTTACCTTTATTGTCATTCTCCTTATAATGAAGAAGAGCATTTTTAGTGTTTTTTAGAACTGTACAAGGCTTAAAGTAATTACTGCACATGCAGTCTTCTGCCTTGGAGTGAAGCAAATTACATGGTAAACATTTAGGCGGTTTTAGCTGTATATGATACTTAAATTTCTCAAAATGTCTCTTTTCACAGTAACTCTAGAAGCACTTGGAGATGCTGGGTTTAAAGGATTTAATCTACAAGCTCGAGAAATAGATGGAGATGTTCCTGTTGGTACTTTTAAAATTACAGATCCAAACACAAAAGGCTTGGAATGTCATAACATGACGGTATGTGTGCAGTCTTTGGAATACTTACTGAAGCTTGGGTTTCTTCTAAATAATAGAAGTAGGGATTATTCTTTATACAAATATTTTATTCTTTATACAAATAGCAAAGCTATTACATCAGTAGAGTTTAAAAAATTGGGCTTTCTGAAGAACTACATATATCCTCTATATGTGATATGAACCTAATGTAGAAATTCCCTGGCTCTTTTTAGGACTACGTCAGTGTTGCCTGTTGTAGTAGAGACAGTTCTTGTAATAATATAGGTAAAAGTCACTTTTGCATCTTATATAATTATATGTATTCTTTTTTAATTGCAGAATTCAGCAGTCAGTCATGCCAACTCAGATGTGAAACAGAAAGTTACAACAACATGGATTGCTCCACATGATGCTACAGAGATTCAATTTATGTAAATAGTTGTTTTTCAAATTTTTTTGCCTTGAAATTTTATTTCTGTGTTAAGATGGACCTTTGTTGCTATTTCTGATATTCTAGTCTTGCCGTCATCATGGGTTTTTTCATAGTTCGCCATAACTTCCCTCTATGTTCATTAAACAATATGATTTCCATTTCAAGATATAATTTTAAAGGACAAACACTGTCCTACAGATCTTAATACATCTAAATAATTCAATTAAGCACAATACTATTAATGGATCTTTGAGTAACCAGTTTTTACACTTTGACATCATTGATTACAACAGCAACAATATGAATGTAACTTGTTCCCTGAAAAGATGAAGTTCAGGCTCTATTCAGTTCAGGCTCTATTCAGTTATACCTTTTTTCATTTTGAAGAGTGGCAGAATACTAATTTGATGTACATTCTTCTAATAGAGATTTTAAAGTAAGTGTATGACCCATGAACTAACTTCTGGAAACAGAACACGTGTTTAGCCTATTTTAATGCTACTTTTTTTGCAGATCTGACGCTTGTAAAAATACCACCTGCTCTAACAAATGCATGCTTGAAATATATTGGAAAATATCTAATTATTTGATAGCTTGTATTGTTTGAAGTGCAGATTTATGGTAGGGCCATCTTTGCCTTGCTTCATTAAATCTTGAGGAATACAAAGAATGGGCAAAAGAATACAAAACCACAATTACTTCCACTCATTAATGCCATGAGAATCAGTTCACCATCATAGATAAAGATTGTCAGAGCAGGTGACATTATGGACATTTGAGCTGATACTCCTCACTGGAGTCAGTGCTCCTTCAAACAGTGTCTATTCCTCTTCTGCTTGTTCTCAGCATCTGTTTTAGTTATGTTCAAAATTATGTTGGATGATAATACAAGTCACTATAAGAAAAGTATTCTGTGAAACTTGTACTGAATACACTTAAAACCAAAATAGAGTGCATATTCTTGGCTGGGGGCAAAGGGGGAGGAGAGTTATTAGTATTTTATATTGAAATACTGTGATAGAAAAATAATTATTATTTTGTTTTCTTTCTAGTGCAACTGTGGTTCAAAATCTAGAGAATTTTTGGGTTGGAATTCAAAGCAAAACTCTCACACCTACACATTCTGGGTCAGTTAATGCGACAGGGAAAAGTAAAAGGAAGGTATGTTTTGAGTGTATTTGAATGACAGAAATTAATACTGTAATTAAAGTATCTTTGGCATGATACAAGACATACATTTGTTGTCATTTATTCATTAATTAAGATGGCCAAAATCATTAGATGTTTCCAATAATTTTACTTTAACTGCCTACTCCTCTTACTAAAATGTTGAAAAAATAAAGTAAATATAATTTTTCTCCCCCAGAAATGAGGACAGTAATAATCTACTTATCAAAACAATCCATACCTTAGAGCAAAAAAACCCCAAATTTGTTTATAAGGAGAACTGTTATGTACTTCTGAGGTACAGTGCTGTTCTTAACTGCTGTCCCAGCCCCCGGGAACTGTAACTGTGCAGCATATTCTTGAAAGGAGTTGGTAAAATTTTTTCTGCCAAGAATTATGCTTATATGAAACGTATTAAATATGATTGGCAACTTAAGTAATGAAAGTCTCCTCAAATCTATTGTATTGGACTGTAGCATCACTGATTTATGTGAACTTGTGATCTATTTAAGAGTGAACACCTGTCTTTACTCTCTCACTTCACCAACTGTATTTCCTGTTTCCTGTAATAAGCTGCCCTCTTTTTTGCAGTAAATAATTTGGAAATGCTTCCTCTTTTTTTTTTTCCCCCACAGCTTATGATAGAATTAGAATGTAACAAGGTAAGAACAATTTTTCTTCAATTTCCCAATTTTCAGTTACCTCAGTTTTAGAATTCTTGTCCTACTGGTCCTCTTGTTTCACACTTGTTGCATGAAGATTATATTGTACCATTCAAATTACTTTCCTAGCAATATCACATTTATGCTTTCATTTTTGTGTTCAGTTTTGAAGGTACTTTTATTTTGAATTAGTTAACGTCAGTTCTTAGATGAGATTGTTAAATGTGTAATATATTGTCAGCGATGAAACACTTGATTTCTTTGCTGGGACCATCAGTGTGAATTCAGTTGATTTCCTGTTTAAAGTAATTTGATATTTTTACACCAGTCAATAAACAGTAACTGGAACCTGTACTTTCTTGCAGCGTGGAGGGACTTACTCAACAGGCCGATGCATCATGGTAAATATTCTGTCTCCAAAGATATTGACGTGCTGCTAACTGCCCAAGATCTCAAGGCATAGTCAAAAGTTGCTTCTAGACATGTCTTTAAACCGTTCATCACTCAATTTAATTTTCTTTTCGTTAGTTTATCTTTGTTGATTAAAAATCCAAAACTGTCTAAAGGGTTGTCAGACTTGCTACCATTTCTGTCTGCAGGTTGTCTCTAGCTAATCTGAGGTAGCTTTATAATGGAAGTTTTCCTTTTTCTGTTTTCACTTTTTATTCTTAGCGTTTTCTTGCTGTTCAAGATCACTTATTTCAACAGCTCTGAAATGTTGCCTTTTGCAAATCATGATCTAGATATAAAATATAGCTATTTGATTTTTTTCCTCTGAAAACTATCACTTGCAGCTCAGTGAAGAAGCCTCTTTTCCTTCTTTGCTTTTTTACAGCAAATATGCTAGCGATTACATAGTCGTATCAGTAAAAAGCTTTCATCTACTTTTTAATGGTTGTGAAGGTGTAGGTCTCCTCCTCAGTGATGGATATCAAGTGTACGAGGTCAGATAAAAAAGGATGCAAGCAGCAGAATTATGTTATTTATAACAGCTGGATTGGCACAGTTTTGATTATTTGTCTTGAAAGATCTCTGAAATAATTTTAATAATATCAGTTTGGTGGAATGAAGTCATAGAAAACTACTTTGTGGGTTCTTTCTTTTCCCACCAAGTAGAACTTTCTTCCCTGAAAACCACTTATATAAAAATAATTTTTCTGCAAAGTAATAAATACCCATTTGGTTTCTTTACAGGTTGGACCTTCCAGTTCCTCTCAGAACAGCTATTCAGGCAGTCAGGTATGAGTCCTAAATTCCAGCATTTGTATGTTTTCCTTCAGTAACCTTGAATGACTAAAATTCTGTAACTACAGAGTAGTGAGGAGATTTAGTACAGTACTGAAATATCTTCTCTGCTAGTCAACCTGCAAAGGCAGAGTTATTCATCCAGTAAGCAGTATGTTTGTACCTGGGCTAAGTTTACCTACCTCCACTGTGCTGAACTCGATAGCTTGCTCCAGTTTAATGTCTGTATTGCTTTTAACACCAGATTATATTTGCAGTTGAAAGTTTGGGGATATCACTGTCTAGTTAGCCTTTTAAAACTTCTGGGGTATGTATGTCTGCATTCTCACCACTTTCACTTCATTAATCACAGCAATGCATACTTGGGTTTTGGTTGATTATCTCCACTGCCATTGATATGCCTATTTTCTCTTTAATTCTAAGATACTTTCTGGTATGTCTCCAGTTTCTTGAACTGAGCTTCTCAAGGATATATTTCTTACTAATTACTAGTTAGATTTACTAGTGAATTATCTGGTAATATTCCATTTCTTCAATCTTTACTACTTGTGACTGGAATTACCAGACACTGAGAAATGTGAATTATTTTGATATATATGCTAAAAACTGGTTTTCTTCCTTATATTTTTTTATGTATAATACATATTCTTTTCTAAGAGTTGAGTTTCTCATCTTGTCATATAGCTACTTGAAGTTATTAATTTTTTATAAAATATGAGCCATTCAGTAAAATTTTGAAAGGTTTCATGACCAGTGACAAAGTTGATGAAAGTTACATGAAATACAGATGGCATCTAATGTGTCATACTAAATTAGAATTATTACAGGCAGTGCCAGTGAGTTGGTAACCTCTGTACTTGCTTGTCCCTTGCTTGCACATACGCATTGCCAGCTGCACAGCTTTTCATGCCATAAACAGCATGGCATGGGGTTTTTTCTGCCTGCCCCATTTGGGTTTTTTACATGGAAATAATTGACTTCTGTTTTTATTTCAGAGTGGAGTAGTCTACACAATAAGCAAGAGTGGATGTGCCCCTGTAAGCACTTTTTTTACATTTTCTTTTTTGAACCCAGCATAACTCTATTTATAGTAACTCCTAGCTTTCAGTGGCATTACTTAATGAATGTTCATGTGGGAGTCTCTGTTCCAAATAGAAAATAATGATGAGAAATAACTGGTTTCTTTTTTGTCTTAGGGAGGTGCTGCTGGTGCATATGGCCTACAAGCCTGCAGAGATGTAAGCTGGTTATAGATGTTTTTACTGATTGTCTCCTTATTGCAAATTGCACTTGATTCTCTTCTGTAGAGCTATTGAAGTCTTCCTAAATATATTCAGGAAAACAGTGTTAGCTTGACATATTATTCTGAGATTAAAACTCAAAATTTAAAGGTGTTACATTGCCAGTTCCTCAAAGCCCAATCATTTATGTTTAAGGATGTAAATGTACACATAGGTGATACATAATGTCACCTATTATAAACTCTTATTTTGTTACCCTACTACAATGTCAGAATTCTTACTGCATAATGTTTTTTATCAGTTAAAATAATTGTCTTTGGATATTGCATATTGTGCAATATTTTTTGGGATATTTTACAATCTTTGCATATTAATTCTTTGATTAGTAGAGGAATTTCTATTGTCAGTTTCATTTATTTCATTTTCACTTGAAAACAGGTTAATAATTAGCAAATTATTGTATAAATAAACACCTGATTTATGTTTTTATTTTAGAGTGCATCCTTATCTGGCAGTGGTCTTACTTATGGCCAGGTAATACTGTTTCCCAACATGTTTTTGTCTTCCTGAAGTATTCAAAAGCTAAGCAGTTGTGCCCAAATTTACCAAACAATAATTAAATTTGTGGAAGGGGATAAAGGCAAACTGTCTTCAAATGTTTTAGTAGCAATCATATCTGGAAATAACTTCAGCAGATGGGTTAAATATTTGGTGTGTGCTGCTATATCCATTTTGTTAGAAGTTACTTCTCTTTTTGCCATACATTTACCTAAACAACAAATGGATTCTGTATTTTTTACAGTCTGTCCCTTCAAGCAGTTTAGATTCCAGTAAGAAGGTAAGCACTCCTTTTCAAAGGGAAAAAATTCTTACAGTTAAAACTTGGCATGACTCCTGTTATTTCAGTTAAGACTTCAAGATTTTAACCCAGATTGATTCATATGATTTGATTTGGTTTGGTTCTTAGAGGTGGTGAGAGCTTCTAATGAGAAAACATTAACACCTAAGCAGAAGATACAGTTATTGCATTTGGCTTAATTTTTTTTTTCATGAACTCAATATCAAGTCTTTTTTTTAGCATAATAGTGAATAAAGACAAAATAAATTGATCTTCTAGTTTGGGGTGGGAAGTTGAAGATCAAAAAGGGCACACAGTACAGGCCAGTGGATATGGTACAAGACATGAAATCTTGCTTCTGCCCCTGCAGCTGAGTCATTGCGTGGTTTGGGGCAAATGTTTTATCTCCTTATACTCTTGTGTAAACCATGTATACGCATATACCATTCTTTGCTTGGTAATGTGCATTAATTTTTTTTATAAAAATACTATTTTATAAAAGGGATCTTCCATAGCATTATTATCAGTTTGTAAATTTACAGATTTCAGTATTTTTCATTTTTCTAACATATTTAACAATTTAAATAATCTCTGTGGCAAGTAAACAGCTTCCTCTGGTTTCTCTGTAGGTCGTGGTCGTTGCCAACAGCAATCCTTTTCCACCTGTGGTAAGCAGTTTGTTTCTACAATACACATTTTCTCTACAAATAATTTTGACTCAAAAAGGCTTTCAAATATCTACATTTTTAATTTTTCAGAAATATTCCTTGAGACAATTCTTTGGCAGCCAGGATTTACTCTATGTGTATAGTTATCTTCAGGGAAGGCCTGTTATAAGATAGGTACAAATCTCATGGTTCTGTGATTGCTGTTAGTTCTTGCAGAGATAATGGATTAGCTGCAGACACCAGGTCTGTCAATGCATGCACTCTCTGTGTTCCTGAATAGTTTTGATTTTCTGTTTCTATTGCAATTTTCTTTTCTAAATTCACTTCCATTCTCATTTTTAAATGATTACATTTCCACTCTGCTTACTTGGAACTAAAACTGAGTTTAGCCTTCAAGTGCTTGAAGTGAGTTTTATAATGTAATATTTTATAGATGTTTAATTTCCAATAGAACGTGTTGTTCTAACCTGAATAAAGGTTAAGATGCATTTATTCTGTGCCATCCTTTTTATATCATTCTTTCACATTCCGTTGTGTATTGCATCCGAAATATAAGGGCCCTTTTTCCCTTTCTCTGCTGCAATATTCTGTTTGGGCAAGCCCTTTTGCAAAATAATTAAATATATTTCTGTTTCATTTGCAGCGTCACACCTTCCCTCAGGTATGAACACTTTTTTCTTGTGATTCCTACAGTATTACTATAGTTCTTAGCGGATCAAACCAGTTGTCTCAGGATGGTGTGTGCCACTCTTTCACATTTGTCCCTCATGGCCCAGAATTCAGCAAACAAATGACTGGAAGAGGAAATGGCTTTGTATGGGTTGATGTATGTCCAGTGGCAGTGAGACAGGCTGGAGGGATGATGGTGTCTTAGCTTCCCTCCTCACACTTGGAAAAGCCGAGCCAATTACTGACTGGTAGTGCAGAAAGGTGATGCACATAACCTGTGCTCTGCTGCTCTCCACAGATTTAAGAGTAGAAAATTACTTAGCAGGGTCAGTCTGCCTCCCCAGACTTGCAGAGCTGAGAATAAACTAGTTGAATGCTGGGTGTTAAGAACTGATACACCGTACATAACACATATGACCTTTCCCTTTATTCTCACGAACTAAATTGTTCAACTTAGTATTTTCTGTTTAGGTGCATTGCCTTTAAACAAGTCAATTAAATTATGTTTCTTTGTTTCCGGATTTTTTTTTCAGAGTTTGGGAAGCTCTGCTACGAGGATCATAGTACAGGTAGACATTTTTTTCTCCACTGTACTTAAGTTTTAAATGAAGCTTTGTCTTAGTAAACTAAGTAATAATTCCTCTCTTAGGGAACAAATATATGTGGATAACTTAGAGATATCTTAGATGTCAACAAACTACAGTGGTGGAGTAGGGCATTTCTGTAGTTACAGCAAAGGGGATATCTTGGCTGGTTGCTGATTAAAGACCATTGCAGCTGTTTTCTACACTTAAAAAATTTAAAAACCTCTGTATGGAAATTCCATAGTGCTTTTAAAATTGGCAAAAGTTGACCGTCTCAGTCTGCTCAGGAAGGAGGATGGAGTCCTAGAACTAAAGCTTGAATGTTACTCAGTATCAAATAAAATATAAATCACAACCTGCACGGTTCCATTTTCATTTAAACAGTCTATTTTTTAAACGGAAACAACCAGTTCAGAATTACGTTTTGAAAATCCTGCAGTTAAGGCTTACCGTATTTGTAATGTTGCTTCTTGATAAACAGGCACTTGGAAAGTTGATTACAATCCAATCTCATTAAGAGCATGCTTATAAAGTATTACGAATATCATTCAGGCATATTTTTGGGGGTTCTTTGCAATTTAGCAATTTTAGCATCCATCCCACTCTGAATGGCTAGCCAGTCCATTAGATGCTAGTCCGTTAGACTACGACAACAAGTTCTCCGTTTCATTGGAAGATCAGTAGCAGGTTGCCCCAGCTGAAATCTGTCTTTTGGAAATCATTGCTTTCAAAATATATAGCATTATTTTCTTCCACGACTAGTGATGAATGCTGGCAAACAAAGGAATAAGATTTCTCTGTTGTTTTTTTTCTGACTTTAAATGTACAGTGTTTTGATTGCGCAGGTTAACTGTTTTCGTTGTGTAGATATAAAAAACATTTTATTCCTCTCATAATCCACATACTTTGTGGGAATCAAAATATTTTCTGCAGTACCTTTTTCTTAGATTAAATTGTAACTATGGCTTTTTCAATTTTTGTTTTGACAAACACTTTGTCAAAAGTTTGTTGTGCTTATTTGTGAAAAAAATCGGTCATAACATGAATACAAATAGATATGAGTTTGAAGGCAAAGTGTGTGGTACATTTGAAGGACAGAATTATTTTAATTCACCTCAAATACCACAGTATGACACAAAGATGTATTATACAATTAATTTTCATTAAGAAAATTATAACAAGATATATAAATACTTCTAACACTATTTCTGTGGAATCTTTATATACATTTTATAGCAAATGGAGATGGCATAAAGAAAGAAAAGCTGTAATGAACTCGTTGTGGCTTTCAAACTGGCTAGTAGATAGAAGGACAGAGCTGCTTCTTGAAATGGCTTAGTGCATAAGCAATTTCTCTTAAAAATAAATAACCTTTTTTGTTGTTCCTATATAGAGTGGACAAAAACAGCAAAGCAGCAGCAGCAGTACTTACATTCAGGTAAGTGAACTTAAAAAGTGTTATAAATATTCCTGTAAACTTCACTAAAACAGGGCCAGCACAGCTTAGAAATAAATTATTTTCTGCATTTAAAAATGGATTTCACAGGTGCAGGTATTTCTGTTTCCCTGGCTTTTGTTTATAAAAATACCATCTGATGTTGATGTTCAACTGTTTTTGTTTGTGATGCTCACAAATGTATTTCCATGCGGGATGAGTTGACATGAAATGAGTGTATTCCACTCACAGCATAAAGGTCATGGCCCTGAGAGGAAGTGATTCTAGGCTCACACCACACTATCAGCCCCAGACTGATAGATCCCATGCATATTAGACCTCGAATTCCGAAAGTTGTAAAGGGTAGCTGCTTAGCCATATCAAGAATGATGAAAAATCATAATTGTGGAACTATGTGCAATGTCTTCCAGGACTGCTTAAAGCCATGAAGATAAAGCTACTTGTGTGAAAAACAGTGTGTAAATTTAACAAATACTCACATAATGGCATCATAGATTATAGCAAACTAAAACTTGAGAATATTCATAGTATGAATCCAAGTCTGAAGGCTCTTTTAAATGTTCCTCTTCTTGGGGGCTGGGGGTAGGAAGGATGCAAAAGTCTGTCAATATTCTCTATGGCACTACATGCAACCAGAAAAGTGTTTCAAAAGGGTAGGTATGACTTTTAGGGATCAAGGCTGCAGGAAGGCCACTGTTCAGTATCACACATATTCAATATGCATGATGTTGGCATTCATGGCTTCTGATGAGAATAGGACAATTATGCACGGATGTTAGCATACTGCTCTGTGTCCTTTGTGCTTTTAGGGAATCCCGCATGCAGCTGTTAGTTCCATAAACACCATGCTCTTTTAAAAAGCCTCCTTGTCAAGGTGGTAATTATCTTCTCTTTATTTGAAGGGTTCCCAAGGCAGTCAGTCCTATGGTCAGGTGAGACGTTTTGCTGAAATGTATTGAGCTTTTCTGTAGGAGCCTGTCTTGTAAATGGGCTTCAGGGCACGGGCTGTTTTTTACCTTCTTGATTTTTCCTAGTGGTCCTTGATTTTGGTTTGTACCACTGGAATACCATGTGAGGGAAGAAAAGAACATAGTACAGAGGAACTTTAGGTGGAAATGGACGTTTCTTTTGCAGCTGTGCTAAGATGATACAGCTTTGTTTACAAATGACTTCTTGCCTTTCTTACAGGGCTACAGACCTCAAGGTGGCAGTTCCTATGGCCAGGTAAGAACCAGTCATTAAGCATTTGAGAATATTTTAGCTATATTTTAGTCATAAAGCATTTGAGGAATGGAGCACCGTGGCACTGTGAAGGCACTGAGCAGTCCCTCAAAATTTGAACTTTAAAGGACATTTTCTCTGAAAATGGCTATTCTCACAATCAATATTTATGCACATGCTACTTATTGATCTGGAATCCCAGTGTGTGAAATCATCATGCTCAGCCATCCTCGTGAGAGCCAGGAGATGTCTGGCTCTTCATACTGCCCTGCATGGCTTTGGGATGCAGGTGCTTGCTGTTGCTAATGCAGGCTGGCTCCCTTACTGAAAGGGAAGTAACCAAATGGTGTCCTTGTCTTAGGGTGGACCAAGTTTCTCGGGCAGCAGCAGTTCCTATGGCCAGGTAAGCAAGCTGGCTGTTCTGCAGAAAGTTCTTCACCGATCTCTCTGTGACTGGCATGACTGGCACACTTTGGAAGTGATGCTTCCCTTGCCATTCTGTGTCTGCCTTTGGGCTATGGCTTCTGCTGAGAACAGGACAGTGTGCTGCACAGATGCCCAGCTGTTAGCATACTGCTCTGTGTCCTTTGGCACAGGAAGAACCTTTCAGGGAATCCCACATGCAGCTGTTAGTTCCATAAACACCATGCTCTTTTAAAAAGCCTCCTTGTCAAGGTGGTAATTATTTTCTCTTTATTTAAAGGGTTCCCAAGGCAGTCAGTCCTATGGCCAGGTGAGACTTTGCTGCTGAAATGTGTTGAGCTTTTATATAGCAGCCTGTCTTGTAAATGGGCTTTGGGGCATGGGTGGGTTTTTTTTCCTTCTTGGCGTTTCTGAGTGGTCCTTGATTTGGTTTGTACCACTAAGATACCACGAAGGAAAAAATAACATAGTAGAGAGGAATCTTTAATGGAAACAGGCTTTTCTCTCTGGCATTCTGTGATTCTGTTTCAGCTGTGCTAGGACTACACTTATGCAGCTCTGTTTACAAATGACTCCTCACCTTTCTTACAGGGTTATCAGCCTCAAGGTGGCAGTTCCTATGGACAGGTAAATGTTGGTTGGAATAGAACATTTGAGAAAGTGTAGGCCATGGCCCTGGAAAGGTAGCAGATTTTAAATTTTTTTTTCAATTCACATTGAATTCTTAACCAATATATCCCTGAATCCATTTCAAATGTTTTGTTGTGAGCATGACCATTGTGTTTTTCCTGGATAGATACAGGAATCCTAGATTTCTGCTGTTCTTGTACCTTTTCCATGGGTTTGGAACTTTATAAATTTATGGTAGAAATAGTCTATTTGATGCTGTTCTCATTCCAGTTGATGGTATAATACAAATTTATAGTTAGTTCTTGCTGCCTCCTTTGCTCTCAGCAGAGAAGTAGCGTTGAGGAACTAAAGAACATTGGGTCAGGTTCTCAGCTGAATGAAGATTTGGTGTTGGAGCCTGCAACTGATGAATGTTTACCGCTCTTCACAGTTTTTATGTAAATTAAAGCAGCCCTAAGATAGCTATGAATTTTGTCAGGATCTCTATGTCAGATAGCAAAGATAGACATGATACTTCAAATACTTTTTGGTAATCCCTGCCTTCATAACTTTTCCAGGCAGCTGTGGCATAGGTCTGCACATACATGAAACAACTGCACTTTTTTGAGATTATATTGAAAGCAGATTGCAACAGCAAATTATAACCACAGTAACTTCATATTAATGAGAAATTTTTTTAAAGTACAGTCATCCTTGGCTAATTCATTTGACCTGCTACTCTGAATTGCATTGTTTTGTTTCCATTTTATGAACCTATATTTTTTCTAAGATTCTTCCCTAATTTTTAAAAAATATTTTTCACCCTAATTTTCCCTCAGAGGAAAGGAATTATGCAGCTGAGGCCAATGGAAAATACAAATATATGAAATTAATATTCACCTAGTATTCAGCATTATCCATCAGCCCAGTGTCTGAAAAACAGAAGGAAAAATAAACATAGTAAGAAAATGTTGTGTCCCTTCCTGGAAAACCCTCATAGGATTAGAGTAGTGTCTGAGACAGATGTAAAACTACTCTATGATTGTTGTTCAATAAACAGTGTGATCACCTGCTCCTCCAGAATAAGAAATATCAAAATAACTCTAGTTAAGCAGTAGAGCCTGTATATTCGATGACTTATTCTGTTTTCTTACCCCACAAAGAGACATTAGAGAGGCATCTGCTTCACAAATTCAGTAACTATAAATCAATAATTAATTTCATACAGGGCTACAGACCTCAAGGTGGCAGTTCCTATGGCCAGGTAAGCATCAGTCTGTCACCAGTCACAATGTAGCATTTCAGAAGTGGCACTGTAAAGGTACTTAGCAATTCCTCAGAATTTGAACTTTAAAGGACATTTTCTCTGAAAATGGCTATTCTCACAATCAATATTTATGCACTTGCTACTTATTGATCTGGAATCCCAGTGTGTGAAATCATCACGCTCAGCCATCCTCGTGAGAGCCAGGAGATGTCTGGCTCTTCATACTGCCCTGCATGGCTTTGGGATGCAGGTGCTTGCTGTTGCTAATGCAGGCTGGCTCCCTTACTGAAAGGGAAGTAACCAAATGGTGTCCTTGTCTTAGGGTGGACCAAGTTTCTCGGGCAGCAGCAGTTCCTATGGCCAGGTAAGCAAGCTGGCTGTTCTGCAGAAAGTTCTTCACCGATCTCTCTGTGACTGGCATGACTGGCACACTTTGGAAGTGATGCTTCCCTTGCCATTCTGTGTCTGCCTTTGGGCTATGGCTTCTGCTGAGAACAGGACAGTGTGCTGCACAGATGCCCAGCTGTTAGCATACTGCTCTGTGTCCTTTGGCACAGGAAGAACCTTTCAGGGAATCCCACATGCAGCTGTTAGTTCCGTAAACAACGTGCTCTTTAAAGAAGCCTCCTTGTCAAGGTGGTAATTATTTTCTCTTTATTTAAAGGGTTCCCAAGGCAGTCAGTCCTATGGCCAGGTGAGACTTTGCTGCTGAAATGTGTTGAGCTTTTATATAGCAGCCTGTCTTGTAAATGGGCTTTGGGGCATGGGTGGGTTTTTTTTCCTTCTTGGTGTTTCTGAGTGGTCTTTGATTTGGTTTGTACCACTAAGATACCATGAGGGAAAAATAACATAGTAGAGAGGAATCTTCCTTTCTGGCATTCTATGATTCTGTTTCAGCTGTGCTAGGACTACACTTATGCAGCTCTGTTTACAAATGACTCCTCACCTTTCTTACAGGGTTATCAGCCTCAAGGTGGCAGTTCCTATGGCCAGGTAAGCATCAGTCAGTCACTGGTCATTATACAGATTGTATGTGATGTTCCCATATATGTATGGAGAATTCTGTGGCTTCTTACTCGAAATAATATAGGAAGTACTCTTCAGAATTAAGTCTCACGAACTTTTTTTCATATGGCTCTGGCAACAGTAGGCTCACTGAAGCAGCACTTTCCCCTGTAGAAAGGAGTGCATGCAGGTGTCAGATTTCTGATGCACTTTAGTATTCAACATACTCGGTACTTTACCAGATAATTCACAGTCGGATGTAATTGGTCTTCCACCTTGGACGCAGCCTGGCAGCTAAAGTCCTTGAAAATTTATATCTGTGTTTGAAATGGAGAATAGGAATATTCTATTCATGGATCGTGAGCTGCTCTTTTTCTTTTCCCCAGCAGGGTGGATCTGCTTCTTATGGTGGCAGCAGTGGTTGTGGACAAGTAAGATTTTTTTCTCCAAACTATTTGAAAACTAGACCCAACTTTCTTACAGTAGTAACATGTTTTAAATAATTTTTATAATGTTTGTTAGTTTGAAATCTACCGTTTTCATTGTGACATGGACTTATCTAGCACAGAGGTCAAGAAAGGCTAATATTGTTGGCCATTGTAACCAATATGAAGTGGCTGCTCCCATTTAGAATTACACATGGAAGACAAAAAAGTGATTAATCTGTCTACTCAATAAGTATATAAAATCTTTGCTTGGGAATTTTTGGATGTTCCTCCATTTATTTTCTATAGAAAACGATAGGAATAGAGAGTGGCTCAAATGGAATAAGAATTAAATTAGTAGTTTTCATCCTAGTTCCATTTCAACTTGTGTATGTCTACAGTGGTGTAAAGACAATGTCTTTGATGATGAGGTCCCAGGTGAAAGGATCATGGATGAGGCCAATAGTAAACCCTATGTTTAAATAAATATATTGAGGAAAGCTACCGGAATGAAAGATAAGTATAAATACAGACATTTTTAGCAGTATTTAGCAGAAATACTAGGATTGATGTAAGTTAGGCATGAATGGAAATGCATGTGAAAGCAACATAAGGAACAGTAAAACAAGGACACAGTTACCAGCAATGAAACTGATAAACACTGAAGAATGTGTTATTTCCACTAAGTTGTGTCACAGGTTGACTTATCAAGAGAAGACCTGTGCTGTAATAATGGGAGGGTGACAATCAGCGTAGAACTCTTTCTGTGTACTGTTCCTCATCCTGTTATCACAAAATATAGCCAAAACAGGTAAATTAATGGCTCTTAGCAGAAGCCTTGCCTAAAATCTAGCAAGATTTTAGATGAGTGAATCTAGCAAGAGATTGATGGTCACATTTAGATAGACGGTCACCCAACAGTGACAGTTGCTTCCAAAAAAACCCCACTAACAGTTCGTCTTTACCAATCAAGAGGAACTAGGATGGTACAGAGAGACATCAATTACCAACCTACCTTTTTCCATGTGGCTCACAAGCAGTCCTTTGATCATCTGTGTGCACGTGTCTTAATACTTATATGGAGGTATGAGAGTGACAGAGGGTAAAGCCACACACTTAAAGGGTTAAAATTTAACTCACACTCTGTAAAGTTATATGTTGAATTTTGTTATGTTAATTCTCACATAAGAAATTTTAAGAAAACTAATTACTTAGCGAGAAAAATGGCATTGACCTTTTTGTTTGGTTGTTTTTTGACAGGGTGTTTCATATGATAGCAATCCCTGCCACCAGGTAAATTGTCTTTCTCCTCTTATTTTAAGATGCATCCACAATTAGTTTTGCCACTAACTTAATTAGTCCCAAATTCAGATTCATATCGCACAAATCCATGTAATCTTAAAAATTTTGAGATTAGAACTCAGTATCTTCCTATACAAAGAAGTATCACAGGGGCTTTGAAGTCTTTTTTTCCCCTTTTTCCTAGTACTGTGTCCATGAAACATATAAATCGTTAGGACATTAAGGCCAGATTCTGGAAAGAAGAAGTCTGCAGCAGAGTTGCTTAACTGGATGACTTAAATCAGGGCTGGAGATCACCAGCTTCTCTTTTCCTATCGAAAGCCAGAAGATATTTTAGGACTGCCACTTGAAGTTCCTGAAACAAACTGGCTTAACAATTCACTGAGTTTGTGCAGTGAACTATGGATAGCTACATGTGTATTTGTCACAAGTTCAAGTGTTAGAGCTCTACAAACCACTATGTTAAAAGATGTCAGCTATGTTTAAAGAAGTCACCTCTGTGATATTAAAAATTAGGAAGAAAGCAGCAATAGGTGATTTCTTTTTTGTTCACAGTACTGCTTTTGATTCTTACTGAGTTTTCACAAGAAATAGAAAAATTGGATAGATTCATCATTTCAGCAAATACTGTGTTTTAGCAATATAGGTATATACACTATTTATAAATGTGCAAACAACTTAGATGTTGGTGCAATATATACCATTATAATGTGGTACAGTATATACAGTGCACTCTATGTAACTTGTAACTTGATAGAATTATATATTAAATAGGTATATATTTTATAATAGCTTTTAATTTTTTTTAAGAGGACCTATTTCTTTTTAAGAGAAAAGAAAATGCCTAAATTTTGTTCTAAAATCTTCTAGAACATTAAAAGATAATACTTTTCATTTCGTTTTTGACTGTTTTGAATGAAGCCTCAGTCCCATTTCAGAGAATGGAAAATTTCCCACTCACTTCAATAGTTCAGTATTTCACTGTTCTTATTTGACACTGTTCTCTTGACTTTAGTACTTCTACAAATGTCTCTTCTGATTTCACTGGAGGGAGTTACATTCCTCTTCTAAAAAGGGTACATTGAAACATACTGAGTGTTTTATTTAAAACCTTCTCCTTGAGGCCACTGTATCTCACAGGTCACAGCGTTCTGTGTAATAATGCTACCAGGGGAATTTGTATAAATTCATTCAATTTGTATAAATTAGGTTTTCTACAGAAGAAAATAAGATACATTCTCTAGAGAGTGTTCAGAATTGAACTCGTCTGTGCACTAGACATTACTTAAAGTTAAATGTTTGAGGTTCCTTTATTTATGTCTCATCTAGTATTTACCGTTGCACTACTGGCAATCTGTGCTCATTACATGAGAAGTTATATCCATATTGCATATCTGCCTCTGCTTCTTACGCTTCCTAAGCAAGTATCACAGCTTTCATCAAAAATATTCCATGGCCAAACAGTGAGTGTCTAAAGCACTTTTTGTCTGACTTACAGGGTGGATCACAGGGTAGTCAGGTAGGTAGCTCTTTATTATCCACTGGTAAAAACTTTTAAAGCAATTCTAATCCTCAGTACTGTTTTCTTGCTCATGGGGGTATAGACTCTTGCAGAGTGTCTCCGTGTCCAGTCTGTAACTCATTCTCTGCAGACATAATTTTTATCAGCCCTGAAGTCGCACTTACATAAAAGTGGAAGTTACATAGAACTTCCATAGAATTCAGGAACCTAGGACAGCTGTATGCACTCAGATAAAATTCAGCTCTCCAGCATTATAACTGTTGCTATTTTGTTTTCACAGGGTGGTTCATAGTCCTCACAAAACTATGGTGGTAGCCAAGTAATAATTGCCTCCCACTGAAGTTTTATGATGGTTTTAACTTCTGAAATGCCTGATCAATATCTGATCTGCAATATGGTAATGTAAATTCTAATTATTTTGTTGTTCTTTTTTCTTAGCAGAGTGGATCATCATCCTCCCAAAGTTATGGTGACAACCAGGTAGGTAGACCTTGATTTTCTCCTGGTAAGAATTTTTATAATATGTGATAATTTATCCAGATATCTTGAAAATTGTATTTGTTCAAAGGAATCCTAGGCAATTGTTTATTGCAGCTTTACAGCCTCTGAACCAAATCACAGTTTCTTCTGAAGCAGAGTTTATATTTGTTTGTTTTATAGGATGGATCCTACTCACAAAACTATGGTGGTGGCCAAGTAAGTAATACTCTATTTCACTACTTGTACATCAGTTCATATAAACTTTAGCCTCTGCTAAAATCAGGTTTTCTATATCCTAATTTTCTCCAATTTTGATTGCATTTTTTTGTTTGTTTTAAAGGGTGGATCATCCTCAGACACCTATTATGAGAATCAGGTAAGTAGTTCTTTCTTTCTCCTAGTTACATGTTATTTGTAGTTCCTGCATCATCTTTCTCAAAGATGTAATAAAACATAATTGTTTCTGTGCTTTTCTTGGTTTGGATTTGTTTTGTTAGGTTTTTATTCTTTACTGAAGATTGGAACATTCCCTGTCAGCCACTATTGCAGCTGTCTATTTGGCTCCTTTTTGTCTTATAAAGATCGTAATTTAATTTAACTCAGCTTCTCCCTTGCATGAGCATCTCTTCTGTCTTGTAGAGTACAACATGAAAGTGTATTTTTAGCAATTCACACTTTTGAGGAAATAACTGGTATCTCATGTCCTTCTAGGATTCGCAAGATTTCTCAGATGATAGTAATCCCAATGCTTGTGATGATGTGAGTATGCTGTCTCTAATATATTTTCATCACAATATTTTTCACATAGATGAGAAAATATTGCTCTGCTAGATGCAGTCTTTGAGGCAAAAGGATCCAGAAAGAATGCTGATTTTCCACACTAATAGCTGTTTCAGCAACTGCCTTTTCTCTTGCTGGAAATTGTCGTATATATGTTTACAGATACACTTAGTGCTTTTAAATGCATTTAACTTGATGAAATGAAATATGAATAAAAATATTTCAATGCCTTTCTTGTAACAGATGATTTTTCCCAAAGTCTAAGGGTACATTTTACATTAATTAAAGAAAAAAAAAACCCAAACCTGAAAGAAAATCTTTAAGTACATACAATGAATGCAAGAAGAAGTGACAGATATTCCACTGCTTTTCTTGTTACATTTCTACCAATCTAAGGTTGTTATTAAAATGTTTTTCAGACTGGAATGGTAGAATTTCAAACTAATTTAGACAAGGCTGTGGAGAACGGGAGCAATAAGTGATTTTTTGTTATGTCTGTATGGAGTATCAGGCACAATTCATTTTCTGTAAGCTTACTTTATTTAAATAATTCTTAAAAAAGAAAATTATGTATTCTTTTCCAGAATGACACTACCTACAGTGCCAATAATCAGGTAAGTACTTTGTTTGTTCTGTATTATTCAAATTCTAATGATTAAAGGCAGTGTTGGTAACTGAACACTTCTATATTAGACCTGCTGACCTTCAGTATATGATTGTTTTATAATACCCCTGAAAAAGTTAATTATTTCTCTGTGTTCAAAGCTGCTGCACAATTACTTAAAATGGCACAATACTTCTAAGAATATATATTAATACACTTTATTCATAATATATCCATTTTGACTGGACAGTTATTTGGGAATGAATCACCTGTGTACATGAGGCATGTAGCCATCTCAAGCTTTTCTCACTTGTTCAGATTTAAAGTCATGTACATGCTGCTGTTGTAAAGTAACATTTGTCCCCGGCATTACCCAGTATTACTCTCTGTCAAGACTTTCCATCTGTCTTACAAGCAGAAACGGTGAATTAACATGGATAGATTGTGACCAAGCAAATATGCTGTTATGTAAATAAATTACACTTTGTCCTAGTTGCTTCTGTTCATTGAAAAGCTTTTTCCATCTGTCACAGCCTCCTTTTGTTTTACTGCCATCTAGAGTAACCTTCTGTCATCAGCTACTTGCTTTTTCAGTTCTCAGCCATTCACTATTCTGCTTCATTGTTTTCCCTGTTTTTCCTCTGCAGTGCTTAAGAACTGCACCAAACGTACTCTAGAAAGTACGGAGGCCTTCTCAAAACGTCTTTTGTTTTGGCTTGTATTTACCTTGAATGCATTGCACTAGGTTCAATTCTAAATGTTCTGAAAAAAAAAATCCTTTATCAACAAGCCCTGTTTAGAAGCATCATCACTTCCTCCTTTGTTCATGAAAGATGTTAGTATTCTGTCGCTGTTGTACCCGGGACGGAGAGAAACGAGGCATCCAGAATTCAGGAGAATGGAATTATTTATTAATATACAGATGGGTTTTTGTATGTTAGTTTGCTCAAGGTTTGCTTGAGTGGCAGAAGGTTATTGGACCTCTGACCAACCACCCATCAGGGTGATTGGTCAGACCGCACAAGACCCATTCCAAAATACTTTTCTCAGGCTATCATAATAATGCTTTGGTAAAAACAGCAGGTGTAGAGATAGAGAAATAGTTTAAAAAAACCTTTAACAGTGTTTTTCATAGTCTCTGTGAGAAACATAAAGTTCTCACAGAATGCAGCAGAAAGCTGAAAAATTCCTCTGCTAAAGCTTTTCAGTGTCCACAGTATTCCCTTGGTTATCTCTATCCAGTCTGTATTGCTGGACTTCATTGTAAAAGAGTTTGCTTCTAAGCTTTCTCACAAAGAAGGATGGGGAATGCTGAAAAAAGAACCAAAACGGCGAGAAAGAATCTTTATACAGACTGTTCCCTAAACTATAGTGGTTCAGCTGATGGAGACTCCCCTAAGCAGGAACTTCTGTTGAAAGGGATAAAGTGAAAACAGACAAAGAATATGCTTTTTAAGACTCTTACTGCTAATAAAATGAAATATCTGGACATTTCCCTTTTCCAAACATCACCTTGACAAGTAGCAGATTTTTGCTAAAGTATTTCATGTAGATGACTACACCTATAACGTAATAACAGGCTTGTGGCTCCTTTACAGCGTTCTGGTTGTGCAAAGAAGAAAGTTCTTGTTGCCCGAGTAAGTAACACTTTTTTTCTTTTGCTTTTGGCCTGCTTGTAGGATTTCGGTCCTACCTATACCTAATCTGTCTTAATTATACCTAATTTTTCCCTAATTATGTTTGTACTAGTTGATACTCTCCTACATAAGGGAAAAGTAAAATAAAATTACTTGAGTATTTGCTCTTTGGGTGAATTTCTTTAAAGAAAGTATATACATGAAAAAAAAGACATGAAAATCATGCTTTGAAGTATAGGGCAGTTCAAATTCTTGTTCTTCATTAAGCACATACAGAGCTGATCCAAGCTAAAGTTAAAATTAAATGAGTGTCATACAAACAAAGGACAGCTAACATCTTAGCTGGAGAAAGATAGAATAATAAGTAAGGAATAATAATGTTTGCTAATTTATTGTGCTCAGCAGTTGTGTAGGAGATACAGAAATATGCATTGTATAGTTGCAAGTCCCACTCAGTAGTAGCCTATAAAAATTATGTGCAAATAGCCTCTTATTTTATAATAGTGCATTCCTACTCAATATACACAGTAATGGGTCTGCACCTGTTATAAACAAATAATATGGAAAGAAAAAAAGACCTATCACTGATCATAGAGTTTTCATCTCCTAATAGTAAATGTTACTGTTTTTTACAGGACACCTCACATGTTTTAAGCAGAAGAGCCTATGATGTACAGGTAAACCATTCTTGTCACTTTTTCTGAACTACAGCTGGTAGTTCAGGTAAGTTTATAGCTTATAGCTCCTTGTGTATTACCTACAAAAAAGAAGAAGGATCTAGTGTCCAAAATGAGAATTAATTCTGTTTAGGGTTAGGCCATTCTTTCCTAATAGAACTATGTATTTTATTTTATTACCCTTACAGATAAATGTGTCATTTTTTGTTTCTTCACAGAATGCATCTTCTCCTTCAAATAGCAGCCACTCTGATATCCAGGTAATAACATAGTGTCAACTGAATGACGTCAAAGAGCTTTCTGATAAATTATATTTCATTTTGAAAGTTAGGTTCCAGTAATTTTTCTGTGCTGCAGGATGCTATTTTGATTTGACAGCATTTTCCCTATAATGTTATAATTTTGCACACTTGTAAATAGTGATATTGGGCCCAGAATACACAGTTTCTTCTGTTCCTTCACCCCACTAATCAGACAAGAATTGCAGGTGTTTCTTTACATAACATTTTGTAAAATTCATTTGAAAAACACAAACTATATAGTTTCAGATTCTTTTTTTTAGAAACATTCATGCTCTAGTGATGGTAATAGCCATACATATGAGTGTTTCATTTTGCATTTGGTAAGAAGGTGCATACTAGGGATTATGTACTTCTGTTACAAAAGTAGGTCCAACTTTCATATTCTGTAGGATTATGTACTGCTGCAGTGGTGTATATATTAGAGAATTATGAGAAACGTAACTGATCCAGAGTGGGACCTTGTTCTGGTTTTTTAGTATCTTATCTTGTATTGGTACCCATCAGCTTCCCAGGGATCTGAAATCCTGCTACACACAGCATTATGTAGATTTAACATCAGCATAGTCCTCTCTCTCACAGAGTTTGAAGCTTAATTCAATAGTGCAGACAGATCTTTGAACTCTGGAAGGTAACAGTTTTCTTAGTTAGTTTCCCTAATGCCCATTCCCTGTGAATTGTATCAAGTCACTTAATTAGGTTTCATCCTAATTTACGTTTTCACAATAATTCAATAATTCAATGTTTTCAAAACAATTTCACAATAATTTGATAATTTCACCTGTTGGTGCAGGGAAGTAATAGAGTTTGTGATAGAGTTTCTCGCTACGTAATTTTATACTTTAGATTCTAATAAAATGCTTTAATAAAATATAATTGCTTTCTTCACAGGGTGGATCATTTATTGCAACCAGTGGATCAAGTAATCAGGTCAGGATTTTTTTTATTTTTAACTAGTTTTGTTCAGATAGCTTCCTAGTAATTAAACTAATTAAATTCAGGAGTCAGAATTTAAGCAGTTTTACATGGAAAATTGGTGGGTGATGTTATCCATTAATTTGTAAATGAAGTCACTCTATTCACAATAAATTTATCAGAAA
This sequence comes from Rhagologus leucostigma, assembly GCA_013397725.1. Taxonomy (NCBI): domain Eukaryota; kingdom Metazoa; phylum Chordata; class Aves; order Passeriformes; genus Rhagologus; species Rhagologus leucostigma. Next base: position 48,578 of record VZTD01001331.1, on the reverse strand, counting down.
TGGCTCTCTGAAATCACTTTTTAGCACTGTTTCAATACAGCATGTGTTTTATTTGAGATAGCACAATGGTGATACTCCTGACTACCCTCTCTCTTCTGAGAGAGGGTAGACTTCTCTCTTGCTGAGGCATCTGTCCCTGAGACATCACACTGAGAGATGCACTATCAGTCTGGCTTCCAAAGCAAACGTTCACTGTACACATCTGAACTGTCCCCTCCTTTGTTCTAGGTACAGGAAAGGTCACACCTACTCTGTAGCCCGACAGGCTTTCTTCCCCTAAACAGTTTTGCATCGGAAATAAGATTTTATTTTAAATTTCCACAAAACAATATTTGTTTCCTTTTTTTAAAAATTCGTAGGGTGGTTGCATTTGTCCTGATGGAAGCAGTGGTCATAGACAGGTAATTATTTTTTTGAGTTTATACTTCCTTCTACATAATGGAGTATTTTGAATTAATCACCTTGTAAATATGAACATTTGGTTAACACTAAATATTAATGGTAATTTCCTTAGTATGCATAGAATTATACACAATTAAATGAAAGAATGAATTCCACTTAGCTGCATGGTTACCATTTGGCCACTTATTTTCTGTGAGTGTGCTTGGTGATCCAGATGTTCTGTCACTTGACTATTATGTGCTAATTATTCATTACCTTCAAAAACCAGTCAATATACCTTGTAGTAACCACAGTATTTAACTGCATCCAGCTTAGTTTCCTTGTCTTTCTCAGTGGTGCAGTAAAATACTCTGACTAAAAATATCAAAATTTGATAAATATTTCAAAATATACTCACTTAAAACATTTAAACTGTTCTTTCCCCTAAAGAGAATCACTGAAATTTCATTGTCAGTTGCACTGGATAAACTTTTCTTTTAGGCAATGCCTCTGTGCCAGGAAAAAGGCCGAGGAATATGCTTATGTGGGCATTATAGACTAGCTTTACCAGGCTTCTGGCTCTTAAAGTCACCTTGGATTTTAAAGTCACCTGTCTTCTATCAGGATATGTATTTCTGAACCTTTTATTGAAGCTGTATTTACATAAACACATTTGAATGGTGTAGTATTTTTTTAGTTTTTGATTTCAACAAGAAGCATTTTGTGGATTATTCTTTCTATAAAAAAACCCGAGCTATTTAAGCAAACTAATTGTATAAAGAAATTACTGCTTTCTGAACTTAACTTCATTAACTTAAAATATAGAAACAGTAATTTTGGTCACGTACAATACCACCTCTCTCATCTAATTGAGGCTAAGCAGTAATCATGACCTACATGCTTTAAAACATAAACTAGTCTATGAAAACAAATAATACTGAATTTTCATTGAGGAAAAACCTTTTTATTTGTTGCGTGATTATATAAAAAAAGACATTTATAAGCAAAAATGTGGAGACCTTTATGCAAGTTTTTTTCATTCTAGTAAACATTTTCTTTGCATGATTTAATTGTTGCAAAAAAAACCCCTTAGTTTTTAACAGCTTGGTTGGGAGAAGAGAGTATACTTAATTGCTATCAACAAAAATTTTCAACATGAAGAAAATAAAACATCAAAATTGGACACATTAGAAACCAGTTCTCAGTGCAGATGTGTCCTCTTTCATACACAAGAGATTGTTTTCCAGTTTGCAATCATCTCAGCAGATCAAATTTATTTTTGATAAACTGTGTAGCAATGGACTTGATCTTTGCCTTCACCCAACAGTAAAATTCAGTGACCTTTGCAAAGGAATATACTGAATTAAAAATGAACTTCATTTTCTGTCCAGGGCCCTCTACACATGGCAGCTACAGTGCTTACAGTAGCATGTAAACAGACTGGCCATGATAGGTTACATTCTAATAATAATTAAAAAGCAAGCTCTATAGGTAGATGTATGTGTACAAATAAACTACTATTCATGAATCTTACATAAAAGAGAGAGTCATCTGCTTCCTAGGGAAGTGGTCACAGCACTAAGCCTGACAGAGTTCAAGAAGCATTTTGACAATACTCTCAGGCACATGGTGTGACTCTTGGGGCGGTCCTGTTCAGGGCCAGGAGCTGGACCTGATAATCCTTTTGGGTCCCTTCCAACTCAGATTATTCTGTGATTCTGTGATTCCTTGAAGATTCTTCAGCACAGGAGAAAAATTCTTGCAAAAAGCTTTCTTCTAGATTTAAAAGCTGTGAGTTACATGAAAGTCTCTTCAAACCTGGAGAATATTATAAATTAAGAGTCAAAGCTATACATATTTAAACCATCTTGTTTCAAAGGAAAAAATGGTTTTACTTATGTGGATCCCCAAATTCCTTACCCTGCAATTATTCTGCTTTTTCTCCAAGCTTCATTTAAAGGCAAGATATTAGTCTACAAATAGTCTCAGAAGAAGCAGTCTAACCTTAGAATAATACTTTCCCTGTTTTGTATATAAGGGGGAAGTGACAGTAATAGTGAATGTCATGTACTGGTAAATAGTCTCCTCCTTTAAGTGATGAGCTGAAAAATATGCTCTCCTAAATACTCTTTGCACTTTGGAAGTTCAGTATTCTGGCAATTTTTAAAAAGACCATCAAGGTCATGATCATCTATAACAACACAGAGTCTGCAAGGTATGACACAGGATTCTGTAATTAGAAAGAGTAAAAGTAAATGTTAGTACTACTTTCAGATGTTTTAACCTGAACAGGAAATAACAGAACCTGCTAAAGTTTTCCTTATCTCTAACAAAAAGCACCAACCAGCATTCTCTTTTAATGGTTGCTGTAATGTTTTATTTGAAAGAACAGAAATTCAGAATGGACTCATTTATGTAAATGTCTGTTTGCAAGAAAATAGCTAGTCTGTGTTTTCATTTCAGGGAGCACCAGGTTCTTCATACAGCACATATTCTGGTAACCAGGTAAACATTCAGATAAAATGCCCTATTCAGAAGCTCCATCCAAAACCTTCCCTGAAGGAGTAGCCAGATATAAACCAGTAACCCATTCTGTCTTCTGCACAGGGAGGGCCTTTCTTCTATCCCGGAGGATCCTATGGACAGGTAGTAGTTCTTCCTCCCTCACCAGGGCAATACAGACTCCCATCCTCCTGGTGCCTTCACTCCCCATGCTGTGGGTGCTATGACATGCTATAATACAGACCCAGCTGTTGTCCCTTAGAGCAGAAAACTTCAGTTAACCCTGATGTAACCTGGTGGTGTGCAGCTTGACAGAGAACAGCACAGAATGGTCTCTGCGGTTTCTTTGGAGAATTCAAGTTTCAGCAGGCTAAGAAAATTACTGCCAGATTTCTTCCACTTAAAGAACAGTGGTCTTTGAGCTTTACTTAGGCACATAAAAATTAGCTCAAAATTGGGAGGAAGGGTATAAAGTGAGAACTAGATATGCAGGTATTTAAACTCTCATCTGCAAGAAAATAACTGCTCTTTGCTTTTCTTTCAGGGGGGCCCAGGTTCTTCCCACAGTTCTTACTCCGGTAACCAGGTAAATATTCTGGTCTCTGTGCCTGCACAGGAGCAGTCTAACATACACCTTGAGAGAACAATTCAACTACAAACCAGTAAATTTCTATGTTTTCTCTGCAGGGAGGGCCTTCCTTCTATCCTGGTGGATCTTACGGACAGGTAGGTGTTCTTTCTTGTTTGTAGAGATAACAGACTTCTTTTATCTTCATTTCTATATTCCCCGTGTAGTGGCTGTTGTGAAATACAACACCCAAAAGTTGAGTCTATCATAACACCTAATAATTGTATCAGCTGTTTTATCTTACCACATGAAATCTGTCAGAGAAAAATACTAGATTAAGCTTACAATTTCCATGGAATGATCTCTCATCTAACTAAAAAAATTAGAGATAAAAAGTCCCTTCTTCTTTAACAGTATTGGCCTAGAGTGAGATTCAGATACATTGGTATTTCCACCATCCTGTTTTCAAGAAAATAGCTAGTCTGTTTTCATTTCAGGGAGCACCAGGTTCTTCACACAGCACATATTCTGGTAACCAGGTAAACATTCAGATAAAATGCCCTATTCAGAAGCTCCATCCAAAACCTTCCCTGAAGGAGTAGCCAGATATAAACCAGTAACCCATTCTGTCTTCTGCACAGGGAGGGCCTTTCTTCTATCCCGGAGGATCCTATGGACAGGTAGTAGTTCTTCCTCCCTCACCAGGGCAATACAGACTCCCATCCTCCTGGTGCCTTCACTCCCAATGTACTATAATACAGACCCAGCTGTTGTCCCTTAGAGCAGAAAACTTCAGTTAACTCTGATGTAACCTGGTGGTGTGCAGCTTGACAGAGAACAGCACAGAATGGTCTCTGCGGTTTCTTTGGAGAATTCAAGTTTCAGCAGGCTAAGAAAATTGCTGCCAGATTTCTTTCACTTAAACAATAATGGCCTTGAGCTTTACTTAGGCACATAAAAATTAGCTCAAAATTGGGAGGAAGGGTATAAAGTGAGAACTAGATATGCAGGTATTCAAACTCTCATCTGCAAGAAAATAACTGGTCTGTGTTTTTCTTTCAGGGGGGCCCAGGTTCTTCCCACAGTTCTTACTCCGGTAACCAGGTAAATATTCTGGTCTCTGTGCCTGCACAGCAGCAGCCTAAAAGTATTCTCTGAGAGAACAATTCAACTACAAACCAGTAAATTTCTATGTTTTCTCTGCAGGGAGGGCCTTCCTTCTATCCTGGTGGATCTTACGGACAGGTAGGTGTTCTTTCTTGTTTGTAGAGATAACAGACTTCTTTTACTTTCACTCCTATTCTGTCCTTGAATTATGGAAAACACCTTCTTGGAGAATCAAATTAATCAGCTTTTTTCATTTTCTGTTCAGGGAGGGTCTTCTGCTTATGATGGCAGCAGTGAATCGTATGGTCAGGTAAATACTCTTTTTTTTCTCTTTGTGTGAATGTTGCTGAGGGCCAATACCCTGAGTGAAGTAAATATACAGCTATATCTGTATTTTGGCTCTCACTATATTCTAATGAAAGCGGTCTTTTCTTTGAGGAATGAGTAAATTTGTATACATTTTTAACTAAGTAGTCTGGAAATTTACAGGGGAGTAAAAGCTGGGATGCATCCAACCCTTAAGGCTTATTGTTCTCAGCAATGCTAGCTTTGAATTACCTGCAAGACGAAGGTCTCTTCAAAAGTGGAATTAGAATTTGAGTTTAAAAATATGTTACACTAGTGTTTTGTAGGGACATAACTCTGAGTTGCTAAACCATTCTGATAACTAAGCAAATAATCATATTTTTTAAATCTGCCAAGAAGGAGATCCCTACAGTAAGCATCCGAAAAAAAAAGTCTGTTTTCAATATGAAAATTATTTATATTTTCTGAACAGGGTGGATCTTCCACATATAGTGGTTCTGACACTTATGGCCAGGTAAATGTTATTTGTCTCCTCCATCAAGAGCTTAAGCTTGCTGTGTTGGTTCTTATGTGTACTGGGTTCTATGTTTCAGTTATTTTTAAGTGACCACGACCATGAAAATGCCATTTTAGGTTTTGTTTCTCTTTAGTTTTACAAAACTCAAAACGTTTCCATACTGTAGAACACTATGCACTATGTATGCTGTTTTTAACTGTGCCCTGTCACTATTCAGTGCTTTTAACTACTTTATTGATTATGCGTTAGTGCATTCAAAAGGAAAACATTTTGTGAATTTACTTTACATGCCTTACTTATGCAGAAGCTGTTGAAAGTTTAAATAATGGAATTTTTGAATATAAACAATGATAACTTCGCAAATTCACTTCATCAAAAAACTTTTCCTTATAAAAATGCGTGTTTGCAAGGAGGGGGTTTTTTCCAGGCTCTTCTGCTTAAGCAACAGGTAAAGTTACATATTTTTTCTTTTTTTGCACATTCCCTAGTTTAGGTAAAATTGGAGATTCTAAGCAGTTAGCTTTATTCTTCTATTTTATATTCCCCACAATTAAGAACATGTAAGAGTCCTTTTCATATAAAAATAAATGGTTTTTCATCATTTTACAGGATTCACCTTCCATGGGAGGCAGTGAAACTGAAGATAGTGTAAGCATTTCTTCCCAACAATATCAATATCATAATTCAGTACCTTTTAAAGTATCTAGGTGCATACATGGACCTTTACCTTATCTGATGTCACATGATTGTGCTAAGCATGATAAGGAATTCACAAATTAAAATTGCAGTTACGACAGTTCCGACTTCTAACAACCAAACATTTTTTGAAGTAGTTATTTGAAGTAGCAATTACAAAGAAAGCTCTTTTTATTTCACAATTTCCATCAAAACTTAATATTAGTATATGACTTCTTCCCTCTTTCCATCCCCAATTTGCATTACACTTTTTTGTTTTCCCAATGCCAGATATAAAGGATTCAAGTTCCTTCATCTATATATTGCATAGGAATGGTCTGTTTTCATGTAGGGTGGTGAAAACTGCCTGCTTTTCTTAAGAAGATGCCTTTTCTCCTGACTAAAGCATCTTTCCTATTAATTCTGCTGAAGCTGTTTATAAAACTTTACAATTTTAAAGTGTTTTCCAGGGTCCTTGTTAGTAGGAAATTGCTCTCTGCAAATAATTATAAATTCAGCCACGCACTTTAGTCACAAGTATACTGTGTCAATAGCTTCAATACAGTTTCTGTATCAAAATCTTCTTATGGATATTCAAGAAAGCTAAAATATGGTACTACAGAGGGCTCAAAAAGCCCTCTGAAAGAAACTAGGGTATAACAACAGATGTGTACCTCATCTTGGTCTTAAAATATCAAGAAAGCTTTGCAAATGCTGATGTTTTCTGCTGAAACATTCTGGAGGAAATAAAATAGATTGAGATGTGATCTCATTCCTTTATTTCACTATATCAGGATTCAGCTTTCAAAATAAAGAAATGCCATTGTCCAGAAATGAGCAGAGAGAGAATTTTAGACTGCTTATCCTACAGCCTACATCTTCAACCTTCCCACAAGCAGTACTTTCCTTTGCCTTCCACCCTTGCTTAGAAAGAAATAGTAATATTTGCCATGGCAATAACTAGATTCTGATATTTTTTAGGATTCTGCCTTGCCAACTGGTGACCACCAGAGTGAACGGGTAAGCCTTCCTTCCTTAGGTATTGCCACGTGCTGGCCCCGGTGCTTGGCACCTGCCAGCACCTAAATTACATCTTGTATGGAAACCCTGGGGCAGCTTCCAGTGTGGGACAGAAAGTCCTCAAGCACAGAGAGAAGGAGGATATGGCTAAAGAGTTAAAGTTCTGCTAGAAATCCCAACTGATGCTGAGGTGTGCTCTTGAATCTCAAACTTACATCACAAATGTGATAACGTGATTTACTTGTTCAAGTCCTTGCGCTTTTTAAATCATTGCTTTACTGCAAAGGGCTTCAATACCATAATTTGTGCAGCACTTATTCTACATGCAACCCTTTGCTTTGTTGTGCTGTATGACTTACTTATGAAGGCTTCCATTTTCCTATCATTTTTACATGGCACATATTGTATTTATTCTAACGACACAGATTGATAAATTATTTTGTTGGAGATATAACTTTTTCAACTGTTGTATCCTAAAGAATATCTTCCACCAAAAGAGCAATTATCAATAGTCATGAAGGGGCATGTGCTGTTTTATACAGAAAGACAGCAAATTTTTTTTGTTTTTCTTGGACAATCCATGACAGAAAAATAAGGAATGTGGAGAGGCAAGAAGGAGTGTTTATCTTCCACTCTGATCTTTCCAGTTTTTGGGGTTTGGTTTTTTCATGTAATTTCAATACATTTTTCCAGGATTTTTATTCCCCAGGAGGCAGCCAGTCAGGTGGACATGTAAGCATCTATTTTATTTATTATTTGCAGTTCCCTTCCAAAATGGCTGTTTAAAAATTATCCCAATGAGTATATTACACCAAACCGTTTATTTCCTAGAATTTCATGACATCTGGCATCGTATCTTGTGAAATCAAATTACAAACTGTTTGAATAAAAAAATTAAAAATTGTGAGTGTACAGCAGTCTTGTTCTCCAGAAGCCATTTCAAACAAAAATAAATTGGGTCTGCTTTTTGCAGGGGTCATCTTCTCAAAGTGGTAGCTACTCCGGTGGGCAGGTAAATACTGAATCTTTGTATTTTTGACCTCAAGTATCTGTCATACAAAAGTTTGAGGCCTCATATTGTATTACAGCAATTTTTAATCTGTGAACAAGATTGATGCATTCTTCCTTACATGTCTCTATGTAAAAGTCCAAATGCAAGGAGAGCAGTCAAAATACAACTTGTGTATTAACTGATGTTTTAACACCAGGAAAAATGAAAATAATAAATATTTGGCATTAATTTATATTTTTAAAATATAAATAAAGTTATTTTTATTTTTTTCAGGACTCATCTTCATCTGGAAGCAGCCAGTATGGTGGGCAGGTGAGAAATTTTTCTTCTTTGTTGTTATTGTGAGGGGTTTTTTCCCCTAAAGTACATATTTCAAGGAATTACCAGATTGGTAATACCTAAGTTTCCAGAGTACTCTGGTTTATTTTAACCTCATTAATCTTTCTATAGATAAAATTGCATTCCCAACCTGACAGATCTTTTGAAACATAGTTAAAAGAGTAAAAGACAATACCTCGTATTTAAATGCATGTGTCAAAGAAAAGTTTTTAAATGAGAATGTAACATTTACAGGGGTCACCTTCCTCAGGAGGCAGCCAGTCTGGTGGACAGGTATGATTTTCCTTCTCCACAGTCTTCAGCTGGGCTAGTGTCAGGCACTCATATTTACTTCTCTTTATCTTTCCTTCACAAGAACTGTTTTCCTTCGCCACTGTCCTTTTTGCCCAAAGCCTCAGCAACACATTCTTTTCTTTTGCATGTCATTTGGACATCCTGCAAGCCAGAGTAGCCAGGAGTAACTGTTTGGCACACACATCTGAGCTTCTGTACCTGCTTTGGTGCTAAATACATTTCAGGCATATTGAAAGTGGAAAGTTAGGCACTGAATGGTGAACTCCTGGCCACATCTCAGTTGGTTTTATCAAAGTAGAAATCACCTGTTTTCTGTATCATCTGTAATATGAAACAGTAGTGCATGTACTCTAGGTGCTCTGGCCTGTTTAGGAGAAAAAATTGCTTTCTGTAGTACTACTCAGAATTTTTTACTCATCCTTTTCATAAGTAATGTTTTTAACATCATAAAAATTGTAAATAAGAAAATTTGAAGATTAAAAAATCAGCAGTTTGTCACCCCTTCAAAAGAGTAACTGCAGGAATAGCAGGACTGGATGAAATACTCAGTTCTAGAAGCTGGGCAGTTAAAAATGTAGCTTTACGGTTTGCGTGCCTGGGATGGTAGAAGTAATGTGAGTTGTAACTAGAACCCATTTCAGTCCTGTGCTCTTGATATCTTAAATAATTTCTGCATTCTTTACAGGGTGGATGTGATTGTTCTGGAGGAAGTTCTGTAAGTGCTACTTGTTCATGATACATTTTCTTTTACTAAACTATTTAAGTGGAAAATTATGTGAGATCCCATTTATTTCCGACTTATTTATTTGAATGTACTCTTAATTTTTTACTCATTGTTCCTTTGGTGACTTAGATGTTTCTGATATGGTAGGAGTTATTTCTCATTATTCCAAGATTCAGTGTTACAGAATCATTGAATCATTTATGCTGGAAAATGCCTTGAGTCCAACCATTAACTCAGCACTGCCAAGGTCACCACTAAACCATGTGCCCTAAGTGCCTCTTTTAAATACCTCTGGGGGTGGTGACTCAGCCCCTTCCCTAGCAGCCTCTTCAGTGCTTGATGATCCTTTCAGTGAAGAAATTGTTTCCTAAAATCCAATCTAAGCTTCCCCTGGAGCAGCTTGAGGCCATTTGCTTTTGTTTTATTGCTTGTTACTTGAAAGAAGGAACCAATCCCCACCTGGCTACAGCTCCTTTCAGGGAGTTGTAGAGAGCAATAATGTCCCTCTGAGCCTCCTTTTGTCCAGGCTAAACAACCCCAGCACCTTCAGCTGCTCCTCACAAAGCTTGTGCTCCAGACCCTTCAAGTTCCGTTGCCATTTTTGGACACAATCCCACACCTCAATGTCCTTCTTGTAGTGAGGGGCCCAAAAGTGAACAGGGGATTCAAGGTGGCAGCCTCATCACCCCCTCTCAGTGTAGGGGGACAATCACTTCCCTAGTGCTGCTGGCCACATTATTTCTGACAAAAGCCAGGAAGCCCTGAAGTCGGCAGTGAGTTGCATTCTCTGAGCAGTGATGTCAGTTACTACACAGTATTTACAGAGATGTGTATCCCTTCTCAAAAAAACCCAAAAGACTGCATTAAATAGCAGAATTGCTTGACAAAAGATCCATCATGAAAGGAAGCTGTAATAACACCAAGTCAAAAATTTGTATCAAAAATCAATATTTACCAAATTTAAAACAAAAACAAAAACTGAGTTACTTCTCACTTGTGCTTTTAAGCCCACATGAAATTATTTAAGGACTATGAAATAGAGTAATCCCTGCTTTCCAAAGCAAATCATATGTGGTCAAGCAACATGTAGCACGTAAAGGACATTCCTGCACCTTGGGTAATACCCTTATTTCCTAGGCAATGAGTTATGGGTAGATATAATATGATACTTCATGATTCATGACCTTCTGGGCCAAAAAAAGGCATTTTTCTCTCTTGGCAAATTGATAAAAGTAAGTGTAAGTGTAATTCATTTCAGGCTGGGATATTCTTCCTTTGAAATGCCATAGAACAGACATTCTAAGGTTTTGTTTCATTTCTAGTTTATGATCAAAGACAAAGGCTAATTTTTCTTTTCTTTTTTTCCTTTCTAGGGTGGATCTCCTACTTTAGTCAGAAGTGATTCCTCTGCAAATGTAAGCAATGCTCATCAGCTTCTGTGTCCTCTGCTTGCTTTATCAATATAATGGCTAGAGAGGATAAAAAGAGTCAGTGCCTAGAAGAAGTCCTACACTTGTGAAAATAACCTACTTTAGTTACAGTTAAAAATACACAAAAGACATTCTTTTTAATTGTAACTAAAAAATACACACAGGACATTCATGCAGCACTCCCAGTTTCTCTTTCCATTTGAAATAGTTTTCATTCAAAGAGAAGTCTTACAATGAAAAATGTCACAAACACAGGTAGATACCAGTATAAATATTTACTTTGGGAGCCAATTCCATTGGGATTGGAACTATGTAAAAATATCCCCCAAGGACAGTGATTTATGTGATTGTATTCCTCTTAGATCATTTACTGCAAGAAAGTTCAGCATTAATATTTATGTACTGCTATCTTTCGAAAAGTTTTGCTTTAAAATACTTCTTTTAGAGCAAAATAACTGGTTGTTTTGGTGTTTGTTTTTTTCCCCAGGACTCATCTTCTGGAGGCAGCCAGTACAATAGCCAAGTAAGCACTCATTCATCAAAAGGAGAGCCAGTTTGCCTCTTCTGAAAATGATGGTTATTCATTCACTCAGTTAAATTCAGTTTTTATATGGGAACGGGGTAAAAAGAGCAAAAGCTCAGTAAACGAGCTTTTGGGTTAGATATGGACTAAAAATTATAACAATGGGTTTTTTAGCAAATACTGCCCTTGTTTTGGGAAACTTGCAAAATGAAGCTCACAAAAAAATACCCATGGGGAAAGAATGAATCAAAATGCATCATTTTTTATTCCTATTTGATCTAATTCCACTGGGAAGAAAAACAAATCCAATCTCCCCTCTTTAAAAAGACCTCTTGTTGTATGAGGTTTCAGTAAATTGTCTTAGTTTGGTTTTCAGAGTCCCGTTAGGTAGCCAGTATTTTACTGCTAGCTCTGGCCCAGCATTCAGCTTTCCAAACAAAAAAAAATGCCATTCTCCAGAAATGAGCAGAGAAAGAACTGGACAGAATGCCACTTTAAGCTTTCCAACATGTCACACAAACAAAGCACTAGGTCTTTGCCTTCCACCCTTGCTAAGGATCTCAGGTATTTTCCCAACTTACCTTGCTCAACTTAAATGCTAGTTATTAAAGCATTCTGAAAGTCCTGCTCACCTGTCTTCACTCTTACCTTGCTTTCTTGCTCCTGTTGTCCTGGCAGAGTCATGTTTTGATTTAAGGAAATCCTACTGCAGGTAATTCACTCATCTGGTATTCTTTACAGGATTCATATTCCTCTGGAGCTAGCCAGTATGGAGGACATGTAAGCTCTTACTTTTAATATTTTATATTATATATTTGTTTTATAAATATTTGACTCATATTACGGACCTCAGTTTAATGTATCAAGAAATTTGACAGTGGTCTATACTCTGTAATAATATTGTGAATTCAAGAAAGACAAAAAAACCAGAGTTTTTTCTGGGATAATTACACACAAACATTCAAATAACAAAATATAGATGTCTTTGCCACTTCTTTCCACGAATTAGATATTAAGAAATAACTAATTATCAATTTTTTTCCAGGAGTCTTCTTCTTATGGAGGCAGCCAGTATGGTGGACAAGTAAGCATTAATAGTCCCCATTTTTGTAGTTTATTTATTGTCCACCTAACTGTCTGTCTTAGCTTTAATTTACTCTAAAATCTTTTCAGTAAATCTTACTCTGTAGTGTTTCGATGCTACTGTGATTAAACAAAACAAGTTCAGGCGAAGATCATTATCCAAGACTAAGAAAAATTAGAATGTGAAATACATGGTTGACTCAATTGACTCCTGAAATTTGCAGGACTAGACATCAGGTGTCTCTGAAATAAATCAGTACTTAATGAAGCTAACCAGAATTTTTAGAGCCTCATGAAATGATTCTATGAATTTATAAAATAGGTGTAAAAAGGTTTCAGTTTCCACTTTTTGTTTATTTTCAGCGTTCACCTTCCTCAGGAGGCAGCCAATATGGTGGACAGGTGAATATTTTTCCCTTGTAGTGTATTTTCTTGTATTCTTCCCTTGCTACTTTATCAAAGAGATTTGATAGTTCTCTGTGTAAAAGAACATTTTAAGGAGATTGGGGTTTGGTTTGGAGGTTTCTGTCCGATCTTTATCTAATTTGATGCTAAGTATATAATGTTATAAATGTATGTGATACCAAGCCACAGAAGAGTTTTTAAGATGGAATTTCTGGTGCCTTATGGTAAATGCATATGAGCCTCACCCACTTTGGCCCAGTCTGGCTCAGTCCACCCACAGTTCTGCAGTGAAAGAAACTGGCTGCTTCTTCATATGGAACATGGTTTAAAGGAGTACTATGTTATTGATATAGAGATCATTCAATTATTTTTTGTTCAGGGGTCACCTTCTTCAGGAGGCAGCCAGTATGGAGGACAGGTGAGAATCTCTTTCTGTGTAGTTCTTATTCAAACACACAGTTTCTACATCAAAACTTGCTACTTCTATATTGACTGAAAAAATATTTTGTGAAAACTCTGCTTATCTGGTAATAGATAGGTATCTAAAGATGTATGATCTGAAGTGATACAAAAACTATGGAGATCTGCTGCTTCTGTTGTATTAAATGCAGTTCTGATCTTGTTCTACCCTCCAACCTGCCCTGTTGTTGTCAAGGTTTCTTAGCTCTAAGAGTAAGGAGTGGCTGGAAGCAGATTTATCCCTCCTCTACCTCATTTCCATCAGCAAAATGCAGTATCAGAGTTGGTGTCTGAGAAGCAGTATGGTTTCAATTTGGAAGAGGGGAGTAGGTGAGGAGTTGCTAAGAGGTGTTCCGTGCCCCTGTGAAATGAAAGATGATGGATGGGGTTCCTAATGCTGCCTAGAGGTACAGCCTCCAGTACGGAGTGACACATAAAGCAATAGGCTGAGTGTTTATCTTCCTGTAATTCTTCATTGCGCAAAAGAGGCAAAAAAATAGTGTTTCTTTAAAAAGCTCTTAAAGAAGCTTTTTGATTTGAGAAATAATTGGCACCTTTGCTTCAGGGTCCATCTTTCCCAGGTGGCAGCCATTATGGAGGACAGGTGAGAATTGTTTTTCTGTTTATGGGTTGTTTTTTCCATTGTTCACTTTTCTTTTTTTGGTGAAAACCAGAATATTTTTTAAAGGGGTGTCTTACAGTGAAACAGTGTTTAGGCAGAATAGATAAATATCTGACTTTCTGCTATGTCGGCCCATTCACATAAGCAAAACACAGAAGGCTGCTGTGAGCACACAGTCCAGGGCAGCAGCACTATTCACACCTGCCTGAAGCTGACTTTGATTCAAACTTCATTGTTCTGTTTAAACGGCAGCCACTGTAAAGGCCAGTGGATTTCAGTATTGTTATAAAGTAAATGTTCATGTCCCTGTGGCACTTAAATCCATGGAAGACAAATAAAAGTGTGTTTTTCTGTGACAGGTCATAAGTTAAAGAACGTGCAACAAATACAAATGCTTTCTCATTTCTTTAGGGTATAGCTTCTTCGGGAAGCAGCCAGTATAGCGGACAGGTAAAACTTCTATTTTCATGGTATTTGCAGTTTGGGTACACAGTTCACCAGGAAAACAGACCCATATTTTTTGCAAAAAAGGAACATTCTAATATAGAATAGCTTTAAGCCAGACTGATTGAGGATTGCTAAGTATGAGTCTGTCTGGTATTTCAGATCATGTTAAGAGCAAATGATACAAGGGCCTGTGACACGGCATGGAAATGTTTCTTCAACGTATCATGGTTTAAGAAGCCAATTTTTTGTGTTATGTTTAAATGCAAGCAATTTGAAAGACTGAGAACAATAGAGAACAAGTGAAAATGCTACCCAGTAACACAGAAGTCATTAAGTTACTCATTTTTTCCAGGGCTTTTCTTCAGGAGTCAGACAGTCTGGTGGACAGGTATGCTCTTCTTTCTCTGTACTGTTCAGTTCTGCTAGTGTCATACGCTCACAAATTGCTTTGCGTAACTTTCCTTCACAAGAACTGTTTCCCTTCACACATTTCATCCAGATTGAAGGTGGGAAGTGAGACACTGAATAGTGAACCCCTCGCCACCTCTTACTAAGTTTTATCAGAGTACAAGTTACCTAATAGGCCTCCACTGGAAGTCATCTAAAGAGCGCTGTATGTATTCATAGAATGATAGAATATGCTGAGTTGGAAAGGATCCATCAGGATCGAGTCCTACTCCTGGCCCTATGCAGGACACCCAAGAATGACACCATGTGCCTGAGAGCATTGTCCAAACGCTTCTTGAATTCTGACAGGCATGGTGCTGTGACCACTTCCCTGGCAAAATTCTAGGTGCTCTGGTCTCCTCAAGGGAAAAAAAAAAAAAATCTTTATTACTATACGGAATTTTTTACTCATCCTTTTGGTGAGTAGGTTTTTACTGTAAATTTTAAACTGGAAATTAGAAGATTCTATTTAAAAATTTGATCCGTAAGTGCACAGCTAGCCCAAAACGGCAGCGGAGAGAGAAAGAAACTACCTTTTTAAGTGGAGCTTGAAAAGTTTATGAACAGTGTTTTATAGTCCATTTTCTTACAGTAGCAGAATGTGAGTTTTTACTAATTCAGAGGCCTATTCCAATTATAGACCCAGGAAAGTACGTTTTGTTGTGTTTTGTACAGGGTGGGTGTGTGTGCCCCGGTGGAGGTTCAGTAAGTATTCTTTGTCTTTATATATTTCTTTTAGTATGTACACACACTGGAAAATTCCCAAGGAACTACATTTCTTGAAATAATTCTGTGAAGTTCTGTGTATGATGAAAGTTTTTTCCACATTATGCTAAAATGAGAAACTTTGAACCTGCTAAAGACAAAAATACTAAGTGACTTGCAACCATAGTATTGTATTCAAAACTAGATGCTCAGTTTGTAAGACAGGCCTGGACTTTTTTTAAGAATCTGTTTCCCAAATATCTCATAGTAGACCTGTTGGATTTTGGACTTTGCTCTTATGATAGTTATTAACAGTATGATTGAACTAGTGAAACTTAGATCTTAAATCTTTGCTCCAAATGCTTTCCGAATGGAGCAGAGCAACATATTTGGAAAAGTTAAAGCTATTTCCATTTTTCTGTCTAACTAGTATATTTCCTATTTCTTTGTAAATGCCTTAAAAAAAACCCAAAAAAACCCAAACATACAAAATCCTCTCACTGTTTTGCTGAGATCAAGTTAAGTTACCTCCGAAGGAGGGTTCAGTTACCTGTTTTTTCAGTATAGACAAAATTGCTTGGATGACAACTTCTCTTTCGTGGTCTGTGTAATCAAGCAAAACGACATGCTCAAGTATACAACTCATGGAATATATGCCAATTCTGAGAATCAAAAGTGCTGAAAACAACATATAAATTAGAATTGATATAAATAGAAACAATATAATAATTATTATCACTTGTATATACATATTATATATACACATATATATTACTTGACATATAAATCAAGATGAATCAGAATAGTAGTAATCAGTGTAAATTACTTGATCATTGCAATAGGTCAGTATGTTCTCTTGGTTTTCCTCTTGTGACATTGAAGTTAATACAGAGTAAACATTGCTGTTTCTGTTGAATACAGGGCTCTTTCGCAGGAACCAACTACCATGGTGGGCAGGTAGGCAGTCTCTAACATTTACACAGATTAGTTCCTCAGGAATAAACATGGCTCAGGTAAAAAATTTGCCCAGAAGCCATTAAATATTGAGTTCAGTTTAGTAGCAAAGATAGGTACAGTAATTCCAGAGAGTGCATGGGGCTTTTATTCAATCACTCTTGACATTTCAGTTATATCCTTCTATATACCAGAGCCAATATTTTACTTTGTAATTATAGAAGCTTTCTTACTTACTATCAGTGTCATGAGTATCATTTATATTAGGTCCAGGATTTTTTTTTACCATTTAAAATTTTGATGCTATTAAAAAAAAGTATTTATAAAAATTTTGCATTCTTTTTACAGGGTACATATTCTGGAAGCAATCAGTATGGCGGACAGGCAAGCTACTTTTCTTTGTTTTCAAGATCTTTCTACTTGCAATTTATTAAATGAAAAATACCATGCAGTGCAATTACTGACAGTCTTTTGGAATCATTTGACTCTTAATAAATATTTTAAAACAGGGACTGTCTCTCAGTAGCTGAAATGGAGTACCACAAACAAATTTCCATTTAAAGAAATTCCATAGATCACAATTCTAGTTGTCTTATGTCAGAATGCCTATTATCTCAAGTGATTATTTTAATTAACCCTTTTTATGTTTACATTAAATACTTGGAAAATTTGGGACGAAATATACCAATAGATACTGCTTTAAAAATATAAATTCTGGTGTGTTGCAGACAATAATATTACTTTCTTCTTCAGCTTCAACTCAAGTCTCTTCCTGTTAAGCATGTGCCATATGCAGACTTTGCCACTGATTTGGAAATGTTACTAGTGCAAATAGCTGACAGATGAAATGGATAACTAATTAATAAGATGGAGCTTATTTTTCATTAGTATTACTGTGTTCTCTACCATACTAAAAAAATTAATTACTTTTTACTCCACTGGCAAGCATTGGAGTTCAGTATCACTCTATTAAAAAGACAATCTCATGTAGAATGGAGAGGATTTTTAACAGCTACAAATCAATTTTTTTTCCCAAACTACCTCTTTGGTAATAATAAAAATGTGTTTACAATAATACACATGATGCTCTCTGAAAATGTCTGACATAGCAAAAAATCATAAATAAAGTCGATTGTTTTTTTCTCTTTAATAGAGCCATATGTAAGACACTTGTGATCCATTTATTTATGTAACAGAACAGTCTTAGCAGGTGTTTTGTGCCTGTTTGCCTAATTTACTGCTTCCAGCTGTTGAGGAACTTAGAGGTATTAAGTCAGAAGTCTTTCACTGCATCTTTTTAGATTAATATACTGTCCAGATTATTACTGAGATCTCTTGTCAAAAGTCCTGTGATGTTTCACTCTGCCCAGAAAAAAAAAGTAACTGCTGTTAATTTTCTGTGATTTTTTTTAATAGGGATCGTATCCCTCAGGAAGCAGCCAGTATGGTGGGCAGGTGAGTATATTCTCTTTCCCTCCCATCACTCCTAACTCTTTCCTAACATACTTTCTAGATCAGGTCAGTTACTTGATGCTGAAAGATACATTAATTTGGCCCTTTTATTAAGTTGAAACAGTGGAGGTAATACGGATCGAAGTTGTTTCAGTACGGTGAATAAAAGTTTTGGTTAAAATTACTCTAGAGCAGAGCTACTGTTCCTTTGAACATGCTGCAGTTGCCAGGCTCTATTTCATAACACTGCTTTCTTGATTCAAATTGCCATCATTGTGGTGTGGAGTACAGAGTGTAAATTTTAGGTACCCCATTTACTTTTTTTTGTTCAAAGAACACCCAAATAAGCTTATCCTAAGTACAGCAGAAATTGTCTCAAGACACTGATGGAAGATTTTTCATTCAATTAATACAAGTTCGATCGACTTCTTACAGGGCTCATATCCTTCTGGAGGCAGACCACATGGTAAACCAGTAAGTACAAAACATTAACATTTACCTTCCTTTTTTCTCATACACCCGTAAAAAAACCTGTATCTAGTTAGTTATGGACTAGACAGTTTTCTGAGAATTACTTTAATATGCAAAGAGTGTCACATGATTTACTTATCTGGGATATTCTCAACAAATGCAAATGCAATATTTATTTTCACACAGTTCATAGTTTTAGGATAGCACTTTACTACCTAGCTGAACTTCTAGTAATCACAGAATGAGACCACTGGATTTTTGTGTGTGTGTGCGTGTAAGGAACTTCTGAACAGCTATTTCTATTTAAATTCATAATAATCATACGCTTTGTGCTCAGAGCTCAGTTTTTCATTGGTTTGGTAGGCATTTGTCTCAAGTATTTCTGTCTTGCTTTCAAGGAAACACTTTTTCTTTTCAAAGGAAATAATAGTTGCCATTTAACTATGTGTATTTTCAACTTCTACCATTTCAGACTATTTTTACCATGTAATTTGGACCTTGTTCTTGTCATTCAGTGGCAGGAGATACAAATGTTTTAGCTTATCTCTTATAGAAAAGAAGATGTACTTGTTATTAAAAAGTGGCTATAAATGTTACATTTTCTCATATATGATTCCTAAAGGTGAGACATTTTCTGTATGTATTTGATGGCATTTCTTAAAGACTTAATGCTTGTAACATTTCCTGCTGGCAATGCCATTCAAGTAAGCAGAGCCACTTCACCACAAAACTGAATAAGATGCTTTGAGAACATCTAATTTTTCTGTATCCACTTTTATTTTCAACTGTCTTTCTTATTAGAGTTTTCTTTAAATAGGGGCTGTAAAGGACTCTTAACATTTGCCTTTTTTTGTTAATGGTGTCTTTTCTTTCCCAAATGTAACCATAGACTGATGCCAGGTGAATTACTGCTTAATTGGACCTTACTATTTTTTCCATTCCGTATATTAAACACAACTACAAACAGTTCTTTCTTCTTGAGAATTTTGTATTAAATTGTCCAATACAACTTTGGAAAGAATACTCAGAAAGATGTTAAATATTTGTATTTCAGATAAGGTTTTGCCTGAGATTTTTGGATGAGTGGACACAAAACAGTGTTCATTCTTCTGTGGTCTTTTATTCCAGATAGCAAGAATATTTAAGCACAAATAGACTTAGAGTCAAAAACAGGTATCTTTTTCCAGGGTTCCTCTTCCTCAGGAGGCAGTCATCAAGGAAAGCCAGTAAGGATATTCTTCTTTCAGTATTCTGCAACCAAGTTTAGAAATGGGGATATTGGGTTTCAAGATAGGTAACAATAATGAAGGTGAAATTCAAAATTATGTTACAATGGTAAATGTCTGAGAAAAATTACCAATAAAAATTGGTATATTTGTTCAAACTTGAACCTTAGGATGAGGCAGCATTTATTCCTCCCATAGCACCGTTTTGATATACTGTTACTTACTCATAGGAACATGCTTGGGTCATTCTAATAAAGATGTATTTAAATATCAGGGCAATTGTTTCAGTTTCCAAATCTGTAGTTCAGACAAGACACATTGCTTTGACCCATTCCTCTGAAACCGTTCATGCAATAAAAAGGACACAGCTGTGCTTACTTGAGACCGTTCAATTAAAATACGGGGGGAAAGTGTAGTGAAAATGGTAAAATCAAAATCACTACCAAACCCTCTAATATCCAGGGCATTTTCAAGACTGCTGTGTGCTCTTTGGACACTGTTCACTGCAGCCTTGTATGACAAAATTAAATGGTTCATAATTATTTCACAGGGTGGCTCTGGCTCGGGAAGCACTTACTCTGGGAAACCGGTAAGGATACTTTCATCACAGCATCTTCATCTTCTTTTCTTAGTACATAAAGAACCTGGGTGGTGGGTAAAGCAATTTTGGGATGATGTGGTCTGAAGAGAACATTCTGTATTAATATTAGTTCAACTTTCCTCTTGAACAACTTAAAACCATGCTGTGGGTTAAGCTATTAAAATCTTGTTGATCATAGGAGAAAACTGTGTTCAAAACCATTGGCTGGAAACACCTCTATAAATGTATTTGTTTGTTTGTTTTCAGCAATCACCTTACTCAGGTGGCAGTCAAGTGGTAAGAACTTTTCCTCTTCATAGTTTCTAGTGGTTGCTTCCTATACATGTCACAGAAAACTGAAATCTGTCAAATTTCCTACATCTGAATAAATGTTTGAGAACACATGTGCAATGTCATAAATGAAATAGTCTTAACAAAAATGAAGAGAAGTGGGACCACATAGGTGCCTTAAACTTTTGACCCTATCACTGAAAAACACCTGTTGATATAAACGTGGCATGTGATCTTTTCACATCAGAAGTGTCTACATAATAGAAGGGGCTAATAGAAAAAGATTTTTCTGAAAATTTCTATGCTTTTATAATAGTGATAAAGAGAACTAATTAGGAATGGGTTTATCAATTTCTCTTTCTTTTTTACAGAGCTCTGCTGGGAAACACTCCACTCCCCAACTCCTGATGTTATTCAGTGTTTTGGGTGCCTTTGCTCTCTCTGCTGCTGTATCTAAATGGTCTATATGAACTTCTGAAGAGTTACTTGACATCCTAACGTGGATTATATTCCGTGTTATTAGATTACTGAATGTAAGAAAAAAATACCCTTAAGTCAAATTGGCAGATGCTACTTGGCTGTTATGTTGCATGTCTAGCTGGTATGTCATGCCTCTCATTAGTTTACCTCTGGTTTTAGTCATTAGTAGATATCATTAGTTATGTCAGTGTTTTAGGCATCATTTTAAGAAAGCATATTGTACCCTACCTATATGATTTATTTTTATTTTCAATAGGGAATGCGATGAACACTTACCTGAAATGACTGGTGTGACAAATGAATGCTTAGAAAATATTTGGTTATTAACCAAAGAGGACAAGGTGAAATAAACTGTTGTATAGGCAAACTGAACACCGTGCCTGGTAATCATCGCATAAATAAGGCTAATGTAAACATCTGATAAGCAGTTCTCCATGGGACAGAAGAAAAGATGCTGAAGCAGTATCAGAGTATTGGATTTAGTCTTTTGTAATCAAATGCAAATTCAATATGGAGATTGCAAAGAAAAAAAACAACTCCACAGGACTGAATTTTTTGGGGGTTAATTAAAGTTTATTCATTAGAAAAGTGAAACAGCTCAGAGCAAAGACATGACGAACTCCATTCAAACCAACTGCAAATACCTGGAGTTCTGTAGAGACACATATGAGGCAAATGTACCCCAGATTAGCCTGACAAACTAAAATCTGCTGAAAAAGAAAGCCTTTTTCCTTGGAAGGAATAGAAAATTAATTAAATTCATAAAACTCATAACCTCTTGGCTCCTTTTTTCAAGTATTTAGTCTAACATGTTACACCCCATATATCCAAAAGTTTAATTTCGTAAGTGATGCGTACATCTGCAAGCAGCTACATCAGTGTGGTCGCTGAAATACCACAGCCCATTTTTGAGTTCAGGTTTCCAGCCTTGCAGCAAACTCTTTTGGAGCTCTCAGAGCCACCTTCTGTTTGGTGTTAACAAAGCACATTCACCTAAAGCATACTTCTAATGAATGTCTTATTGAACATGTGCCTGCTATTAAAATTACCATTATTAGTAGTGTGCTTTTCTGTCATGGTTTACAATTGTGATTGGTGGGAGAGGTTTCCATTCAAGTTCTGCTACCAACTTCTGCGGGACCAGAATTTCACCCGGTTTTGATGTGCAGCACTACCCTTTGCCAACCATCGGTAAATCGACCTGTAACTGAAGCATACAGTTATGCCTATATACGATCTTCAAAATTTGGTGGACAATTTGTTTCTTCGGACAACACAGTAATGTTCTGTTGGAGAGGTCCGTACCTTAATTCGAACCAGCCCTGCTATTCTCTAATAAATTTGTGATGGGTTTCATACAAAACGCTCCTGTCAGCGGCTGCCGAAGTTGCCCATTCATGGTTTGGACGGAACACGGTCCGAGCCGCTCCCCGGGCC
>VZTD01001331.1:0-25914 GCA_013397725.1 Rhagologus leucostigma | reverse complement strand
GGGGAGGGAAAGGGTGGGATTGAAGAGACACCAGGAGAAATGTCTGGAAATGGAGCTGTTCGGGGAAGAGGGAGGAGAGGGTGAAGTCGAAGTTGCTGTGGGAAAGCGGCTGCGTGTGAAGTTGGGAAGGGGCACGGATCTGGCCAGAGCTGTGTCAGTGCTGCTGAGGTTGTGACTCCCTTGCTGGTGCTCTGCTGAGAAGATGCTCGCTATATGTGATGTGGTGCTGCGTGTAAAGTTCACAGAAATGCACATTTCACAAGTATTTGCATGGTATCACAATTTTATACCAAGTTTTTGAAATGAGAAACGCTCTAGCAGTACAGGAGTTATGGATTAAGCAGAAACTCAGAGGATATAGAGATAAAAAATGTAATAGTGCATATTATGGAATAAACTGAAAGGTAAAAGATAATTATCAGAAGGTACACCAAGTTGTTTCATTTTATTAAATCCTATAAACTATGTTTTAAACCAGAGTGAGGAAGACTTGGATTCCAGATAAAATATTTTAGAAGGACTGGGTGGAGAAGACTGACACAGCTTTCAGCAACAGAAGGATGTTTTATTTGGAACATAAAGAACACGTGCAACAAACCTTTCTAAAACTGAGTGAGCACCACAGTGGGAAGTTTTATTTTTCACTATGGCCTCTACACAGGAGGATTGGGATCTAAGACAACCTTTGTTTTTCAAAGAAAATATGTGCAGAATGACAAAATAGGTCTTAGAATTAACTTTAGGTGGTGGACTGCTTTTCCCGAAATCTGTGGGGTTGCCTCTCTCCATAGGCCCTGCACTTGACTTATCAGTGCGCACACTGAGTTGAGCTAGAGGCTGCAGGGTGAGTTTGAGGGAGGTGACAGTTGTGGAGAAAGTGATTTACAATAACCTCTCCTTTTAGAAACTGTAGTTCATGATTTCTTTGTACATTGTTGGGCATTGTGAGAAGAATTTGTGATTGAAAATCACAGTTCTGGGAGATAAGGATCCATTGGTTTTGGATTCATGATGTTCTGGTTGGTAGAAGTAGTATGTGTAGCAAAATTACTGGTTTGGGGAAAGACTGGTTCTAGTAAGTGTAAATTTGCTTTCCTTAGAGCAATGTGTTGTTAGGAGTCACTCTACCTTTAACAATCCTACAGGCTGCCTACACAGCCTAATTCCTTATTCTGGTTACACCACTGTTTGCAATAACAAGAAGAAGGCAGGGATCATCTGAGCCAAGTACCTGTGGAATTCAAGTCACATGTCCCCTCAAAACAGTTCTGGATTTGGCAGTGTTAAGAGAGGACAACACATACTTATCTTTGGGACAGGCTTGCCAGACACAGTTATTCCTCCCATATTGTTCTTGAATTGCTTGCTGCCTGGGCTTGTTCTTCTCTGGTTACTTTGGTTCATACCATATTCACGCTGCTTGTGCAGGCTCCGTGCCTTTGCTGGAACTCAGGAGACTGCACAGCTGGATCACATCAATTGAGGATGTCTCCAGAGGGAAGGAGAGATTCTTAACATCTGAACTTCTTAGGATCTGGCATGAAAATGTTAGTGGTTAGGAGTTCAGGATTTTGCCACTGGATTTCTGAACCTTGTCTTACATTTATACCCCTTCCGTGCTGTTCAACTGTCTAACTTTATTTGTAATTGCTAGCTCTCTGCAGTGCCTGCAGATTGATTTTCACTGTAGGATCTGCTTTGTGTTACTCTACTCCAAGCAGGTCACCTTGACTGAGGTGTTTGACACTGGGTTGCCTTGAGCACCCAGACTTGATTCGTCATTCATAAATAGCTTAAGTGTAAGCTGTAGCTGTACCCCAGCTGGATTCAATGTTCAGTCTTTCAGCACCTTAAATCAAGCTCCTTCATTGGCTTGATACATCTGCAGGAGCTGCATTCCAGCAGTCCTTTGGTTCGTGGCCTTGCACTCCTGTGTGCTTGAGGAAGGGTGGGCATTTGAACTAAAACTGAGAACTGAATGGCTCCTTGCTCCCAGAGTCTGAACGTGGCTGCTGGGATCTATCTACACTGTGATCTATACAATGAGCACAGTGTATGTACTGCGTGGAAACGAGAGGCCGTTCAGGCAGCTTGTATCAAATTTCTGTGCTGGCAGGCAGAGTTTGGCTTAATGACGATTATGTCAATATAAAACTATTGCACTACTGGGCAGAGTTGAAGTCTTCATCTTACAAGAAATGCTGGTGTTAACATTTAGCTCAATGAGGGCCTGAATTTCCTGAGTGCTGAATGTTCATACTGAGTGTGTGGTTTGTGTAATATTCATCAAACCAAATTTTCATCAGTCAAAAAAATATGATCTCTGGATTCTTAGGTTTGGTGTGAAGGATAAAGGTGGTTGGCTTAAAGAACATTTAGCCACAAATTTCACATTTGAAGATTCACAATGCTTTACTCTTCCTGCCTGACAGGTTAGAATGGTAATTTTTTTTTTTCCGACAAAAGAAAGAAAGAAACAAACAGAAGACCTTTGGAAGCTCATGAAAACACTCACCCAAGTTCCCTTTCTGCTCAGTTTTCTGTCAACATGTAAGAAAACCTTACCTGAGTCCCAAGCAATTTATAGCATTCTCTGAAATTAGACTTTAGTTAATAGTTAATATGTAATTGCATTCCCTTGGTTAGACTTGGCAGGCATTGAATTTCCTGGTTGAGTGGTATATGGCTGGTGAATCACTGATACAGCCTCCACTATCTTTGGCAGAAGCCAAGGTTTTGGAACAAAGTTGAGAAGAAATCGTTGGTTGATCTTTAACAGTTACCATTTAATGTGTAACTGCTCTGTACCTAAGTGCACTTGCCAGTTTTAAAAACCATCTGCATGATTTTAAAATGGCCAAGAGTTGTGGTTTAACCCCAGGTGGCAACTAAGCACCACACAGCCACTTGCTTACTCCCCTCTGATGGGATGGGGGAGACAATCAGAATGGTAAAAGTGGAAAACTTGTGGGTTGAGAAATAGACAGTTTAGTAGGTAAAGCAAAAGATGCACATGCAAGCAAAGCAAGCCAAAGAATTCTTTTACCACATTCTATGGGCAGGCAGGCGTTCAGCCATCTCCAGGAAAGCAGGGCTCCAGCATGTGGAAGTGACATGGGAAGACAAACACCATCGCTCTGAACCTCCCTTCCTTCCTTCTTCTTCCCCCAGCTTTATGTACTGAGCGTGACTCCATGTGGTCTGGGATATCCCTGTGGTCTCTTGAGGTCAGCTCTCCTGGCTGTGCTCCTCCCAACTTCTTGTGCATTCACAGCCTCCTCACTGGTGGAGTGGGAGGCAGAAAAGTATAAGCCTTGCTCAGCAATAATGAAAACATCCCTGTGCTATCAACACTTTTCAGCACAAATCCCAAACACAGCTCCCTACCAGCTGTTGTGAAGAAAATGAACTCTACCCCAGCCAAAACCAGCACACGAGATATGGTTATGCTTAGGGAGCAAGATGACGTTGCAGGAGCAAGGTCCACCAGTGATCTGCGTTCTACTTGATATCTTTGTCTAAAAATACTATTTGAATGCAGTTACGTTTTTAGTTCATTTCACCAGTTAAGAATCTCTTTTATGTAAATGGAGAAATGGGAAATACTGCCTGAAGGAAACTACGTGAAAAAAACCTTTGTTCCTCAGTTTCTGCTAGAAGAGTAAGGAAAAGACTTTGTTAGAGGATTTGCTTTTAACCACACTTCTGAAGAAGTGTACAAGCTCTAAGAGAAACACAGTTTTGGTTTTTTTCATAGTGTACTTAGTGCACTTTATAATGTCTCCAGCAAGAAAAATGATTAAGAAACTGGAAACCAAAAGAAAGAACAAGGTAAGTTTTAAAATGATGAAGTGATTTGCAGTGATTTAGTTGAAAAGTGCCATGTATTTGGGGAGGAATGGCTGACAATTGTACATAGCTTATGGGAGGGAACAAATAAGAAACCTGTTTACAGACCTGCTTACAGTATGAGGAAAATGGAAAACATAGTGACATTTTAAAGTGAGAAATGCAAGGTTTAAGATTATTAGAAATACTTAGGACGTGCATTACTAAAATTATAGTGGCATGACAGATTACATCTTGTGGTGGTGAGGGGAGATAGAAATGTATTGTCAAATTATAGCAGTCCAAATATGGCAGTTAAATGATTTGTATGTATGTAAAATCTACTTCAGACCCCAGTTCAGCAGCACTTAACTAGATTTGGAGAGGTCTATGCACCCTCTGTACCATGTGGGATATTTGTCATAAAATCATAGAATGGTTTGGGTTGGAAAGGACCTTAAAGATTGTCTGTTTCCAACCCCCTGCCATGGTCAGGGACACCTTCCACTAGATCAGATTGCTCAAAGCCCATCCAACCTGGCCTTGAACACTTACAGTGATGGAGTTTCTCCAGTTCTCTGGGCAGCCTATTCCTGAATTACCCCGGCCCACATCCAGGCCCTTGCACTTGCCCTTATTGAACATCATGAGGTTCCTTCCTTCCATTTATTTCTCTACTTAGGGTATTTGTTGTATTAGATACTACTTCTGGTAAATACAAAGCTATATTCACTCCAGAAGAAAGAATATTTATGGAATAGAACTTTCCTCTGAGGAATGTAGTTGTGTTGCAGAAAATGACATGTTGCTTGTGTGTTACCCAGCACACGGAAGACAGCAATGCATGCAGAAAGTATGAAAAGCATTGAAAGAAGTCTTGTAAAAATAGGTTCTTCAGGTTCTGTGAGTTAGCTCTTACTTCACCTTCCAGTTGTGCTTTTCCTTTGTTGACAGCTTATTATATTTGTATAGGTGTAGCATCAGCACTATAGGTTCATATTTCACGGACAAATATGAGAACACCATCCTGTTTCCTTAACCTGTTATCCAGATTTCACCGCAAATGCCCAGGAAGTGTGTCAATACCTGTACCACTGGAACGACACAGTGTACTTTAATTTCCACCCTGGTTTTCCTTCCATAAGGCAGACTCAATCAGTGTTTATTTTCTAGCAGATCCCATATGGAGAATTTGGTGTAGTGGCACAGAAAATTTAAACTTTGCCTTTGGCAGTTTTGAGAGGCTGGTTGTCTACTTCTGTGTTGGGCTTTGCATTTTAACTAATACACAAATGCCTTTTATTTGGTTAAGCAATGTTAAAATGACTAGTCATAAAATGGAATAAGAGCTAAGAAAAACAACTCCTGTAACTTGGTTTTTTTACTCTAAAAGACTGTCAGCAGTGAAAGCATTTCACAGCTAGGCTGGAAGGAATTTAATTTATGTAATGACATCACTGTGAAGATTTGGAGCATGATAGTAGTTAGTTTGTTTTTCTTTTTTTAAATTAAATTTTACTTGTGACGTAGTGTGGATGAGTAAAGATAGTTGCCAGTAGAGGTTATTTTTGTCAAATCTTTTGGTGAATTTAACCTACTTTTTTGTTACAAGACTCGCTGGAATTTATTGTTAATTTTTCCTTTTTGGTCTGTCATTTACTTCAGATAGTGTCGAGTGCTTGGGGTTTTTCATGCAAGTTTTCTCTTATACTTCCTGTAATTCTGTCATGTTTTGCGTCCTTCTACAAACTCAAGAATAGAATCAGTTCATAAACTAACCCTTAATTTTGCACGGGATTTTGCAATGGTAGATGCTTAGCAGCTGAAAAAACTCAGAAGTTGATACCATCAGATCTTTAAAAGACAAAAGGTTAAGAAAAGTCCTGTAATCTTGTTGCTCTGTAGTAATCCGTGATTAATATCCATGAGTTTTGGTGTGCTGTTCGTTAAGTCAAATTAATTATGGCCTAATTTCTTCTGCAAACATTAGCATTTGCCAGTATTTTAGGAGGGAAAGTGTAGGGATGAAATAAAATGTAAAATATTAAATTTTAGCCTGGGTTGGAGGTATTACAAAGGGAGATGAAAATCTGCAAGTCGGAAATATATTCCTTTTCGAATGGATATTATGAGATGGAAATATGTGATTTTCCACTTTAAAAAATCTGCTTCCTTTGAAGAGTTATTCTTTAGCCTTTGCACAGTATGGTACTTTGAGCTGAAAGTATTACTTCCTGTATAGATTGCTTTGCTCTGGTTTGTGTTCTGAAAACCTTTCCAGAGTCCTTCTCCTTTTTACTTCCAAGGAGAACATCTCTTCACGTAGAATCCACCTGTATTTCATCTACCTGTGTGTACTGAATTCAAATTTTACGTGGCTGTAAATCCCATCTTGGCTTCCTGTGTATCGGCTCCTGTACAGGGCTGCCTTCCGTGTGGCTGCAGGGTGTGTCTGTGGCACACTGAAGAAATGACGCAGAAGTGGCTGACTTTTTTGTTTAACGTAAACTAACAGAAGAAAAGAGTAATGAGCGCAGTCCCTGAGATGGGTTATTGAGTATTATAGTCAGGGAACTGCAGGTCCTTAGCACACCACACTGTAAGATACAGTTCAAAAGCCAGAGTTCGTGTCACCGCTCAACTTCCAGTCTTTGAATTAGCAAACCTAAATCTGAATTTTCAAACAGATGCATCCTGCAGAGTACAAAGTAGTGCATCCAAAGTCCAGTAAAAAATTTAAGTTGTAACTCTGTATAGGAAATGCATTGGAAACTTCAATGTCTTTATTGGTTTAAGACAATCCAAGTGTGGGCTGTTGCTGAAGGCAATAGCTCGTTTGTTCTGTGACTGCACAGGCTGTTGCTATGAGGGTGGCAGGAGCTCATGGCTAAAAGTGAGCACTTACACCTCTGGTAGTCACCTGTAAATCTAAAGCTGCTGTGAAACTGCAGTTGAAGACAGACCAGCTGTTTAAAGTTCAATACTTTGCTCCTTTTCGAGATTGGTCCCAGTTTGCACAGTCTCTGAGCTTATAAGCAGCTCTTTTAAAAGAAAGGAGAAGGGACCAGGAGAGCTGATAACATGTTCTGTGTGCTTAGGAGAGAGTGGTTATATTGTTGGCATATGTACATTTCAGGACTCTAGTTCCTGCTCTGTGAACCAGCTTGTAAGCACAGCATGAAACTTCGCACACCTGCTGTCTACAAGCCTGTTTTGTTGACCAGTGACAGGACAACTTTTAACAAACACCCTTATTTCAGCCATCACGCTGGACACTTAGATTCCATTTTGTGTGAACTTTTGAAACTTTGAAACTGCATTAGTGACTTACAGTAAGGAAATATTTCCTGCCACTGGTGCCTTTTTGAGATACATTGTCTGGGGAAAGTTCCCTTTTTTTTCATGACTACTGAGGAAGACAAGACAGAAGTTCAAGATAATGATGTGGTATGTATTCTTTATGGCTTTGCTGATGGGCTTACCAAACTGTTGTGCTTGTTGGTTTATTTTCGTGCTGATTGCTTTGGTACTTGCTCATAAACAGCATACTAGTGATTTACTATTAAAATTACATTTTAAGCTGCTTCATAAATAGATGGTTGTACTTCAGCAAAAAAAATTATTGTGATTATTATTTTTAATATTATAACCTGTTTTGAAGGTTACAGAATTGGTATCTGATCATTTTGAAAATTTGTAAAACCCTTTGTCACTTCACAGGCTGACAGAATGCAGAAATTTGGGTCCAAGTAAGGAGGGATATGTGTGTTCCCATTATTTGTATTTTGTTCAGAAGAATTTTGAAAACTGAAAACCAAAAAGTTCAAAAACTCATTTATCTGTAGGTGTGCTTTCATGAAATTCAGTATTTTTCATCTTAACAATGTATTGCTCTTTATTTCCAATTTTTTAGGTCTCAATACTAAAAAATTAGGTAGATGGAAAAAGTGAAAGAAATTGTTCAAGTTGGCTCACATAAATGTCAGTTTTTTCTAGTATCACAGACAAGCCTTTTAGTGAAATTCAGTTTTGGATCTTCTCTCAGTAGGTTTTTTTTTCGTTTACCTTTTTCTCCCTCTGTCTTCTTTATGTTGCTGGTATTTCTCCAGAATGCATGGTCTCTGAACGTGCATGTCCCTTCTTCATCCCTTTGCAGGAACTGTTCTTTTTCTCCTCCTTGTTCTCTGCTGCAGCAAATTTATTCTTCGAAGTTCTTCAACTAACAGATCGTCTCAGTTTCATTGTTGGGGATGTGTATTTCCACAGTTAACATCCTCGTGTAATGGATGGTTCCACCAGAACCAGTGGAAAACAGCAAGTCTTGAGTATTGTCTGCAGCTTTCTTCTTCTTACTTCATATGTCTGTCTGATTCATATTGCTCAGGGCAGTTGCATCTTGTATTTGTTTCTTCAGAAGTTAAGTGAGATTATAGTTCATACAAAAGTATCTCCTATTGAGATTCCATAATGGAATCTTCTGTGTTTTTTCCTCAGTTTCTGCATCGTGGCATCTTTTTTTTCCTTATTTGCCAGTATGCTTTTACTAATATTTTTACAACAGCATGATTTTTGAGATAAACAATTTTATTGTGTAGGATACAAGTGTGTACTTCGTATCTTTGTGGCTCTTGATAATTCACTCCTGTTTGCAGGTTACTGCAATGTCTTTTAAGTGTCAGTGTCATATAGGTAATAATTTGACTTTGAGTACTTGACTGGAGAAAATCTATAAATGCTTAGAGACAAGATAAAGTCATAAATATTTGAAGAGTGCAGCTCTCCAAATGTCTACAAAAACAGCAGTGAAGTGCATCTTGAGCTATAGAAATGCAGTCAGCAAGAAACAGCTTCAGTTCCAGCTACAAATATTTAGCGGTACCAGCACGTCTTTGAGCAGTGTGGACAAAGCTGGATAGATAATGAGTCAGAAGCTGTGTGCCTGCAGGTGTAAAACACAAGGACAGCTCTGCCATATGCACCCAATGAGTGTGCTGTGTCTAGACTTCTGAAATTGAGAACCACATGCTTTGTCTTGGCTTGTTACTGGTTTTTTTTGCTTGCAAACATAGTTCTAAACTTCTGGTTATTGATTTGATTTAAGTTTGGCATTACAAAAAATGGCTCTGTTTTTGAATAAGTGGGAAGTGAAGGGAGTAGAAGGTAATCTTTTATAGAAAGCATTAGTTTCTGTGTATGGAAGTTCTTTATATGAAGATAGCAAAAATTATGTCATATTCTGAGTAGCAAAAAGCTTTTTGTACATTTCTTTGTCATGTACTGTGCTTGCAAAATGAAAATTACTGTGACAGATTTAATGCAAAGAAAACTGCATCAACTTGGTGTAAGTTCCTGGTAGAGATGAGGAAGGTACAGCTTTACTAACATAAGGTTTGTGGTAGTCAGTGCAGCCTGACTGAAAGCAGTTGCAGTCACCCAGGCATCTGCAGTCAATGAATTCTTTCCTGAGCAGGACAATCAGCAGGACAGGTTTAGTGCTGCCACCCCTGCAGCTCCTCCATCTCATGTCTTCTTCTCCAACTCTGCTTTCCCACAACTCTCCTTTCCCTTCATTGCCAGGCATACCTCTCGTTCTCATTTAAAGCAGCCCAACCCTTCCCTGTCTTTTGCTGGCATGGTGCCACCTGGCAAGGCAGATACTGCAACCTGACAAACTTGGGAGAGTGGGAAGTTCTCTTCAGTCTGGGAACAGCTCATTGCAGCAGGAGTATCGGGCATTCTGCTGTACCCCAGCAGAAAACACCTTCACCTTGAAAATACCATCTGAGCCTTCACCTACATAAAGAAATCTGTGGTTCCCAATATCTGCAATATTACCTTTGGATTTGTTTTTTTTTTTTCTGTTTTAGAAAGAAAAAAGTCAAGAAATGTCTGCCAATTTGAAGTACCTTTCCTTGGGCATCCTGGTTTTTCAGACCACAAGTTTAGTGTTGACCATGCGCTATTCTCGGACACTGAAAGAAGAAGGACCTCGTTACTTATCCTCTACTGCAGTAGTTATTGCTGAACTTCTGAAGATTTTGGCCTGTGTTCTATTAGTCTACAAAGACAGCAGTATGTGTCAAATTTTGCACCAAGTAATTTTCCTAATCAATATGCTGTATTGTAGTGGCAACTGCAAAGCAGCCATGTGAGTACAGGCATACAACAAAGCATTTCCCTTCTCCTTGTGTAAGAAATAGTCGTGGAAAGACAATAATTATACTGTATATTTGCTTAAGATAATGTGGATACTGAGGAGTGCAGGAATAAATTTTATGCTAACATCTCGAATTTTGTGTTTGCTCAGGCATTTTAAGAAATCCATATGTAGAAGTAGCTAAAAAAGAAAAGCTTTAAGTGTGTCCAAAGCATGAATGATAATTTAGAAACCTGTGATAAACAGCAGACGCAGAAGGGAAGAAATAATTTCATTGTTACAGGAAGAATCATAGTTTTAAGCTAAAAAAAAGAAAACTATATTCACATTTACTCCGATTCTTATGTTGTACATTTTAAACTGAATTTATCTGGTTTCTATTTGATTTTCAACAGGTTAAAAATGTCCTTGTCTATGCATAAATAGTGATGACTCTGTAGGATTCTAAATATACACTTTTTAGGTGGTATTCTTTGATGTATTATCTTAAGTTATTGATACGGTTTCAGTAAGTTTAACTCAAAGTATTTTGAATAATTGTTTTCATTCTGATACTCCAGGCT
Organism: Rhagologus leucostigma; assembly: GCA_013397725.1. Taxonomy (NCBI): domain Eukaryota; kingdom Metazoa; phylum Chordata; class Aves; order Passeriformes; genus Rhagologus; species Rhagologus leucostigma. The sequence continues at coordinate 15,366 of VZTD01001331.1, read as the reverse complement.
GTAGGAAGACACTTGCAGCCATTTTTCCTTACATATACAAAGCCTGTGAAAGTCAAACAAACATAGATAGTATTTTCAGGTCTTCACATAGTGATAGCTATGAAAAGGGGCAACAGTTTAAGAACAGAACATTGCTGTTTCTCTTTTTTCCCCCCCCTTTCGTTTTAGTGAATGTCTGTTTCTTTTACTGTTTCTTTGGGTAGAATGCAATTTACGGACTCTGAACAGAGTGCTACATGATGAAATCCTTAACAAACCCATGGAAACTCTTAAGCTTGCTATTCCTTCAGGAATTTACACTCTTCAGAACAACTTGCTATATGTAGCATTGTCAAACCTAGATGCAGCCACATACCAGGTATTGCATATTTGGAATTCTCTGTAAGTTTCAAAAAACCCCCATGAATTATAGGTTAGTAGTAGTGACTGTTTCTGGTTCTTCTAGGTTACGTATCAACTGAAAATCCTCACCACAGCATTGTTTTCTGTGTCCATGTTGAGCAAGAAATTGGGTGTATACCAGTGGCTGTCACTGATAATATTGATGACAGGAGTGGCATTCGTGCAGGTAAATATTAGCAGGTGGTTTGTGGGGTTTTAATGTTTATTCAAGAAACGTGGATTTCTATACTGATTATCCAGCTTTGTGATTCTACCAGCTGCACACGAGCACCAGAGCATAGTCAGGAGCTACAAATCACAGCTGGCCAGGTCTGGAGGACACCAGAAATGGTTCAAAGGCAGAAGATAACACCTCTTTTGCAACCCGGTGCTCTTCTGTAGAATGTGACAGGGCCTCTGGAGCAACCTGCAAGTACTAATGATAGCAACGTTTATTAGCACATTTCTTCAGAGATTAGGAATTCACAGATCTTCTCTGCCAGTACAGGCCGTGTTCACTTTGTCATATGGTTTCAGCGTGGCAAATTTACTTTGGACTGTTTCAAAAAGCAAAATTGGCCTCAGTTCTAAATAGTGCAGGTACCAGAGTTTGTGGTTTTCAGAGGGCAGGATCATGGGATAAGACACTGTTCTAAGAATTTTTAGCAGATTTTAGTATACCCTAGAAATTTTTATTTTAAAACGTAAAGATTTGGGAAAAGATACGGTGATCAAATTCAATAATGAAAAATGAGAACGAAACACTCTGGCAGTATTTAACAGACTCCTCAGAAAGTTTTTGTCTATGGCATTGCATTTTATTCCATTAGCATTAGACACATTGCAAGATTTAACTAGTCTGCACAATCACCAAAGAGGGGCACATGAAAAATACAGTTAATCTCATCTTACACCCAGGTGATGTAATTAGTTTTTTAACTGTGCTTATATTTGTAAGGTAACCAACTGTTGGGTGGCACAAGCTGGTGGCAGAGAATGATCATGATAAGTCACACTGGGATTCACAAACAGTTCTCGCTTATAAGATATAAATCCTTCACCTGTTTAAATTGATGATTATTCTCCCAGTTCAGGCACAATTTTACTCCTTACAAATACATAGAAAGAAAAATTGTAGCTTTGCAGTCCTTTAGAAGTATTTATGGTGCAAAATACAAAACTTTACAAGCATGTGATTGTCTGTATTTAGTAACTGTTACTGTTGGTAGAAAACAAATTTGCATTTTATAGATGCTCATGACTTGATTTCATCAGTGAATTTTGTGTGACTGTTTTTACATCCAGTGGCCTTCAGACTCTCAAGCTACACCTGCTAAGGAGCATTCAGCAGGATCTCAGTTTGTAGGCCTGATTGCAGTTCTCATAGCCTGCTTTTCTAGCGGATTTGCTGGGGTTTATTTTGAGAAGATTTTAAAGGAAACTAAGCAGTCTGTGTGGATCAGAAACATTCAGCTTGGTGAGTTTGATTTTAGTCATCTGTTAGAGATACTGTGTTCTGAAGCATTACGATAATTGTGCAAAATGCATGTATAAATAAAAAATATCACCAACATTTTAGTATGATGCATATATGTTATTTAAAACCAAAAGTTAAACTCTGCTAGATGGAATTACAGCAGTTACTTTCTGATTTCAATCTAGTTCTTGGTTTACTTTCTTAATAGAGTATCTGTACATTTGTACAGAATCTGTCAATTGAAATTTTTTTACTATTTTTTAGAGAATATAGGAATATTAAAAAAAATATGTTTCCAAGTCAGTGTTCTGAGATATTTTAAAATAAACGTATTTTTTCTCTTATGCCTGGGTAGGCAGTTTTTTGTATTAAAAGTGCCAAGCTATAAAATCTGCTTTGTTTGTGAATAAAGTTGAGGTAATTAATGACTGTTATTTCAATACAAGGGTCAGTTTCTTTCACTTGTGTGCATAATCACTGGGGAGAGGCATATGCAAAAGACCAGTTCATCTTAACTATTTAAATAGGTGTACCTACTGTGCACCTATCAGTAAGAGACTATGTTCTATTCCCAAAGCAGTCTTGGATCTTCCAGACCCTAGATATGAAAGGCAACAGAGTTGATCTGTGTTCCTGAGTGAGTTTTCCCTCACTTCAAAGCCCTCTTGTCCAGTTTAGAGGGTTGGAAATGTGACATCAACAATATCTTTTTGTTCCTGTTCTGCCTCAGGAACAAAGCTTATTGTTGCCTTTTGTTTCTCTAATGGAATCCCTCTAGTCTTCACCTGTAGGCAATAATTATTTATGGCGTATTTGAATGGATGCATTGAGCAGAATTTGACCTTCCCAGCACCTTAGAACAGACTAGTGATCAAATCCATAGTGTGAAGTTAAATCATGAGATGACTTAGTGGATCAGAGCTGTGTACTGCTCTGATAGAATGTAGTGCAGTACTACAAGAACAGGAGATGGTGTGGGTTCTTTAGTAATTAGTTAGTTGGTCAATAAGCCATGTTTTTTTCCTTTATTTTCCTACTACTGTGGTTTCAGTTAAAAATGCAGAACTTAGTTTTGAATATAACATTTTTACATGACCATTATGTTTTGGAACTTGAGTATAGAGAAAGGAATCTAAACCTTGCCTTACTATCTGCTTATATTTGTGGAAACAGTGTATATTCAAACTAAGTTTTCTTGAACAGGGTGTAGGGAATACATCAGGAAACGTTATGTTAGGGAATTTTGGGGGGCAGAGAAGGGTTGCTAGCTGAGTCTTGGTCCAAGATTTAAGGTAAGATTTGGTGGTTTGGGTGGAGCTGCAATATAAAATCCATTATGAAGGAAAGCTGCTGCTGATGATGATGATTATGATTATTATTACTATCAGTTTCCATGCTAAAAGTGCTTTCATGGGCAACAGATACCTGAAATAATTTCCAGTAAGAATCCATAATTGTTGAAAAATCGATGATCTGTTCTGAAACGTTGTTGAGATTTTTCCACAGTGCACAGATGTGCACTTTGTTTGATAGTTGGCCTGGTCATATATTGAATGTTCCAGTAATTTCTTTGTGAAACAATGAGATCAGAGCAGACTGTCTAAGCATACTCTTCAAGGTTATGAATAACTAGAACAGTGATATATAAAGACATAAATATCTGATTATAGTGAGAATCAGATCACCTGAGTTTTGTATTTACTTTTTTAGTGAGCTTAATCTGCCTCAAGAGGAAGTTCAGTAGAATGTGTTTATTATTGAGGTTGTTTTCAGTTCAAAAATAAAGTTTATGTTGTCATATTTCATAAAGTTTTTAGAAACTATTTAAATACATAAATACATTAAACAATACATACTAAATACATAGAAAAATAAATACAGCTTTTACAATACAGCCTTTACAAAATACATAAAACATGAAATCACATTTCAAAAATAACGTTGGTGTGTTCTTTCTGCAACTGCAAGGTAGTTGCCCACTTCAGACACTGTATTATTCAGGAGCAAGTCATTCGTAAGCAAGGGCTTTGAAATAGAGCTTTTCTTAGAACACAAACAAAAACCCCATGTGTCCAACCAGGTTTTCATTTTCATAGCCATAGAGAATTATTAAAACTGTAGAAAATAATGGGAAAATAAATTGTTTAAAAATTCAGTTTTTTATGCATACCAATATTGTAATAAGGATGTACGAATAGTCAATTTTATTTCTTTATTTTAGCAGATCAGTTGGAAAATACAAATAAATTGTTTAATCTGAATACGACCTACATTTTTAATTCTGCCTACAAAAAGAATTCTTTCTTGTCAAACAGGTGTTATTTTGTTCAAAACAATGCTGCCTTTTTCAGATGCTAAGAAATGTGGTGAAAATCAGCTTTTCACAGAGAAGAAATAGAAAAAAGTGTTCCCCCTTTCCCGCTCAGGACTAGAGCAGACATCAGTCACAGAGTAGCTGCTTACATTGTGCCATGCTTGAGGGATTAGGAAAACCTTCCCATTTGATAGAAGAACACTGCACTCACCAAATTGAAAGCTCCACAGTCTCATCCCAATTGCAGCTTTTGACATTAAGTCTCTACTAGTAAACAATCATTCTACTAGTAAAAACTCATTGTTTGAGACTGGCTCAGGAAAATTCCACTTCCAAGATCCTTGTCTGAATTGGCAAACTGCTAATTGCTGCTCCTGCTGTGCCAGAGACCTTCTCCTTCCCTGAGTGTTTTCCCTGTTACTCTCCAGGTTAGAGGGTGACTTCAGCCTTCAGTCATAACTAGTTCCAGGGAAACTGAAATTGCATTTAAGTGAGTTTTGCTATATGCCATAAACAAAAATCACTTCATTCCAGTAGAAAGCAATGGAAGATAAGTATATAAAGATATCTTAATGGAAACAATCAAAACTCATTTTATGTATGGAGAATAGCTTTTAAAAGAGAACAGCACTGATTGCATTTGGATGTGATGGTATTGCAAGTGACAGTCCAATTTTAAAATCAGAAATACGTGAGCAGCCTTTAAGGACGAGGAACCCATTTGCATGTTTTTCACCTGAAGCTTTTAAATCAATCTTGTACTTTCAGGATTTTTTGGTAGCATATTTGGACTGATGGGTGTTTACATTTATGATGGAGAACAACTGTCAAAGAATGGATTTTTTCAAGGATACAATAAACTTACTTGGGTGGTGGTTGTTCTACAGGTGAGATACCTTGTGTCGCATGTTTCTGTGAAGGCACTCGGGGATTTACTCTTCTATAAATAACTGGGGAAACTAATGGGTGTCAATGAAGCTACTGAGAATTCTGTAGTCAAAAGTCTGATCTATCATTTTTAGCATAAACCTCTCAATGAAAACCTGGAAAATATATAGCAAGTATGTGATTAAGTATTGTGCAAATTAAAAGCATGTAAGCATTATTTATTTAGTGATGTTTAAAATTATCTCTCTATATGCTTTTCCTCCTGTGGCTGAAACTGTACAGTACAAGCATTTCCACTCATTTAATGGTGGTAATATGATCAACAATGACTTTAATGGGGAAAGAACTGCTCCTCCAATATTTATTTTCAACAGTGCATATCCATAATATAAAATACATGTATTGCTCTTCAACATAGACAAAAGCTTTTCCTAAAGTAAGTGCATGGTGTTAAAATGGATGCTCTCAGTCAAATTATCTATTTATTAATCCAAACCTCACTATTTTTCCAGGCACTTGGAGGGCTGGTGATTGCTGCTGTTATAAAATATGCGGACAACATTTTAAAGGGATTTGCAACTTCTCTCTCTATTATACTGTCAACACTGATCTCCTATTTCTGGCTGCAAGATTTTGTCCCTACGAGGTAAGAATTATTTTCCATCTATACTAAAAAAAAAACTGTTGAAAACTTACTGCTTACCAGATATAACTGGGGAAATAAATAAAAAACCCAATCTCGTCCAAGCCACACTTTCAGAATGTTTAGGTACAACTCGCACATCAGAGTTTAGCCTCATCCGGTAGCTAACTGAGTTTTTCAGGCGGGTGAGGGTCCCGCTCCCTGCGGGCTGCCGCCGCTGCCCGGTGCCGCTGTTCGGCCCGGGAGCGCCCCCTGCGGCCCCGCGCGGGCACTGCACCGCGGGCGCTGCTCCGTGTCCCGGCACTGCGGGGCTGGCACGGGGACATCGCCTCTGTGCTGCCTTTCATCGACCGCACCGCAGGCTCCAGCACAGGTCGCTGCAGGCTCGCACCCAGGGGAGTGATGCTGCAGCATTGAGTTGCCCAAGGGCACCCAGAAGCCCAAAGGCAGAGCTGTTTCTAAAGGCAACGCCGTATTCAGTAGTGAGAACAGCCAAGAAAGAAAGAAAAGTGTTTGCTCCATTCTTCTAGGCCCTGTACAGTGTCCTCATGTTTTGGGGATCAGCTCTGTGTACCACAGGTTTGGTACATGGGCAGGTTCAGAACACTGCTTGTCTTGGCAGTGCGTGTTCCTGTATGGAGCGTGGAATTAATAGTCCCACTTCAAGATGTAGGAATAGCATTTTGCTTATCACTGAGCAACACTCCTTGTGTATGTTACACATGCTCATAACATAGAAATAGTTTGAATAATATTTACGACTTTTGTATCTGTTACAAAGAAACATCTTTTTATCTAAAAGTATATATTTGCAATACTGTGGTCCCTTCCATCTCTACCTATTCTGTGATTCTGTGTTATCAGGACTTTACTTAAATATTCAAAAAAGGAAATGGAGTAGCTATTTAGGCTTAAGAAGTGGAAGACATTGGCCTTAAATTATAAGTAGACTATATTTATCCCATTAAAACAAATGCAGAAAGTGGCTTAAGAATTTCTGTGTGCTCAAATGGAAAATTAATAAGTAATTTAACAGCTTCTGCAAACATGTTGAAAATTAAATAGAGCCAAGTAGCAGCATATAGAACTTGAAGCCATCCAATTTAATAAAACTTGATTAACTTGAGTTAATCAAACTTAATCTTTAGTACCTTGCTTATGCTAACAGTGTATTTGAACTGAAACTGTGTAATTGTTTCTGTCACATCAACAAACATTTTTGATGAGGGTAATAGATGTGAAGTACTTAAATGCTTGAATGTATTGCAAGGGGTCGTGTCCCAAAATAGGCTAAATGTATCCTCTGAAGGATTATCATGTCATATGCCACCGTTTTTTTCATATTTGGTTCAGAAGATAAAATTGTTGATGTTGTCATGTCTATGAGAAGTTTCTTTTCTAAAATGTGTACTGATTGTTTGCTGGCTTTGGTTATTTTGTATCAGACTTGTAACAATCTGAAACAACTTGAAAGGCCAAAATGTCACAGTAGAAAAGATGCCTTTATTGTGTTTTCTTGAGACAAATCTTTTCTGTATCTGCCAAAAATTAGATTATACTGACTTGCAAACTGGTTCTTGGGCAGCAGTAATTTGTTTTGACATAAGCTTTGAACTTCAAAGCAAACACAGCTCCAACAACATGATGTATGTAATTTGTTAAAAAGGGGTGGGTAACCACAGTAGCTGCTTTTCTTCAGCTCCTGCTTCCATTTTGCACACATCTTTAGGTAAAAAATTAAGGAAAAAAGGGTTGATCTGATGCTCTTGACAGTTGTTCCATGAAACTATGGTTTTAGTTTTCAGAATATGTTAATATAATGATGCATTAATTTGTAGTTACAAGTTTCTTATTTCAACAACTTTCTGCATCCCTCTAAAATAAATATGTACAAATTATTGTGTTCTTTATAAATTGGACAAATATAATTTGTCTTCCTGTTTTCCTCCTGGGAAAATGTCCTTTCTTTTGATTGTATTACATAAATAAATGTGCATCAACTAAAACTTTTTTTTTTCATCCCTATTCTATTCAGTGTCTTTTTCTTCGGAGCCATCCTTGTAATAGCAGCTACTTTCCTATATGGTTATGATCCCAAACCTGCAGGAAATCCCATTAAGGCATAGCAGACTTCCTCATCAACCTGCTTCTCGAGATCATGCACTGGGGGCCTTGCTAGCACTGGCATGTGGAAGTGTCACTGTGCATTGCAAGGGAAAGATGACTGCCCTGAATGTGTTGAAGAGATGCTGATGAGTAGTTCTGAACAGCCAGAGGCGTTACAGGTGGAGGATGATGCTGTCTGTAACTGATGGGGGGGAAATGTCAGGGGAATGCCCAGTGCAGCTTGCTAATAAAAACTTGAAAGGAACCAAAAGTTTCCGAGAAACTACAATTAGGAATGTTTACAGCTTTGACTGAGATTGCATCAAAAGAATTACTGTATTGACTGCTGCAGAAATATGTCCTATGCACTCTTTGAAAGAGCACACGACAACATTGTCAGATTGTATGTTTTTGGGATTCGATTCTATTTAATCTTAGTAAATATGTTTTTAACTGTTTGTCTATTTACATGAAATGAGCTGAACGTCATAGTTCTAAAGTGATGGTTCTAATTAGGTAGTCTTTATTAAAACTGTGAAAATTGAAATATGATTGAAAGACACTTTCACAACAGCAAGTATTTTTATATTTTTAGAAGGCTGATTTAATAACAGAAATCTGTTATTAAATGATAATATTATAATCCTGTTGCTTATATAAAACTATTGTAAGAATGTTAACACTCTCAGCGAAGTACAAAGAGAGGAATACTCCAGCTTTCATCAGCCTGTAGTGTTGTAGCAGATGGAATAACTCTGGGAACACCGGCGGGAGGTTACCACGCTAACCTGGGAGTAAGAGTAGGGTTCTGATGGGTGCTTGCTCAGATGTAATGTTCATTCTTGTTATTTTACTGATTATAAATCATCTTTTTGGTAGAACCTTAAAAGTAGTTTTTGTGCTTTAAATAGCCTCTGAAGATTTTTTTAAACCACAATTTAAAAAAACAAAGAGCCCATAATAAGCATTTTAAAGGCATTATCATTGTCTGTAACAGCTCCATCTGGAGATATTATGGTATGGCATCTGTATACTGTACTGTACTTTATTACAGAGGTGTTTTTTAAACAAGTGTTGTTTACTCATGAACTCTTCAAGGCTTTTTCTGTATATTTCTATGTAATGGCTTAATTAGAGTTTTGGTGGGGTTTTTTTAATTATTATTTTGTTCTGGGAGTCCTTGAGCCAACAGACCAAAATGGGTTCTCTGGAGCTATTCAGTCTAGTAGTGGAATTACTTTAATAGGAAACCTAATTAAAAAGCAATTAATTGTGCAATAGGTAAATATAAAAGCATGCTGTTGTTCTGTTTCAACAAAAAAAACTTCACAAAGAAACCTTGCTGCAATTAAATCAGTTAGACTGTTATGAACACTTCACTTGAAGTATTTGCATATAGTCAGAAACACTAAAAAAAATCTGGAACCAATAAACAAAAAAATTGTCTTAAAAATCGTTGGTGTTCAGGAGACTGTTCACAATGGATGTTAATGTCGGGTGACTCGTGTGACACCTGTGATGTTTTTGCGACTTATGCAAAAACATATCAGGAGTCCCTTACCAGTAGAATGGCAAGTGGTAAAAATGTCTTTATTTCCTTTGTTCTCCACCACCCCCCCCTTCATGCTCTTTCTCGCATCTGTCTTGTCCTAAAAACAACGTGTAAGAGAAGGGTGTTTTAAAATGTTTACCAAATACCTCATCTGATAGACAAGGAGATTCTATAGGAGTGCTCTGAGATTTCTTAATGAAGTGTTGTAAACAGGAAAGGAAGAATTCCACTTATGTCAGTCAAGTAAAAATAGCGTTTTCCTTCTGTTGGCAATTACATGTTTTATCAACGTTTTGTTTGTTTATCTTATCAGAGCAAGACATTAAAGAAATATCAGAGCTATGCCTAGGGCTTGCCAAGCTTTGTGAACTGTGAATCTGTCCCAGCATGTTGTAATTGCAGGAGCTTTGCTACTTGGTGGTCAAAACTATCTAAATGGGCATTCTATGTTAATATTAAATCTTTTACCTCTAACATTCAATGTGGCACAATCTGAAAAGTCACATTTAGCCATTCCCCCCCGTGTGCAGCATGAGGTAAGGTGTGTGTGTAGAGCAGCGGCTCACAGCGGTGCCGAGTGCGGAATGGGAGCCGCACGGCTCTGAAATGAGGTGGGAAGTGTTGCTAGTTATCTCTCAATTGGAGTTTGGCCTACACAATACTACTTTTGATTTCATGAATCACAGTAGTGGAAGTGTTCGGGTGATATAATTGGTTACTTTCCTAAAAAAAGTCTCCAAAAAACGTGAGGGTTGAAAACACTTTAAAGCCAGTTGTACAGGAAGGGACCAAATAGGCCAAATAATCACCGTGTGGCTGGAGCTCTGTGACATGTAGCCTGGTTTTAATATTTCAGGTGCACCTGTCAATATTTTCCAGTAAGGATGTTTAAAGGAAAGACCAGGAATATGTGCTCTTTGCTTTGGAATAGAATGCCATGCAGCTTTGGAAAGCTGTCTGCTGTGCTAAGGAACAGTAACTCCTGCCTGTAAATCAGTGACTTCCGTGCTTTCATTTGGCAGTCCAATTATGTTTTCCAGCAGGATAAATCTCTTCAAAGACTTGTTGCTGAAAAGGAAAACTGAATTTGCTTTTTTAGCTGTGTTTCCTTAGCCCTTGGCAGGCTGAGGAAAGGCCCTTCTCTGAGGTGTTACTCTGGCCAAGAGGAGATAGCATGTGTTTTGTGAGAACAGAAGGGACTCAAGGAGGGCTTACTGATTTCTGTAACCTTTGCAATCGGAGAGCACATGCACATTTTCTCACTGAGATACTTTTGTATTTGGATTTTATTTTTTTTTCAGTAGTTTTAAGTCTATAACTCATTAACTAACCAAAGAGGAATAGCTAGCACAGAGCTTTGGGAAGTAGTGGATAATGTGCTTTGAGTTTGCCCTAAAAGCAAACTTCATAGGAGTCTAACTTACCAAAAATAAACTTGTCTCTCTGAACTACTTCTCTGACTTTTAGGCAGGCAATGGTTTTGTTAGTTTAGTTGTATATTTAGGAGGCTAACCTATACTTAGCAGAATTTTATTTAAATATTTATAAAGTTATAGAAGTTACAGCTAGGTATTTATTTGCAGTAACTTGAATTGTGTGATCTTTTTTCTAGACTTACATATTGGCTGTACTAGTATTTATCAAATACTTGGGTATTTGGTAGTTTTATTTGAGAATCTCTGGGATCCATGATAAATGGTCAAATAATGATAAACTTAGGACTATCTTCAAAGCAAAATAAATCAGTTCAGTGGTGAAAAACCTGGAGTCTAATAAAGTAAGATGAACTTTTCTTTCAACAGTGTATTTCTAAGCAACCCACAAGTGCCCAATAATGTATTTTCTCAAAGAATTCAGATAATTGTATAGTTTTATTCAACTTCATTGTTTTAGACAAACTTTAAGAAAACCCCCCTTTTTATTTGTTTCAGTAAAGGGTACATTAATGTTCTAGATTCAGCTTCTCCAGTATAACACTTTTAGTTTTTTGCTGCAATGTTTTAGTAACTATTGTCTTATTTTTCCTCAAAAAGACGAAACAATCTCATTTTGCTTGTGTTTCATGTGCATACAGGCCTCTCACAGACTTTTAGTAGTACGTCATTGTTTTGTGTTTCTAACTTATTTTTGTGGCTGTAATTCAAAGTACTGTAATAGATTTTGTTGAATTTTTTTTAAATTGATGAATGAAACATTGCGTTTCTTCTGGTTTTTGTTGTCAGTAACTTTCATATTTTAGTATATTTCCTGATCAGCCCTGCATGTTCTGTTTTATTTAAGTAATCACCATTTTCCGAATTTGAATTTGTTTCTCATTTTCCTCTTGGTGACAATGTTTCTTGCTGGATATTGTGTTGAGGAGGATTATTCATTCCTTTCATATCTGAAATCTATGTTTTGTGAGAATGAGTTATTAAAAAACAGTAAGGGGGGGGTTGTGTATTGGAAAGGTAATATTTATCTGTAAAATGATATTATATCATATATGTGTAATGTGTCATTACCTAAGGTGGTGTATTACTGTGAGAAAGTCCAAGTAGTGTTTCCTTGCCATAGTTTTAATTGTTCTTTTCATTTTTAATGCTGATTATTTTCCAGAGGAAGAAAGTCCTGCTCTTTTCAGGTAAGCTCATCGTATGTTTTTAGGTATCTAGAATTAAGACATTTTACTAAAGAAAAATGCAGGTCAAAATGCAACAAAATACATGGAATTGATTAGATTATATCTTCTGCTTCAGTTACTGTCCAAAGTTTTGTTCAGTTGAATTCTTAACTTTTTCTAAGTATTTCTCAGCTGAATTTATAACTCTTTCTAGAAGAAAAAAGAACCTGTCCTGACTTGCCATTCAGTGCTTGTTCTTGTTCTTGAATGTCTGCTGCACATTTGCATCCAAAAGTAGACATTGGACATTAACTTGTCTTCAACCTTCCGGCATCGTTCTGACGGTAATTAACCATATTCATTTCATTAGTGATTTAGAGCTCAGTAAGAATTGCTTATATGCTAAACATATGTTTGCATTTGCTGCCATGAGTATAATTTTTTTAGATTTTTTAAACTTTGTCCTTATTGTCAATATATGAGCCCAAATATAAATCATTTATTCAAACACTGTAGCAAACCTTTTAAGGTAGTCTTATGTTTTTATATGTTGATGTTGATGTTTGTGTGTGATTACATTGAATACAGTTTTAATATATGGTGTTTCCAGGCAGTTTGGAAAAGGTAATTTTTTTTGGTGTAACATTGCTGAACACTGGAATGCATCTTACATGACCTAACACAGTCCTTTTTTTAATCCGTATTGAGGTAAAATACTGTATTTTTTTTTCTTCTGTATGTGTAGATAATGCCACTGTAGTAATAAACTGGTTAAAATTAAGCACTCTCTTTATTAAGAATATGATAAAAAAACTGTTTGAGAGCTTTATTAAAAGGAGAGGCTTGCCTTATGCATATTTTAGCAGAAATAAAACAATGTTTTAACTAACATTATTATTTCACAGTATGATTTTAGCATAATTTTCTATAAACTCTAGAAGGCTATTGTAAGATGTTTGTTAATGGTATCTTTTTGCATACATCTTACTGCATTTTGCCAGCAATTTAATATTGACTGAGACATGCTTCTTTTTGACCACTGTGTCATGACTTCTTGCAAATCACATTCAAGAGCAGTGTTCTTGTGGCAGTCTGTGCTCTTCTGGTCTGAAACCCCAGATGTGCCCTAAACTGGGGGTGGTAGGGAGCACCTGGGTATCAATATCAAGTTATAGTATGGGATGTGATTGTAAAACACTGTAACACTGTAGGGAGCTATGTATAGCTATAATTTACAAAATATCAAAGACTTGAACAGAGTTCACCAGCAATTGCTATGTATGATGGATAACATGTTTCTCTGCCCTTTCTGGTGATACATATAATAAAACTGGGTCATTTCACGGCAGTTTCCAGGGCACTTCATTTCTATCAGTTCCTTTTGTCAATTTTGCCCTGCTCTTAATGCTCACATGCAACATGATTTTAACTGAAAATTTTATGCTATTAGGTAACAAATTAATTATTCATCATCTAAACAAAGGAGCATAGCTGGTTCAGAGTACTGGGTTGCAGGGGACAGTGTTCTTCAAGTTTGGTATAAAAGCACTCCAGGAGGAATCTTATCTGAAACCAGTGAACCCATCATCTGCCTATTCCTTGGAATCCCCCTAGGGAGATGAGTAGTCTGTCCTTTTTCATCCCTCTTCCAAAATGATGGTAATGTCTTCTACAGCTAGCAAGTAGTAGTATGCATTTTCTTGGTATTGTATATTAGTATATATTAGGTTGAACACTGCAGCTGCTTGGATGTAACAGACAATTCTTGTTTGTCTTCTTCAGGAGTTTGTGTTAAATAATGTTAAATATTAAGGTTAATGTTATGTTAATATATAAGTTAAATAATATTAGAGCAGATTATGTTAGAACTTGTGTAGGTAAGTGGAGTTTGATATTTGAAAACATAGCTGGCTGAAATTCATGACAGCAAAAGCAATTTTATTCTACATTCTCATTTATTCTACATTCTCATTATTTGAATCCTCTGCATGAGCAAATTTGATACTTAAATGCATTTATTTTGAGATGACATCAATAATAGGTGTTGGTCTAATATGAAGGTGTGGATAGAAAACTGTCTTGTCAGCCTAGTTACCGAATGACTTTGCTCGCATTGTGTAGTTGTGTTGACTTTTTTTACGTGAGTCCCTTACATGTCACGTACGTGTCTGTGTGTGACTTTCCCACCAAAATCTAACAGCACGCTGAGGACTTGAAACTATGCCAACATTTTAAGACCCCTCTCCTTTTCAAGTAGAAGTGGGACAGAATTGTCAAATACTTCATGTGACACTCTAATACTTGTAACATACGGCTGATAATAGCAAACATCCGGACCCGCTAGACGCACTCTTCGTTTTGTGAGCTGGAGTCTGCTTGTCGTCTCACCGTGACTAGATCCACTGGCCTGAGTAGGGCTGTGCCTCGGCAAGTTCTAAATTCCTTAAAAGGTGCATTATGATGAGATAAGAGGTGCTTGATCTTAAGGCTAAGCGTTTAACTTAAACCCGCATTATCTTAAGTGGTGAGTGATTGACAGCCCTGTGGTAACAAGGTGGGAGCTGCAGTGCCGGTCTGTACCTTAGGGATGAGGTTCCACTGTTGGTAGCGACAGGGAAGCTGTTCATGCGTAGCTGAGGTTTTGGGGGAAACAGTGATGTCGCAGGAGCTGGGGCGATGGAGATAAGCAGCAAGAGGGCTCAAAGGTGGAGGACTAAGAACATAGAGAAAACGAGATACGTGGATAGGGCCATGGAGACTTGTGTCTGTATCGTGAATATAACAGTACAGGATGAACAGTTGTTGCTCTTTAGTAATGCCAGACATCAGCAGTGGATGAATTTATAGGCCACAGAAAACCTAGTAATGCCAGCACATGTTTCTAAAGGATTTTCTCCGCTAATTGGCATGCTGCCATGGGTTAGCTGATCCCTGTTATCTTGTTACTTGCGGGCGCTGTGGTAAATCAGAACCTGGGATGACCTGCCTGTTTGAAGGTGTTGGAGCTTTCATAAACTAAGTTTAAAACTTGATACTAAGAAAACAGAATGTCTGCCTCCAAGCTGGATCTTTAGGGTCGATTATATCTGTGTTTGTGTACTCTGGCTCTAGGAATCTCAGGTATATCCCGTAGGAAGAGCCTTCCTTTGCTCCTTTTTCCGCCGCGCCTCAGCAGTTCCGGGAAGGAGGAAGCGGGGCCGGTTGTTTCGATTCGGGTGGGAGGGACGGGTGATTTGGGGGAGAGGGGGGGATAAGAACCTGAGGCTCCCGCAGGGCCGAGGGGCCGCGCTCGCGTGCTTTGGCCCGTGGTGTTGTCAGGCTCGGGGCGAGCGGCGGAGGCTGTGCGGGGGCCGGCCCCGGCCGCGGCGCCTTCTGCCCGTGTTCCCAGAGGCGCCGCTTTCCC
>VZTD01001329.1:3230-18711 GCA_013397725.1 Rhagologus leucostigma | reverse complement strand
CGGCATTCGGCTTTGCCGCTTTTAATGGTGTGTCCTCCCCACCTCCACAGTGGGTTGTGCAGGTTTTTCCTCTGCTGTAGGTACAGTGATACTCCTTCGGTTTCGCAGAGTTCAAACTTTTCCTCTATGTCTCACGATATCATCATGTGGGTGAATCACTTTTGGACGAGTCTTCCCAAGTGCAAGACTTTGAACACACCACCTACACCTGGGTGGCTACTAGCCAAGATCCTTTCCGTTTCGATTCAGACGACGCGAGTGGTAGAATATTTGTTGTACGTAGCCCTGAGAAGGAAAAGTGCATAGCCCAGATGTGTTTCGGCAGAAGCAGGGCGCTGTAGGGCTTCGCTCCCTGCACGCATTTCGGTGAGAGAAGGAAACAATCACTCGCCCGTGGGCAAATGATAACGTGGCTCGTCTGCAAACAGGCAAAGAACAGCCGCAGAGCCTGGCTGCCCTTCTCCTTCCTGACGAATTCTGTTTAGCAGCCGCAGGGTGTAAGTTCAAGGGCAGGTGGCCTGTGCTGCTCCCTCTTCCAGCTCTGTGTGAAAACAACTGCTGTTACTTTTAGCCTCAGAGTTTCACAGACTACCGTGGTAGAACGCAGCGGAGAAGGGAAGTACAGAGCGCGCGGGTAAGTTTCATATGGTTTAAGTGCGGAATGTGAACGTGCAGCCCAGCCCTGGGCTGTTCCTCCTACAGCCGTTCTGCAGGTGAGCAGCTGCTGGAGGTTCTTAACTGAGCTCTGAAAATGAACGTGTTGGCACGTCTGTTTGAGAGAGAAGGTGCAGAACCGCAGTGTGATGGTCGCAATTTAAATGCTGCTAAGAGAATGGGGTACTTCAGGTACTGTCCTTACACTTCCTTCACTGTGAGCTTTAGCTGCTTGGACTCGTCGACGCTGAAGGTGTGTGAATATGATCGGTCTGTGAGAATCATATTTCACAAGAAAGAAGTAAGTTCAACAAATTCCCTCTGTCCTGGCACATGTCCCGAAAAGCAGCCATGACGCTTCTCTTTAGCTGTGGAATCTGCCATCTTGAGGGAATGTGATGACGCTGTATATATATTTGTAAAGGAAAGTGGGAATCACGAGGGTGCTTCATCTGTTTTAGGGACTGTAAAGGGACTATGAAGGCCAGCCCTTGTTTTTTGTTCTAGGACTTTTTTTTTGGGAGCATCTCCTGGACGTTTTTAAGGGGTTTTGGTTCTGCCAGAGTGAGAAGGTATGATGGTTCATAGAGCTTGAGGGAAAGTGCCTGTCTCCAGAGAGTTTGTTGCAGTTCAGTGGGTGCGAGTTACAGGTTGAACTGGTGATCACACAGAAAAGTTCTAAAAGAAAGAGGCCATGCTGGAATTGTGGGTTTTTTTGCAGCCTATAAACTGCACAGCAAACAAGGAAACGATTACTCTTCCTTCACCGCTAGATGCAAGATCATATTCTTTCAAGTCTCCAAGAGCCAAGATCCACAGCTGAGCTCTTCCACGAACTGCTCCCACAAGAACAGGTCCGAGCCAGAAAAGTGCTTGTCTTTTTCTTTGGTGCTTTGCCTTTCCCTGGGCACTGTAAGCCCTCATCAAGAGAACCACACGATGGCGCTGTCGACTTGCAAAAGAAGGAAACGTACTGAACCCCGCTCGAAACCATCCCAAGGGCAGAGCCAAGTTGGAAACGTCCCTGCTCTCAAATTTTGTCAGGACAAAAAGGTTTCGCTGATTTTCTTCCACGTGCAAATCCTTATTCACACTACTTCAAAAGGCAAAACGAACTCCTTTGCCCTAACAAAGCTTTTCACATTCACAGAGTCCAGCCACACACTTGAAAACCCCTGGCAAAAACCAGAGCTCACAAAAGTGCCTGCTGAGAAAGCTCTTGCTGCCTACTTCAACTGCACCCATCGATTTACCAGCACACACCCTGCTATCTGCACTTTCTTTCTGAGCTCTAGGTACCATCCTAAGTCTCACAGAGTGAGGTCCAAACGAAAGAGCACCAGGGACTGCTGACACACTAAAGGTCCCACGACAAAAAACAGTTTGGTGTTTGCATTCCCACTGACAACAGCTCTACAGAGTTCAACAGCTCTAATCCAGAGAACTGCATATTGGGAAAAGCCTTTAAATTCACTAGAAGCACCTAATGTGCACATCCAGGCTTGCTTTCTTTGCCAAAGAGAGGAGCTATAAGCCCATCTCAAAGAAATGGCATGTCCTCCTCCAAAATACAAAACATCCAAGGACTGATGTACCTCTAGTACTGAATATGTCCAATAATTGCTCCTACACAGAAGGTGCCAGGACAGAAATACCTTGCTGGACTCTTCCTCCCCATGGTACTTTAACATCTCCTCCAACACTGGCACTATGTCCTTTGCTTCCCAAGGAAAGGCACTCCGAGTCACTTGGCCTTGCCTTGCCTTCAGTTCCCTTGCCTAGTTTTCCCTAGCCTACCCTTGCTTTGCTTCCCTTGCCTATGTGTGCTTTGCCTCGCCCTTCCTACAACTTCCTTGCTTTACTTTGCCCTGCCTACCACTCTTTAGCTTGCCTTCCATGCAGGCAAGGCAATGCAAACCGAGTGTAGACAATTCTAGGTACANCACTCCGAGTCACTTGGCCTTGCCTTGCCTTCAGTTCCCTTGCCTAGTTTTCCCTAGCCTACCCTTGCTTTGCTTCCCTTGCCTATGTGTGCTTTGCCTCGCCCTTCCTACAACTTCCTTGCTTTACTTTGCCCTGCCTACCACTCTTTAGCTTGCCTTCCATGCAGGCAAGGCAATGCAAACCGAGTGTAGACAATTCTAGGTACATCAAGGGAGAGGTAGGCAAGGCCAGAGCAGTGAGGGGAAAGCAAATGGAGTGGTAGGCAGAGAGAAGGCCTAGAAGTTGTAGGCAAGGCTGGGTATAGGAAGGTAAGTCCAGTGATGGGTAGGCCAGGCAGAAAAAGGAAAGGCTAAGCAAGGCAAGGTCCTGGAGGAAAGCAGTAGGCAGGACAAGGGTGGGGCATAGGCACGCAAGGGAATGCAAGGCTAGGGAGGGTTAGCAGGGCAGCAAGGCAAGGCAAGGCAAGGCAAGGCAAGGCAGGTGAGAGGTACATTCAAAGATTGCTGGTACACAAAAGCAGCCAGGACAGACTGCTCTGTCCGGCCTTGATTCCTGCATGGGCCATGTCTAGCCTGCATTTAAGACACTTGGGCTACCTGCTTGTCACTGTCAGGGCGGCCATGGCACACATGGACACTGCACCGGACAAGGGCATAAAGGCATTTATCTTCAGAAAGCAGCATATTCATAGACCTTAGTATGTTATCATTCATGTTATATCTTCATTGGCTGCTAAATTACAACAATGGATTCGTTGACTATCCTTTAACTACAATATAATACTATTGGTTACCTATAGCATAAGCATTCAAGCATTCAGAAAAATAACAGGTGCAGATATGTTGCTGTTTTTCTCCTTCTATTGTTTAAATTCCGTACTTCTGTTGATACTACATTTTCACAGGTAAAGCTGATTATTTTCTTCTCATGGATTTTTCTCACAAACAGAAGCTAACCATGTCCAAATTAAGATCTGTGAAGCCTTCAGACCAGCTGTTGGCCTCAACACCTGCTTTCCTTTGTATGCAAAAGAACTGTCATTCTCGTCCTGGAGCCGAAGGGCGAAATATGAACTGCCTGTCCAAAATTCAAGACATGCAAGGGTTGATCCCAGACAAAAGCTGCCCAGACAGATGTGTGTGCCGGGTTCTGCAGGGTACGCATGTGTGCGCACGTGCGGGGTGTGTGCCAGGGTGTGTGGGGTACGTGTATCTGTGTGTGCAGGGGTGTGTGTGTGCGGGGGTTGTGTGTGGGATGCTGTGCCTGGGGGCACCACCCTACAACCAAGAAGGTGTGGGAGTGAAAAGAGTAAGATAAATGTGTCTTTACAAACAGACTGTGTGAATCTGCTTGTAGACAGGGCTAGGAACTTATGGATACTGAAGTAAAAGAAGAAACCGTTAGTTCTAGAAACTGTTACTAATCAACACAGACTGTTGCTTAGCCAAGGCCCTGTTAAATTCCTGAACCTAGAGCAAGACAACAAAGACTTAATAGAATTATGAATAGTTTCTTTTTCTTTCTTTTATATAACAAAACGGGGATGCATATTATAGTGGGGCATAAAGTAGGCGATCCGGGAAGTCTGTAGCTTCCAACTACGTCAGCCAATGGGGAAAAGGAAGAGGGTGATGTGGCTGAGAGACCCCATGGGAAATGCCCCATGGCCTCTCCCTTTATTCAAATAAAGTTGCAGGACTCCTCTGTCTCCTATTTGGACATAAACCTCTGGCATCATGGATTAATTTCCCTAACAAAATGGGGACTTGTCCAAGATACTTCCACCCTCTGGGGGCAGCAGGCAGCAAGCAGAGCTGAAGGCGCCCCTCACCCAGTTTCAGTAATCAGCTCCTTTCAGTGGCAGCTGGCACCAGGAGATTGATTGTGTACCTGAGAGTGTCCAAGAAACAGATGACTGGTGGACCAGAGGGGTCTGTGAAGAGTCCTCAGGGAAGGACCACTGAAAATCTCACCAGTGAGTACAATGGAATCTTCGGGGAGTAAACCTGAGAGAGCATCCATGGAGGGTAGCACAGGTGAAGCGGGGAAGGAGGGGTCCTGGCAAAAGGGATGTCTCCAAAGAGTCCTTTTGGGAGAATGTTGAGGTTGTTTGCACATTCTCTCAGAGGTAATTAAGGACAATCCATGCTCAGGGGAGCATTTAAGGGGAGTCAAGAAGGGGTCTTGACAATCCTTGCCCAGGGAGGGCAATAAGGGGAGTTGAGAAAGGGTCTCGACAATCCATACCTGGGGAGGGCAATAAGGGGAATCGAGAAGGGGTCTCGACAACAGGGGATGGATGGTGTTGGTATGTTGGGAGGATGGTGTTGGTATGTTGGGAAAGGATTGGTTGAAGGGGAGTGTGGAGGAATATGGTTAAGGCAAGTAGCAGCAGAAGGCATTTATCCTCAAAATTTGCCAGCGGATCTAGGGCCAGCTGTAGGTTCTTTGTATCCCTGGCTTCCAGGACAGGGAAAACAAGGGAGTCGGGATTTAGAGGTGTTTCTCTACGATGGGAAGCGGCAGGACCAGGAGTGGAAGTGCAGGACCGGGAGCAAGGGCTGGGGGCCTGTGGGGAGGTGCTGGGTTGGGCTGGGGCTGTGGGGCAGCCGGGGCTTGGCGCCAGGTGGTGCATGACCCTGCCACCCCCCAGGCAGGGCCGGCAGTGGCCCCCAGCCTCCGCGAGGCTGCGGGACACCCCGGCCACCTGTGGTGCTGCCAACTGTGCCTGCTGGGTGTTCCCGGGGCGTGACGTTTAGACACTGTGGTAGGATGGGGACTGGCTTTAGTATACAGTGTATGGTGAGGAGAGTGAGCACAAGGAGGAGGAAGGAATATCTGGGAAATGTGGATTGTATGTGGAAGGATTAGGATTTTCTTTTAAGGACTTTGTTTGGGCCACTGGAGAAACAAATGCTTTTGAGCTGTGGGAGAATGAGCACCCACAGGCAGTAGAGGGGGGGACTACAGGAAGGGCAGAAGAGGTCCCTGGATGAACTGGTGTTGTACGCAGACATGAGAGGAACCACACAGACCCAGCTCAGTCAGGTAGAGGCCGAGACCCTGAAAGAGGGGTCTAGAGTTGTTTATTTTACATCATATAAATCAGCTTCTGGGAAGGACCATGGATTGGAGGATGAAGTTACCACCTCTCCAACCACACTGGTCAGAGGAAAAGACCATCAAACTTTCTCCGCCTCAGGAGAAAGAATGACAACAAAAGAGAACATTAGGTAAACATAACTTATGTTTACAGAGAGTGCATGAGAACTTAATTGTATTTACAGAAAGTGTGTGAGAACTCCATCACAGAAATGAAAACATCAAAAGACTGCAAAACTCAGGGCGACAAACTAGTTAAAAAGATACAGCAAGTGTATGTAAGAAGGGATGAGGAAAAGGTGAAGGCAAAGGTGATGGCAGAGTTCTTACAGCCCTGGAGGGAGAAACCACAGAGCCCAAGGCGTCCCTTGGGACAGAAGAGACAGGATTGGCCACAAGGACGTGGCAGAGGCATTCCCTCCTCAGCAGGGGAGAGCTGACCCAAAAAGCAGTTGGGAAGGAATCAGTGTGCTATCTACAGGGCAGAAGGACACTGGAAGCGAAAATGACAGCAGAAACAGCTGGATCCTCAGGAGGAGGAAGCCCAGAGATTAATGGAGATGGATTGTTAGGAGTGTCAGGGGTTCCCATTATACCAGAGACTTACCACACTGGAGCCCTTGGTAACATTTAGGGTAGGTCCGGGCTGAGAGGAGGTGTTTCCTGATAGATGCAGGTGCCTCTTGATCCACTTTGAATTTTCTACCTAAAGGGAAGAATTATCAAGTTCTTTAATTATTCAGAGGGTAAGTGGAAAAGATGAGTGAATGTGTTTTATTCAACCATGATTAGTAGATGTGGGGGACAGGTTTGAAATGCACGAATTTCTGTTTGTTCCTAATTGTAATTATAATTTACTGGGAAGGGATTTGCTGGCTACATTGGGAATGCAAAATAATATTGTAAATAGTGATACAGAAGCTAACACTATTGTAACTTTGTGTCAAATGTCTGAGAAGGCCCATGCTGCAGTAAACCCAGAAGTGTGGGCTTCCAGGGAAATATGGAAAATTAGCTGTGGAGCCTCTCCAAATTACTTTGAAGCAACCAGGACAAGTGGTGTTTAAAAAGCACCTCTTCCCTCTTTTCAAGGGAGGGAAAGAAGGGGATACAGCCTGTTACTGAGCCCCTGTTAAAGGCAGGCCTTTTGGAGCCGTGGATGTCCTCCTATAATACTCCCGTCCCGCCAGTTAAGCAGCTGGAGGAATGGACATCAGAAGGGAAGCAGAATTTTAAAGTGATAGGAAAAAAAAAAGCAGATTAACTGAGGCTCCTGCCCTAGCCCTTCCAGACAGGGAAAAAGAATTTGAATTATACGTGGATGTTAAACAGGACCAGACTTTTAGTTTGGGAGCACAGGGCAACACAGCAGCCTGTTGCTTACTTTTCTAAGATGTTAGCGGCAGTGGCCAGAGGCTGGCCTCGTCTGCAGAATTGTGCAACCGTGGCTATAATGGTAACTGCAGCCCAAAAACTAATGACAGGAGAATCTCTTATTATTAAAGTCTCACATCAAATTAAAGTTTTGTTAACTGAAAAAGCCTCTAAGTGGATGTCCACTGCTTGGTTATTACAGTATAAAACTTATTTAATGGAACAGGAAGATTTAGGATTGGGAAGTGGGGAAGGGTTTAACCCAGCCTCCTGTTTGAACAGTCCTTGAGAGGCGAGCTGGGAAGAAACCAATGACTGCATTCAAGTGATACATCTCCAGACTTGGGCTAGGGAAAATTTACAAGACGCACCCTGGCCTAAGAGAGAAAATGAGTTTAATAATGAGTCTTCAAGGGTAGAAGGGAAGCGAGTTACAGGAGACATTATTTGTAAGGGAAGGGAATTAGAGGAAAGGGAGAAGTTGCTGCCTCAATGGTCAGCTCAGACAGCAGAGCTGTATGTGCTTGTAAGAGGCTGTGAATTAACATTCTTCCTGATTCCAAGCATGCATGTGGAGTGGTATATGTATTTAGAAAACTCTGGGAGCAAAGAGGTTTATTAACCTGCAGCGGAAAATCATTAGCTCATGAGAGCTTAAGTACTCGTCTATTGGAGGTGGTGAATTTACCGAAATCGGTGGCAATAATGTACATTAAGGGATATCAGGCAGGGTACTTGGAAGAGGCAATAGGGAATCCATTGGCAGGTGAAGAAACTCATAAAGCAACATTTTTGCCAGAACTCTCTAAGATCCTCCCTGTCCTGGGTTACAGTGTATTCTATTACCATCCTCATGAGCTGTTGAAACCAGGTGTAGCAATGTTCCCTGCCTCCTCCCTCCGGACTATCTCCTGTTAATGGGCCCATCAATGCCTTACCTCGTGACTCACCATCCCATTGTGAGATGCTCCGCCCAGGGGGAAGGAGCCAAGCATTCCCACCTGGATATAGTCTGGGGTTTGGAACAGCACAAGCAGCCTTTTTCCACTGGATTCCCAGAGGACAAGAGCTACACAACCACCACTGGATTTTTCCAAGGAGGACCAGACTTTTTTCTACAAGATCACCGCTTCAACAGAACCACTTCAAAAAGAACTGCAGCTATCACCGAATCGGACTGCTACCACCACCCTGCCTGGCAGGGTGTCAGGTCGTACCCTGGCTCTGTCAGGTTAAACCAGTGTTTCTGCATTATTGCTTTGTTATATATATATATATATTAGTAAAAGAACTGTTATTTCTATTCCTCATATCTTTGCCTGAAAGCCCTTCAATTTCACATTTATAATAATTCGGAGGGAAGGGGGTTGCATTTTCCATTCCAAAGGAGGCTCCTGCCTTCCTTAGAAGACACCTGTCTTTCAAACCAAGACACTTCCTTTGCTCCCAGTGACTCAATCACTGCCATAGAAACTGTCATTTCCACCGGAGGAGTTGGAGATAATTAAATATAGTGGGGCAGAGGAAAAAGGGGATAATTGGTTTACAAGGGATTGCAAACTGGATACCAGAAGCTTTGGCCCTAGAAATATTAAAACAACTCCATGAAGGGAATCATTGGAGTTCTCAAGGATTGGCAAAAGCCTTCTGTCCTGGGGTGATGTGATGAGGCTTCTTTATTCCTTAACTGTCTGCCTAATGCCCAAGGACACTGTATCTTTAAGATGGCCCCGGGGGGTGGGGCCGGAGCTGCGGGACGCGGGTGCGAGTCAGTTCAACGGCTCTGTCCAACAGCTCTGGCTCCAACGGTCTCGGTCATGCTCGCAGGGAGTGCACCGGGGGTGCTGCACAGCTTCTTGGTGGTTTTTTGTTCTCGCTAGCTGGAGAAAAGGTTTTTTTGGTTTTTTCCCCTTCCCTCCCCCTGGCCTCCCTGCCTTCCTTCCCTTCTGTCCGGTCCGGGGAGCCTGTGGGGTGGCCCCGGCTGGTCTGAACCCCGGGGAGGGCCAAGCCGTTGAGCGAGGTGACGCAGAGGTCCGCCAGCTTCGCCTGCTGCGAGGAGGAGGACTCGGTGCCAGAGAGGCAGTGGGCTTTTTTTCCATCTGCCCTGCTCCAGGCTGCTGTGTGGACTCACTTTCCCCTTCCCCTTCCCCTTCCCCTTCCTGGAGACTGGGGGGACCAGCTGCCAGCTCGTGTGTTTTTTCATTCTCCGGGCATTTGTTGTATTTTGAGTTTTTTCTGTTCTGCCCTGTTTTTTTCTGTGTTAATAAACAGTTCGGATCTTTTTTTCCACTTTTCACCTGCTGTTATCAATTTGTCTCATTGGCAGAGGAAAGGGGGAGGCCCTTTCCCTTTGGAGGAGGCGCTCATTCTGGAGTGTTTCCTCCTAAAATTTTGTCTCCAAAACCGGGGCAGCTTCCTCAAGATTTATGTTGCTGTGGGTCTTTTTAGTCTGCCAAAATGAGCTGTTGAAGGTTGCTTGATTTGTGCTAAAGCCAATAACAGGGCTACGAAGAAAACTGCCAAGAAAGGGAGGCCTTGGGCTGCACATCCCTTCCAAAGATGCCAAGTGGATTTTACTGAAATGCCTCAAGTGGGAAGGCTTAAATATCTTCTGGTAACAGTATGTCAGCTAGCAAGGTGGCCAGAAGCATTTCCAACTGCTTCAGCAACTATAGGATCAGTTATTAAGGTATTTTTGGAATGAATAATTCCAAGATACAGGATTGTAGAAGCAATAGCCAGGGGAACTCATTTTACAGGAAAGATCCTTCAAGGGGTTATGGCTACTTTAGGAATACAATGGAACCTCCATAGTCCCTGGCACCCCCAGAGCTTGGGTCGGGTAGGAAAAAATGAATAAAGAAATAAAGAAACACCTTTTGAAGCTGGTAGCAGAAACCAAGATGCCATGGGTAAGGCTTTTGCCATTGGCTTTGGCAAGAATGAGGGCCAGACCCAGAAGAGAGATTCAGTTATCTCCGTTTGAATTGATGTTTGGAATTCCTTACCCCGGTAATTCTCAGCCTAGTGGGGGGGTAGAGATAAGTGATGTATATTTAAAACAATATGTGTCCAGGACACTGCCTCTTGTGAAATCTGCAACAGGAAGCTCAGCTGGCACAGACCTTGCCTTTGGACTTTGCTGTTTGTAACATCCAACCAGGGGACTGGGTCCTAGTTAATGAGTAGAAAGAAGCACCATTGGTGGTGAAGTGCCATGGCCCATTCCAAGTGTCACTGAGCACAGAGACAGCCATCAAGACAGCTGAACACAGGTGGACCCATCACACTCAGGTCAAGGTCTCTGAAGCCCCAGAGATCTGGACATCTTGACTGGAGGAGAAGGATGGGACGCCGTGACTGATGCTCTGCAGGAGTGGACCAGAACAGTAGCCAGTGCACTGACATCGGGGGAAGCCCTGTGTGCCTACCCACAGACTGTCTGCTGAAACAGTCTGTATGGGCATCCCTCCTTTCGGATCTCCAGTCACTGGGGGGCTAATACTTGCTGTCAGTTTTATTTTATGTGGTTTCTGTGCCTTCACTTGCCACAGGTGGTGCGGAAGACAACGTGAAAATTAGACTAGGTAATTAGATTACACTACTAGAATATTTTCCTTAATAATTCTACTTTCATATTGTCAGCTAAGCTTAGACCAGGAGTGGAAGAATCAGTCTGTAGCCTTAGGAGAAAAAGTAGCAAAAGCGTTTAACCTTAACAATTGCTGGGTCTGTGGAGGGCCAGGAGGATCTGATGAGAGGCCATGTGTGGCGTACGAATGCAAGACTCAGAAGCTGAGAGCACAATCAGTCTGTTTATTGTAGAATTAAGACAGTACGTATACTCTTACTGTGAGAATCTCTCTTTCAGTCCTTTGCATGCAATCCGGTTACACGCCTGCTATAAATCCGTCAGCCTGACAGTTTGTCAGTTTTCTCAAGGTTTACAGGCTTCAAAGAAACTGGATTCCTTTCCTGTTTTCAGTGTGTAATCTGCTTTCTTCTGTGCTTCCCAGGGCTTTTCTGCAGCATCAGGCCTGTTGTTTCCTCACAGCCATGGGTGACTAGTCCAGCTGAACCTAAATGGTGAGTCAACACCCTGTGTGAGGTCCATAACGGGACAGGATTTTGGGACAAAGAAGGAAGCCCATGGTGACTGTAGTTTTGAACCTGATATTGTAGCAGAAAATATGGTTTTTTTGCCTCCCTTAGGAGGAATTGTGATTTGTTTTTTTCCCGTTAGTTCCATATAATGCTGGAGGTACAACTGGTAAGATCTGCCCTCTATATATTTTAGATGTCTGTTAAGGCTGTTTGTATTTTAAGTTGCACTGGCTACATTCACCACAGTACTTGATATTCCTGTGGGTCTAGTCACTTCATTGTTTCTAGATTCCATTCAGGATAGGGCATTTAATCTCTAGAGGTCTGCATATATTTAGTTCTGGCTATGTGGGTGAAGATTTCTTCTTTTTAAGTGTTAGGACAGCTACATTTATGGACACTTAAGGTAACAGGCACTAGCTTTAAAGATTACAAAACTGTTGACAGGATGTTTTCTATGATGGATGCAGAGCTTTCAATATGCTTTTCATGATCTGTCTGTTTCATCCAAAGTATTTGCTGAAGGAGCTTGTTGGAAAATGAGAAAAGGAATTATTTTTAGGAATTTCATTTTCCTTTTGGTCATCAGGTAAAATAAGATTACCTTGCTTTTTTTCTGTAGAATATTCATGCAGGGAATGATTCATTCATGTCATGGTCCATTTCTACGAAGAAGAAAGTAGGAGATAGCAATAAAGCACTCAGATTTTTTTCCCTTGCCCTTTGTGGATTACTGATTTTTTATTTCCTGTAGAAACAAGAAGGAACATTTCAAGGAAAAACATGCTTACAAAGAAATAAAGCAGCCTTGTCAAGATCTGGATTATTCATACATAGGACGAAAAGTGAGCGATTTAAACCTGCAAGTCAGAATAATAGCATGAATAACTGTAGTGCTATGCTGTTGAATAGCAAATGAGGGCATTGAGAGAGAAAGGAACAGAACAGCCTTATTCTGGTGTGCCTGTACCTTTTTACAGGCAATGAAATAACAAGGATCACAAAATATTATGCAGTCCTCTGAAAGAGGTTTGCTAGATTTTTCTTCAAAATCTCTATTCAACTGCAGCAACTTGCTCTGACAGCTACTATGGGGCTGAATCCTGAAAGGTCCCGTGTACCTGAGCATGCCAGCAGTAGTTATCTAGAATTGCAAAAGGTCAGCCGTACCGTGATTCACAGGACTTGTGCTAACCTTCCCCATGCATCTGTCTGTAGTTCATGCCTGTCTTGGTGTGATTTTATGATAATACTGTATTCCCCTATCTGGACTTATTGCCCAGAAATGGGTCCTGCAGCTTTACACTGGGTCTGAGGGAAAGGGGGAGGAAGCCAAGCGAATTCTTCAGCGCGGTTTGTATTCAAGGACTCACACACTCCCCTGTGTTCTCACTGCTGCAGAGCCGAGGGAGCACCTTCCTGCTTTTAGCTAGCCTGTTAGCTGAGGCAAGAAATTTTCCCATACTGGCATACTGAAATCAGTAACATCTTCTTCTGGAACTGTTCAGCTTAGCTGTGATCCGAGAACCAGATCATCGGACCCCATGGACCAGTAGGGAGGCTGTGGGGATGCCGCATCCTGGCCTTGGGACTCGGGAGGGGCAGAGCTAGCTACAGACAGAACTCTAAACCCACCAGCTTTCTCTGCATCAAGGAGGTTTATTATCTAACATTACTCTTTTTTTTTTCTTTGCTCTGCTGGCACTCTGCTCGTTGAATAAACGTCGCCCTGAGTTTTGCAGTCTTTTGATGTTTTTATTTCTGTGATGGAGTTTTCACACACTTTCTGTAACTACAATTAAGTTCTCATGCACTTTCTGTAAACATAAGTTATGTTTACCTAACATTCTCTTTTGTTGTCATTCTTTCTCCTGAGGCGGAGAAAGTTTGATGGTCTTTTCCTTTGACCAGTGTGGTTGGAGAGGTAGTAACTTCATCCTCCAATCCATGGTCATTCCTAGAAACAGACATAGATGATGTAAAAATAAAGAACGAGGATTTTTGGGCGGTCTCTCTTCTGCCTGACTGAGCTGGGTCTGCGTACTTCTTTTGTGTCTGAGTACGACAAATAAATAGGTTTTTTCACTTTAATCCAAGAAATTCCATTTGTATCGGTGGGGGAGGGAGTGCTGATACATGCTTTCTTACGAGTAGACGTTCATTATAGGACGTTTCCTCCTAAACTTGTCTCAAACGGAGACAATGCCATTTGTAGCTCACTCAGGTAAGTATGAGAAACAAAATATATGGAAAATATTTGGTATTTGAAGTCAAGAATAAACATTCTACAGAGTTCACACATGGCTGAATTAAAGAGTGAGTTTTCTATTACTAAATTACTACAGCTGATGTCAGGCAGTGGCTGTAGTTCTAAATCTGTGGTGATCTCAACTGGATGTCAGTGCACACAACCATTTTGTCTTCTGTGTGTCTGGATTTCCTTCCCTACTAGAATGGTGTTTTCAAAGGGATACTCAGTGCTCTGTCACCTTCCCAAATGTCAACAAGAACTCTTGTCCGGACCACAGGTGCTCTGCAGGGTTCCTGGGTCTGCTGAGCACAAGTAGTAAAACTGAGTAGAATGTATAGTCCTTATTAGAAGCATGCCATTTGCTCAGGAAGCAGTACTAGCAGCTCTGAATCATTAATTTGGAGTACATCAAGTGCTTGGCCTTAAGAAACTATAAATAGGAAAAAACTATAGGAATTCTGACAATTTTCAAGATGGAAATTCTGTGGAACCGTTGCTTGTTCTTCAATGCAAATATGCTCCTGCAGGTTATTTGAAAACAGGATGTAAGAGAAATCTTGTTGAACAGAATAGTCTAGAGTGAAGGTCAGCATATGCATCCCTCCCTGTCCCTAAAATTATTCCACCTGAGGTTCATTATCTTTAGCCATATATTTTCCCTCATAGTGACTGTCATGGGATTTTTATTTTTTTGAGAAATGGTTAATTTTAATTACATGTAATTCTAATTCATAGTAAGATGTAATTCCATTTTTAAAAAGGAATAGTTTCAATTAAATCATCAGCATTGCGGTTGAGTTTTCTGATAAAATAGTAGGTAGCAGTTAGCAATTCCTCTGAAGTAACACCTTGATGGTATTTCTTTCAATCTTTAAAATTATTTTCACAAACTTTTTAACAGCAAGTGAAACAAAGCAACCCAAAATGTCTCTCTCCAGGAAATATGTAGGTGTATACCATCCTGGGGTGATGATAATCTACCACATTTTAAGATTCAAGCAACATGTAGAGCACAGAGTGGCTTTTTTGTTCACCCTTTGTGGGTGGTCAAGAAAATGTACACAAGATGGATTTTTTCTTTTTTTTTCAATGACAATTGAAGCTCATAATGCAGTGGTTTGTTTTTTCTTTAATTTCTCATTTTCTTTAATTTCTAATTTCATGTTTTGAAACCTGGAAAGACAGTAATTTAGCCAAAGCTTAACCTATAGTCATTTTGTGACTGAAAACTAGATTGTGACATTGGAGAAGAGAGCTCTTTTTCTTGCTGCCAGGACTTTAGACTTGCTCCTTGTAGGCAGAAGTTGCAAGTGGTTGAGTGAAAAGTCAGGAGATGTGTCAGTTTAGAAAAATTAAAAAATGTGTTGTGTACTGAGAAGGGGTTGAGATTTATTGCAACTTGATGTTTTGTGGTTTTGGAGTCCTTCAAAATACACTTTTTAGAAGTGTAAGAATAAACAAACAATTCTGCTTGAAAATTTGTGAAGCCATTTTTCAATGACATAGAAAAGAATATTTGTTACAAAAGAATATGTCATGGTGATTAAAAACTTATTATGTGATACAGTATTGACGTGGTGGTGGTGTCGATGGACTGATGCCGCGTTTTTTCCACAGGGTCCCTTGTGGAGACGCTTTGGCAGTGCTCTGCCAGCACCCATGCGTGCACACAGTCTCACCCTCACAGGTAGATGCGAGCAATCACTCACACACACAGTCTATGCATGTACCGGAGATGAGGAGGCAGGAGAGATTCTTTGCATGCAATTCCGAGGCATTTATTTGATCCACACCACGGACTGGGAACAAACACACTCGAAGGGGAACAGAGGCAAAGAACAAAGAACAAAAGCCCATGCGTGGTTTTATCCCGAAGGGTCCCGGGGGCGGGCAGAGCATCAAAAACTAATAGTCTGAGGGCTAGGGAGTAGAGACAAGGTTGAGTGACAAAGGGAGAGGGGAGGGAAGGGGAGGTGAGGGGAGGGGAGGGGAGGGGAGAGAGGATCTGGGGCCAGTGGGGTCCTGATGAAGGGAGAACTTTCTGGCACAGTG
>VZTD01001328.1:1883386-1896921 GCA_013397725.1 Rhagologus leucostigma | reverse complement strand
ATCCCATCCAGCCTGGCCTTGAAGGCATCCAAGGGTGGGGCATCCACAACTTCTCTGGGCAACCCGTGCTGGTGCCTCACCACCCTCACAGTAAAGAATTTCTTCCCAATATCTAATCTAAACCTGCCCTCTTTCAGCTTAAAACTATTCCCCCTTGTCCTATCACTATGTGCCCTTGTAGAAAGTTCCTCTAAAACTTTCTTGTGGTGTCTTTTCTGAGGTGTGGTTCATGGCAACTAAACAAAGGTTCATGGGCAGGTAATGGCCAATGTTTATTGTCATGAGAAAAGAGCAGCTGGAAGGGCTATTAAACCAAATCATAATAAACTATTAGATTTTTTATTAGTCTTGCCTGCTATTTTCTGTATGCAGGTTTTGCTGATGACTCTCTAGCTGAGCCAAAGTATGTATCGTGAATTATTCTGACCTTGCTCAGAACGGCTTTACATGTTTGCATGTGTGCCTCTTAAAAATGCTCTCTCATAACCCGTATTTGAACATTGCCATATGCATTCGTCACATCGTAAAAATACGTAACGTCATTCACCTCCGGGGATTAAAGGCAGCACTGTTTAATGACAGGGACTGAATGTGCTGCCCTTGATCACAGTGGGCCATGCCCTAAGCAAACTGTTAAATGGATTTTGTACCACCAACAATGGCCCTAGATTAATCAAAAAAGAAAAAAAGAAGAAAAACTGCAACATAACAAGCTTCCACACAAATGAAACTCTCAGCCCTGACTGCAGCAGGGATGTACCTTCTGTAGGATGTAGGACAATCCCTACATCAGTCTCTTTGCTGCCACCATGCTTGGCGCTGTACATCAGTTTAGAGTCACCTTTTGTTACTGCATGCAGCTTCCCTAACTTCTTTAGTGCCACAGGGATTATTTCTATTATCTATTGCACTTGCAGTCAGAAGACCTATGGCACTCAGCGTTGTAATAGTTTGGCAGGAAAAAGGATTATACCTGAGAACCTATTGAAAGATGGCTTTGCTCTTAGGCCACTATGATGCACAGGTGAAACTCCTCTGTTCTGACACACACTTCCCATGTGATCCTAAAAAAGACCCTATTCGGTTATGGTGCAGGTCCTCTTCTGAAAAATGGGAATCACAGGAGACTGGAGCAAGAACTACGAGTCAGAAGATGGGAAACATTTTGACACCGTAATTACAGAGTGCTCCCCAGAAGGAACACGCAGTTAATGCAAACAGGGCCATGTCATGCCTCGAGTTGTTCAGTTACAAACCCTGGAACAAGACACTGTGTGAAATAGAGCCAAGTTCAACGTATATTAAATGTGTCACTGCTGTTTTGTTTGGCAGCAGCTCTGGTGATCAATATACTGTGGAGCAGGACTGTCACTCCCTCTTAAGAGTCATTAGGGTGATGTATGACTCTGCAATCCTCCCAGCACATCGTGTGCTGCATAGCTTATTAGCAATCACACAAGTTCCTTACTCTTGCCTCTCCAGAATTAAAGCTGAAATCCATTTTCTCCTGCTAAAGGTCAGGGAACCAGTTTATATGCAGACTTTGGTATTATAGTCTTCAGGGGATTTGAATAGGTTGGATCAGATGATCCTTGAGGTCCCTGCCAACGTGGTGTTTCATGGTTAAAGCAAAGTTTAAATTTATTTGTTTGGAGGGAAACTTACTGATATACTGATAATTTTTGTTCTTGGTTATGCCATTAGGTGTAAAACATGGGCAATTAATCTCTGCATTGCAGATTGGACTGTGAGAGGAGCAGTTATGGTGGTCCTTGACTACTGAAATTTGATCAGTTGTTGTAATTGGTGGAAAAAATATGTTCAGAAAGAGAAACAGATTTAACACGACTAATGAGGACTTATGTCCCCCCGCCATGCTTCTCCTTGCAGTACCTCAAATGGAGCCTACTACAGTTTTTTTTTCCAGGGCTCTTGTTTCTCAGCTAAGGTAATGACTTTGTCTTGTTCCAAAATAGGATATCAAGGTCAAACTGAAAGTCACAAACCAAGTAGGATATCAGAGCACCACTGTCCACATTAATTTTGTGAATTCTGTGACTCGGGAGATTATTAGGTCCTTAATAGCCCAGCTCCAGCTCCAGTTCCTCCAATTTGTCTGCCAGCTTTTCCCACACCTGCCACTACTTTTTGTGCCAAGCTGTTCCAGCTAGGCATCTGGGCAGATGGTCAGGAGAGGCATCTCATCTCCCTTTCATCGATTTTATGCCTCCTTCATATACTTCACTTTTTTGTAACTACTTGACTTGAAACTACTTGTTTCAGCATTCAAGAGAGCTGTGCAATCCTGTAGGGTCCCATAAAATTTCTTTTCTTTCCTCCCTTCCTCCTGATTGCATGATACAACCACTTTCTGCAATCTTCCATAAGTTTGGAAGCAAGGTTGTAAAGCACAAGGGTAATTTCTGACTTGGTTCTTTATCGGTCATTCCCATAATACACAGAGTGCCCACGGGCTTGGGCTGGGTGTCACATCATGCAGGGTATGGTTGGGCAATCTTCTCTGCCACAGTGCAAAACATCTTAGCAGCTGTTCTACCTAAGCAAAATGAGCAAGAAAAGAAAAATAAGACTTTTAGAGTTGCTTCTTTTGCTGTAAAAATAGGATTTTCACATGTAGTTTGGCTGTATTGTGTTGTGAACTTACATGTTCTCATGGAGAAGATCAGCTCCGAAAACTGGAGTGAGACATCGTTAAGCAAGTCCTAAATGCTGCAGCGAGTGCTGAAATCAGCAGGAGACACTCAAGCATTGTAGATCCCACTGCAATTTTTGCAGAACATCATAAGGAGACGTGCATCCAATCTGCCTAATGGAAGCAACCAAGTGGTACCCTGAATTGTATCCAGATAAGAAGTAATTTTTCAAAAGTCAGAACCTCAGAACCCCCATGGTCTGTATGCTCAATGGAGAAAGGGAAGTGCCTTTGGAAACTTTCAGTGCCTTTGGAAATGGGCACCCAGCCTGTAATGACAGGAACCGTTACAGTCAGTTTTGGAAATTTAGAGTGTAAATTAGTTGCCTAAATTACCTAGACTTAACCCCATCCAGACTCTCAATGATCATGAGACCAAGAGCCAATTCTGCCCCAGATAAATATAATTTACAGTTCCTCTTCCTATCTGCATTATCAGTTGCAGGCTCTGCTGCAGTGCAGAGGTAGTGTGCTGTTAATATTTGATGCTTGATACTCATAAGATGACTGCAGATCAACAGCAGGTGACTTCCTCTGTTTTATCAATGAAGTCTTACAATCATTCATGAGGATTATAAATACAAGATATTTTTTACAATCTATTAGTTATTATTACCTCATATCCTAAACTTGCATCTAGCCATGTAGAAAAAATTTAGTGAAATAACTGTTTAAACTTTCTTCTCAGTATGAATATGAAAAAGGCTGGTTTTAAGTAGAACATCAAAACAGTGATGGGTTCAAGTGATTATGAGAATTAATGAACAGAAGTCTGGGTTTCTGATACTCTGTCATATCACCACGCAAAAGCACCACAGCGTCACCCTGAATGCCTCGGTTTCTCTTGGAAAAAGAAGTCTGTATTTCTCATGCTATTGTGAATCTTAATTGACTAACATTTTCAAAGCACTTCATGCTGTTCAGATGAAAGACTTTTCTAAATGCAAAGTATTATTACATCGTAAGTTCATGACTGGAGCAAATTTTTAAAACAAACCATATGAAAAGCAGAATTAAGAGTGGAAATGCTGATCCAGCCTTTAATTGCTCCACATCAGAGTGGGCAGAGGGTCTCCTTTTATGTTGTTTATTTCAAACAAACAACTCTGAGAATCTCCCGTGGAAATTAAATGCAAAAACCAAAGCTGTTTCATGGGTATTTTTGGTTTATCTCCACATGAATCTTAAATTCATCATGTGGAGAGAATGTAGAACACATTTTTTTCCCCGTATACACTGACTTTCCCACAATGAGTAAAATCCATTTTCTTGCACAGTTTGTCTTCTTGCTCACCCTCGGGTAACAAAATAACCCAGAAAGCAGGAACACCCTGTCCCTGAACCCTGTTGAAAACTAACTAACTAAATAAATAAATAAATAAAGGGAAAAGAGGGATGACTCGGAGGGTTCTCAGGGATGACTCGGAGGGTTCCCAGGCAAACCTACTCTATTTAACATCACATACACAGTGACCACCAACACATGAACCCCAGAGCTCCTAATTCCTGAGCCATTGCTCAGCAATGAGTAATAAACCCTTGCTCAGTGACTCACACAGGCTCTGAAATACAGCCAAGTGTCAATAAGCATGCAGGTTTTAGAGAATGTGAGTGGGAAGGGGAAGATCTCTTGTATCTGCCTGTAGTGGAATGGGGGAGAAGCCTGGCAGGCTGCAAGGGTATGTCTGCACTTTAGTTATGCTGTTGGTACACAGACTGTCATACCAGAGGCTCCAGCACATTTAGTACTCCAAAGGAATTTCGCTTCTGTATTTCATCTTCTCTTCCACCCTCCTTCCAGCACACACGTAGACCTTCTTTTTCAGATTTAATCCTTCAGTTATCAAGATGGCACTGTTACAGATACAGCACCTAACCAGGAGTTAGCTGTCAGTAGAGACCCTTCTCTTGCTGCAGGAAGAGTTTAGCTTTTCCCAGGGAATACTGATGTGAATACACAGTAACGGAGGCAGCCAGCTTCAGTGAGAGGAAAATGTTGCTGTAACTCAGTTTGTAGACTGTAGTGAACAAGGCACACAAACCGGGCTCATCACAGGTGGTCTCTAAGGGTTAATCCTAATTTGTTTTGTCTGTTTAAATATTAGTCAGCAGCTTGGAAGATACACCTCCATTCTTTAGGATGAGAGGAGTCAGGCACTTCCCAGCTGGTGATTCACAGCCCCTTAGGTGCTTATCTTAGGCTGGGAGAAAGTGGCCTCTGGAGATATCTTTCTCTATTTGCTCAAGATTACTCTGCTCACCTATCTTAGGCTATGCCTCCTGTTTTCAACAGTTAAGCAACATCTAATGTCTTAGGAGCATTTTGTATAATATTGGGCTTCAAAGGTCCTTCATTCATTTTGTTGTGTTATACAGTTGTTTATTACACTGCATTGGCAATTTGACACTTGTGCAAGTGATAGTTCGTCTTGTGATAAAAAGATGGTATCAATTTCCTCTTTATTATTCTGGTGGTTCAGTTTTGAGGATCTGTCTCACTAACCCTCAGCTGCTCCCTACACTGAACTCTTACATATTCTGCTGTAGTGACAAAAGAGAGGAGAGTTCTTAGGATTTGGCCATGTTGACGTTCACAGCTCTACTTCAGTGAAATATCCACTACTGCACACTGTCCACCCACATACTGCTGCTAGATGCATGATATATCCTGTGGAAATGTTTGGATTTTAGCAGGTCTTCAGATTTTAGAGATTATCTATGATTTGTGTGTGCACTTTTAACTTGGAATATCTCTACCTCCTATTCTTTCCATTGCTCTCTGTATTGACGTTGGGAAATAGACATAGAGTTTTACATTGATTTTGATATGAGTTTTGGACATTAAGTTATTTTGCTATCAAATTGCCTTTTGTGATTCCTGGGAAGTGTCTCCTCATTTATAAACAGCTCATTGCAATCTTTGCTGCTTGCAGATTTCTCTGTATCAGTGATGGATTGTCTCCACTCAGCCCTAGAGAATGAGCTTATTCATCAGCATTGCACATGCCAATAGGTGTTAGTGGAGTTACTCTCAGCTCCCTAGGGATGGGCCTGTGGCTTGCTATATCCTTCCCTCTTAATTTAGAAACAACACAAATTTCATCATTTAAGATCAAAGTTCATCATTTAAGATTCATTATGGCATAAATTATGTTCACCATTACAATGATCTATGTTTTCCCCTTGTATTACATGGCAATTCATAAAGCATTAATTTTCACATGTGGCATTTCCCATGGGTTAAAAAGCTTTTTGAACCCTCCTAGACTTCTGCATGGATCCAATAGCCCGTACAGATGTGCTGGCAGCATTTGCACATCACAGCTACAAGAAGGGACTCTTCTTACTTCGCGTTCTAATTCATTCATCCCCTTTGCAATGTCAGAATTCCCCACTGTGACCTAAAGAATGTCTATTTGCAAAAAAAAAAAAACAACCCAAACTAATTTCTGCCTGGTTCAATGTTTTAATTGCGTCTTACCTATTACATTAAAAAAAAAGAAAAACCACCAAAAAAAACCCCAACAAACCAAAACAACCAACAAAACCAAAAACAACAACACCCCTCTCTGACAAATAGGCCTGGCAACTTGTGCTGCAGAAGTTTACAACATGAGCAGAGCCAGCTGCTGTCCACCTCCTTTGCCAGAAGTTGATTTCTCAGAGCAGAGTCAGCAGAAGCACGTCTGCCCAGCTCCCAGCAGCCTCAGTGCAAAGCTGGGCTTCCGCTGGAGCTTGGCAGGCCACTTTTTTTAATGCTGGGCAGCAGCTTTGATTAGAAAATGAACACACTGATTAAAATTCCTTTCTACAGCTGTCTTATGTATGCAGGTTCCATGAAATAAAGTGTATTACTCAATACTCAGCAGAGTATCTGAGAGGTTTTTCTCAGTGAACCATCTAAATTAATTGACTTTTAGCAGTGCAAGTTTTTGTGTACTTTTATTAAATGGCCTTTTAAAGTGTTCATTTCCTACTTTCTGGTTTTCTTATCTCTGCAATAAATAGATACTTCTAACTACAAGGACTAAGGAGAAATGCTGTTTGTTTGGAATGAAGAGATGAAGCCAGTGATACAAGGCCGCTAAGCTTCTGCTAGTGTTGAAATAAGAGAAATGTCAAAAAAAGCTATGTTGATTTATATCAGTCAAAAATATAGGCCCTTTGGCTTAAAAAATGTTAGTCTTCATTTATTTTAAGACGCATAAGAGACTCAAAGTCTCCCAAAATCAGACCCAAAGGCTTTTTGGAAGATTGTTTTGGAGGTTAGAGAATTAATTGAAGACTTGATGAACAGATAAAAATTTTGAAAATCTTTGTATTGCCAGAAAATGAGAAAACCAGCAAACATTTCTGCTTTACTTACGTAAATAATATGTTTTTATGCCACATGATTTAGAAGCCTGTCACTTTTTAAAAAAATATTATTTTATAATTGCATAGGACTCTGCAAAACTGACTTTACACACATTTTTTTAAATGGCAGCAAGACCGAGAGCTCTGCTCCAGGTAGGAGAGCGTGCCAGCAGCTGAGTGCGTCTGTACCTGCTCTGCAGCTGACCTTTCAAGCTACTTCTCACTTTCAGCTGTTTACTTTGCTTATCAGTCCTGTACTTCATCAATAGAGCTCTGAAGAGCTCTGTCATGCATAACTGGATGCACAGCAAAGGTCAGTGAGAGGCTGCTGCCCTCTGTGAACGGGTTATCGCTCGGAAATTTTGTGCCAGTGTTTTCCCGCTCCCAAAGAGTTTAAAGGAGGCACGCTTTCGGATACAGCACTAATGAGGTGATTCCACCAGCAGGCCATGGTTGCAGTTTCACTTGATAGCTCCTGATTGTTAATGGCAGAGCTAATGCAATTATACAGAGGCCAGTCAAGTTAAAGCAGATTTTGAAGAGGGTCTTGTACCACACCAGCACCAGTTTCTCTAATAGCCTGAGAAATCTTCAACAGATGAATTCTTCCAGTCCTTACTCTTACTACCATTCTTATTGGAGACTTGCCCGCTAAGGCAGATATCCTTTGGGACAGGGATGAGTATAAAAAGCATTATATAAATATAGCACTTGGAGAGTGCTCCACCTAACATTAGTAAGCCTTGTCTTCTAGGGATGAGGTTAAAAAAATGAAGGGATGACAACTGCCTGGTTGTAGAAGATGAGTGAAGAAATGCTTTTCATGTAGGCATGCTGGCTTCTTCACAATATTTTTTTTAATGATATCCAGGTTTACCTGGCTCCGAAGGAATTTTCAGAATGTTCACTTATTACTACAACCTGGTATTATTTTCTCATTTTGCAGTGATCAAAAATAGCTATTTTTAAACCTTGCTTTTTCACACATACAATTAAAACATTTAAAAATCCCATTGTCAAAAATGCCAATGAATACATTTATGAAGTAAAACTATCCTCTCTGATTAAAAGCTTCTCACACTGTTTTTGTCCTTTCATCCTACAGACTTGTACTGCCCTAGAAGACTTAGGAATGCCAGAACATTCCCTGAAATAAACAGAATTATAGAATGATAGAACAGTTTGAATTGGAAGGAACCTTTAAAGGCCATCTAGTAGCAACACCCCTGCAGTGATCAGGGACATCTTAAACTAGGTCAGGTTGCTCAGAGCCACGTCCAAACGGACCTTGAATGTTTACAGGGATGGGGCATCCACCACCTCTCTTGGCAATCTGTTTCTGTGTTTCATCATCCTCATCATAAAAAAGTATTTCCCTTGTATTAGTCTGAAACTACTGAATTGATTAAATGCTGATTGCAATTTCGCACAATTTAAAAAGATTTTTCAGAAACATGTTATGCTTACTTTTTTTGGTAGCAAACTGTTATTTAAAGTTCCTCTGACCAAACTGTGGTATGAAGATAAATATTTTATTGCTTTAAAGCCAGAGAGGACTGTTAAAACTTTGGTGGCCATGAATTGTTAAATTTGCTACGTATCAGCTTTACATGTATGTTCCCATACCATGACAAATGTGATGGAAGCACCTTAACTGTC
The DNA here is from genome assembly GCA_013397725.1 of Rhagologus leucostigma. Taxonomy (NCBI): domain Eukaryota; kingdom Metazoa; phylum Chordata; class Aves; order Passeriformes; genus Rhagologus; species Rhagologus leucostigma. The sequence continues at coordinate 1,888,193 of VZTD01001328.1, read as the reverse complement.
TGTGTCTTTGCCTCAGTTAGGCTGAAGATAACACAGATCACTGTAGTGCACTTTCACTTGTAGCTAACCCACCCTGAACTGCCTTCACAGCAGCAGTGAGTGAGGATGCGCATGGGTGGACCAGCTGACATAGTAATTTTACCCCTCAGTGACTTGTATAACAGCTCCTGTTCATGTGTCTGAGTCTTTGATCACCTCCCTGACTCCTTTTATATCACAAGATATTATTGGGACACCTCTTCTTTTTCTTTTTTTTTTTTTGGTTAGCTGCAAAGTCTCGCTCAGCATTATTTTAGTGAATCCATATTGTTAATTCAGTCTTTCAACTGCTCAAAGTTTTCTAGCAAAAATAATGGCCCAGGTCAGACTTGTGCCACAGTACCAGTTGGAAGGTCAGTTGTGCTCCTTCAAATAACAAACTGACTTAAAAGAGAAAGATTATTCACCTATTTTTTTGACTTCAGAACCTTCTGTTTAGATACGTACGATGTTATTCAAAAATAGTGTTGTGCTAGATGAAAAAATGTACTCTTGCATTGTATACGGAACTATTTTAAAATTTAAAATATGGCTAAAATTTATAGCTGGACTATAGCAGTATTTAAGTCCTATTGAAGCCAGCTGTAAAATCTATGCTACCTTCCATGGGAGGAAGCTTGAAGCCTATGCCTATGAAAAAATTATTTTTAAAATAAATCAAAATTAAATGCTTGTATATCACTATAAATTGATTGAGATGTTTAACAGTGCATTGTCTTTGCTGTTCTGTCCACTTCTCTTCAAGACTTTGGACACGGAGAATCATGCATGTGCACTACATGTTGTGCTTAGGACATATGTAGTAAGATGGGAGAAAAACAACGACAACAACAAGAAGAAAAAGACAGCATTTACGTTAGAGAGGCAGGGAGGATTTATTGGCTGAAGTGTGTTTATCTCCATCCTCATTATTCATTTTAAGAGGCGTAAATATAAACCATCATCATTATCACTTAAAATTAGCCAAAGCCAGGAAAGAGGTCCAGAAGTCTGATCAAGGCCTTAACTGCATAACTGCAGATGTTTTTTGTCTGGATGACAGTGAAGTCTCTCACTGCTGAAGAACAACAACATGAGAGCATACGTCAAGGAAGTAAACTGTGACAAAGGCAGCCTAGTGATAGAAGACATAGCAAGGGACTGACAGCCAGGATGTACGGATCCTGTTCCCAGCTTCATCACTGTCTGAGTATGTGACCATGAATAAGAATCCTCTGCATGTCCCTCCATCTGTAATGTCTGTGAGAAAACATGGAATTAGCACAGTGGCATTAACCCTACTTATATTTTAAAAAAGAGTTTGAACTTTAAGGCATGGGACAGGCTGCAGTAATAAGGATTTTTAAGACCAGAGAGGATCGATCTCACATTGCAGGGATCTGCTATTTTACGGCAGCATGCGATCATCTGTGGCATTCTATCTGTAACCTTGGGTCTTGTGTTTGTTAGAGGTGAACAGAAGGGTTCTGGGGCTGCTGCATCCTAAACAGACTTTTGTGAATCCTTGTGGATTAAACATCAAATATACAATTGCTTGCACTTGGGGAAGGTTGACACAATGATCCCTGTGGTGTCTTCAAATCCCAGCAGGACCAGGGCAGTGATTGTCCCCCTGTACTCAGCACTGGTGAGGCCACACCTCGAATCCTGTGTTCAGTTCTGGGCCCCTCACTGCAAGAAAGGCACTGAGGGGCTGGAGCGTGTCCAGAGAAGGTCAACAGAGCTGGGGAAGGGGCTGGAGCACAAGTCCGATGAGGAACAGCTGAGGGAGCTGGGGGTGTTTAGTCTGAAGAAAAGGAGGCTCAGAGATCCATTCTCTGGTAAGTTTAAAGAGTATTTCATTGGCATTCGCTTAGATGCCAAACCGTTAAATGCAAGGCCACAGCACAAAGAGGTTTCTTAAATTACTGGAGGAATAAACTGAGTCTTGTAACATGCTTTGTAATTTCAATTTCTTTCTGTAGCAACCCTCAAATCCCCAAGCGTATATGGAATCCCACTCCACAAATGATTGTTTCCTTCCTGCTCCTGAAAAATAGCTTAAATAAAATCCTGAGACCTCAATGATGAATATAAGTGTGCATCTCATTGCTTTTATGGCTTTTTCTGTAATGCTCTTTCTAGTTTTTTAATCAAGAATTTGACCATCTCTTTTATCCAATTTGCATTCAAGAGAGGTTTGCACATTAGACAAAGTACATTCATGTGCATCTGACAGCAGGCACTGTGCTGCATGGAGATAATGCATCTAAATCAGATTCAAGCTTTATTTTGCAGTGCCAGGTAAATTTTAGAGGCCCAGCATTTGTAATTTATTTCTCACGAAGATGAAAAAGTCAGTTTGATGGCTGCTGTCAGCCAATAGGAGGTAAAAGATGAGGTGGCCCCTGCAAGGCACTATTCAGTGGCTGCACAAAAGTAGGGAGACAATTTGTGGCTGCAGAAAAAAACTTATTTTTACACTTATAAATATATAATACATCCCTGCTCTGAGAAGCACATAAGCTAGAATTTTAAAATTAAGGAAATAAAGTATGTGAAAGAGTCCACATAGTAACAATAAAGTCAAAAGCATATCTATGGGTACATATCTTCTTGCGGCAGTGTGTGCATGAGCCAAAAATGCTTAAAATCCTGTGCACTTGTTAAAAATAACCCTGTCCTACAACCTCAGCAGTCAACAATGGGAGATCATATATGCAGCCATTTCTGCAGCCCATCTAGAAATGAGGCACTACACATAAAGCACTTTGTTTACTCCCCATCTTGCACTTTTTGCCAATCCATTGTAGAAGGGCTGTGTAGGAATCCCCACCTTTGCCATCTGACCTGTTGTGTAACCCGAAGCAAACGATTTCTCCACTCCCCTGCCTACATTCCCGGGCTGCATCAGAAGCAGCCTGACGAGCAGGTCAGGGGAGGTGATTCTCCCGCTTTACTCCACTCTCATGAGACCCCACCCAGAGCGCTGCATCCAGTTCTAGGCCCCCAGCGTAAGAAGGATGTGGACCTGTTGGAGCAAGTCCAGAGGAGGCCATGAAGACCTCAGAGTACCGACATGGTGGCTGGTGTTCCAGCTGGCTGGTGGGAGGAGGAAAGCGCTTTGGCAAGCTGGCATGATATTGACTTGGCTTTTATGCAAGCTGTTCCTCAGGAGATCAAAACCTCAAGATTTTCCCAGTTTACAGCTACACAAAAAAAGAGAAAGTATAGTGGTGTATTTCTTCTTGTGTCTTCTATGTACTAACAATCTCCCTGGTCATAATCCGGCCTTATTGATGTACATATTCCTTTTCTCCACCACCTGGGTCCCCCCAGGAGTGTGTCTCCATTTATGACCAATTTTTCAGGGNTTTAAAATTAAGGAAATAAAGTATGTGAAAGAGTCCACATAGTAACAATAAAGTCAAAAGCATATCTATGGGTACATATCTTCTTGCGGCAGTGTGTGCATGAGCCAAAAATGCTTAAAATCCTGTGCACTTGTTAAAAATAACCCTGTCCTACAACCTCAGCAGTCAACAATGGGAGATCATATATGCAGCCATTTCTGCAGCCCATCTAGAAATGAGGCACTACACATAAAGCACTTTGTTTACTCCCCATCTTGCACTTTTTGCCAATCCATTGTAGAAGGGCTGTGTAGGAATCCCCACCTTTGCCATCTGACCTGTTGTGTAACCCGAGGCAAACGATTTCTCCACTCCCCTGCCTACATTCCCGGGCTGCATCAGAAGCAGCCTGACGAGCAGGTCAGGGGAGGTGATTCTCCCGCTTTACTCCACTCTCATGAGACCCCACCCAGAGCGCTGCATCCAGTTCTAGGCCCCCAGCGTAAGAAGGATGTGGACCTGTTGGAGCAAGTCCAGAGGAGGCCATGAAGACCTCAGAGTACCGACATGGTGGCTGGTGTTCCAGCTGGCTGGTGGGAGGAGGAAAGCGCTTTGGCAAGCTGGCATGATATTGACTTGGCTTTTATGCAAGCTGTTCCTCAGGAGATCAAAACCTCAAGATTTTCCCAGTTTACAGCTACACAAAAAAAGAGAAAGTATAGTGGTGTATTTCTTCTTGTGTCTTCTATGTACTAACAATCTCCCTGGTCATAATCCGGCCTTATTGATGTACATATTCCTTTTCTCCACCACCTGGGTCCCCCCAGGAGTGTGTCTCCATTTATGACCAATTTTTCAGGGAAAGACCCAAAGACCAGACAAACCACCCTACTTCTAGGAGTTTGTTTTCCCCCATAGTTCTAGCAGTTAAGTTGCCGCCATCTTCAGTTTGAGGTTTGAATATAATAATTGCTTACAGCTGAGGTGTAAATAATCTGAACACACCGAGGACAATGCACGAAGCCATCTCCTCTTTAGGGAGAAATCATAAGGTCATGGAATCAAACTGCAACAGTCTAATCTATTCCATTGAGTGCCTAGAGGCAAGACAAGGAAAAACAAACATATCCATCTTCTGCTCTGCACTCTATTCTTTTCTGCATTGGCTGTATCATTTATCCACAAATATATTAAAGCATATTAAAAAATACACCTGCAGACAGCAACACTAATGAAAGGAGAAGCTGGAGAGCATCCCTCTAGCAAAACAGACCTGAACTTCATGATGGGGATGCAGATATGGAAGCACTGTTCATCTCAAGATGAAATTGAACACAAACCTTCTGCTCTTTTGTGGGGCTACTCAGGGCACTGTTTTTTTTTTTTAATAGGAGAAGTGGTAGTGTTGATGGTAGTGGTGATGTTTTCACCATTTT
>VZTD01001328.1:1752846-1882103 GCA_013397725.1 Rhagologus leucostigma | reverse complement strand
ATCGCAGGTGTCCCGGTTTGTGGGGGCCGTGGCAGCGTCACCCGTGTCCTTCCCCAGGGAGCGGCTCCGATCCCAAGGGCGTGAAATGCCGGGGAGGGGGAGCGGCCGTGGGTTGACCTGAACAGAGCACGGGATGTGTGATGGGTGTCCAGCTGCTGGCTCGGTACTGCAGCCTCCTGTGGAGTCGGGCACCTGCCACCCCTCCGACCGCTGTCCTGCTGCCGCAGTGGCACTGAGAGAGCCTGGGTAGGGCACAAGTGCCTTTGCGTGGGAACTGAACCTGTTTGCCTGAAAGCACAAAAAAATGGAACGGAGAAAGCATGGCTTCTCCTTACAGTTTAATATCAAAACCTGGGTTGTTTATATATATAAATAACCTGGGTTATTTATATATGTGTAGATATTGTTTTACGCATGTAGCAGTGAAGCGGGTCATTTACACTTTCATGATGAAACAAGCATGTGTGGTTGTTCTTAAGTCTTCATTTCATAGCATATCCATAGCAGTGTGTGCTCCACTACCAAAGGAACATCTCGCCAGGCTGAAGATGTATTTATCCTCAATACTGTGGAAACATTAATAATACGGTTATAATAATAAAAATAAAAAATAACGTTTTTGCTGAAAACTTTCTCCAAAGTCTACAAAGTGTGTAAAGTGAGACCCCATAACTTAACTCTATGCTGCTTTTCTATCCCTTTTCATCATTTGAAGGGAAAAAAATAATCTGGGTGCCAATTTTGGGATCAAATATGTAAGACTCAAGAATGCTGGGTTCTACTTTCTTGAGTTAATATTAGTAGAAATGACTACAAGTGCATTAATTACCCAAAATGAGCAGATGTTAAACATGGTATTGAAATTGATTGATTGGGCTGTGACTATTTGTCATATGCTTGGTATGCAGTTATCCAGTACATAAGCCTCCTGTGTCATCTTCCAGACTGGACACCCATTGGATGACTACTTTTCCTTTGTGTAGGATGCTGTACATTGGGCTGCATCTTTTGGTACCATTTCAGCATCCACAGAGATGAATCCCAAAGGACCAAGGCATGCGATGAGCCTGGATATTACTGAATATGCAACAACTTTGTGGGCAGTCTGGTTTGAATCATCATACGGTGCCTGTCTGTAAGGCTGAAGAGAAGAGGGACTGCCAACTGTATCATAATAACAGCAATTTGTCAGCATTAAGAGGTTTTGATGGGTGCTTCATGATGGTTACAAAGAGTGACATAGCTAATGTTTCTAGTTTTCTTACATATATTGATTTGAACTGAAAAATTAATACTTTGACCTTTCCTCTGTGTAATGCAATAAGAATGCACAGAACTGAATCTTATCACGTATTTTAAATAGGTCTGGCTGATGCAGGAATGGATTTTCAAAGTCCTGTTTTATAATTTTCAGAACCGAGGCTTTTCTTAAGTGTTTTCCCTCCTTCCAGTGAAATAAAGTATTTTTCTTGACATCTAAATGGAATTTTTGTCCATGTGGAGAGACGGGTGGCAAACTGTTTCTCCTAGAGGAAAAATGTATTGTAGTGTGCCGTGTTTAACTGGCCATGAGAAGTCTCCCAGCTGGTCTCCAGCCTGGGTGTTTGCTGTTTGTTATGTTCCTCAGTCAGTGCAGACCTTACAGTCACTGATACAGTCATCTGCAGAGCATCCAAGTGAGGACAAAGATGGCTAATATCTGTGGTAAGAGATAAGGACTGCCTGTGCATGCACCTAGGTAACCAGTCATTGTTAAATACTCAAGACCTCTTTCCAGACTTTTCTAAACAGGCTCACATTCCTCTGTGGCTCTTAACAGTTCACTGTAGCCTCTGAAGAATTACCTGTGTTCAGCTGAAATGGTGTGTTTCAGGCAGTTCATGTGGTGTTGGTGTGGGATTGATGGCCCTTTGGTCTGTTGTGCTGCGTTGGTGTAGGTCAAAATTAGGGATCCCTAATTTAGGTAGGTTTTCAGCTGTTGTACTGTCCTCACATAGCAATCGCTGTTTACCCCTTTGGTAACTAAATGCAGGCATGGGGTCACTGCTGGTTTTCCACAGTGGATCTCACTTTAACCTAAATTTTCAACTGACTGAAAGCAGCTCTGCAGGGAATAGTCCTTACATCTCTCCAAGAACCTCTGAAAAATATTTTCAGAAGTGAGACTTTGGGCAGCAAGTGTTTTGCTGCTTTATGCAATACCCTGGTTGTTTTATAGCTTTTGGATGAAGTTTAAGCTGTCAGTCTAAAGCTGTGAAGTGTGCGGTATTTATTCAGTGAAGAACACTGTCTCTTCAGCAGAATTGCAGACAGATTTACAGTCTGAGGTTATTGATCCAAGTCTTTGCTTGCTTACTAGGTTGAAGGTGCTTTGGAGAAGAAGCAGACTCAAAATCTGCTGCTGACAGGTCCCCTGTAATATCCTAAATATTAGTAGAAGTAAAAGCAGGCTGTCCTCTGAGAAGTTCCCCTGGTTTCCAAGGCTGCCTGAGAAGAAGAAGAAAAATAAATCCAAGAGCTAGTTATGAATTTAATAAATTTGCAGTTGTTTCTTTCCTTTGGTCTTTGTTTACTATGTACTACATTTCTTACTACTGTGCAATTCAAATACTGTTCTTCCTTGTGTTGTGAAGTGTGACAGCCCATGTTTAATCCAAGGGCGGGACTTGGGAAACATCAGCATTCTTCTGAGAGGTACTTGAAGTTTTAAAAGGCAATAGCAGTTGTTCTTAGTTGACTGAAGAGTCTCAGAAATAATAGGAGGATGAAGAACTTGTCACGTTTTTATGAAGTGCCTCATGAAGTAGTTCTTTTCCAGACTTTGAGTTCTTCAAAATTGGAAAACCTAAAAATGTTAGGAATGTCACACAACCACAGAGCACTGGTAAGAGTGTTCTGTGGTGATCCAATGAAAACTGGACTTGCTGAGAAATGTCTGGTCTACTGTGGGGCCTCAGCCTTGTGAAAAGCTAATTCGATGCTCAGACCCCGGAAGGAAAGATGAGGCTTCCCTTACCCACTACCTTGTTTATCAAAGCTGCCTTGTGTTTGGTGTGGTCAAGGTCGTGTTGTGTTCTCTCTGACACTGCTGTCAGTTTTTAAGATTTATGCAGTTCTGCTCATCTCAGATGTGCCTTTCATGATTCCCAGTTTTTCCAGGGACTCCGTCATATGCCTTTTCTGTATTTTAACAAACAAAGGCTGAGCTGGACAATTCCCGGTTTGACCACACGCCTTCAGGGACTCAAAAATCTTGTCATGTCCAAAACTGACTGTAACTTTGTTCATGACATCTGACTGGAAGGTTGATGACACTTCTTGCATTTTGCTGGAAGTCCTAATTTTGAGATAAATCACACCTGCTTGGAGATCTGCCATCCCAAACAGATGCAGTACTGCAGGTCACAGTTTGTTTTTGGAGTGGCAGGATATTGCCCTATTTGAAGGGCTGAAATAATATGTTAAACTTTCCTGCAAGTGCAGTGCAGGGATCTGACTTTGTGGTCTCTGAGTACATCTGGATAATACTCTCTACTCTTCTGATGTGCATGCATGCTCTCCATTGTTTTTCAGGGAATGTCATAATGAATTACCAAAAAACAAAAACAAAAAACCAAAACCCCCAACAAAAACAGAATTACTAGTCTGGATCTGTAAGAATGAAACCTTAAAGAATTGCTGTAGGTTTCTTCAGCATTTTTGGAATGTACTGCTCTATACATTGATTAAAATGCGGAAAGGTTGTTTGTCCTTCAGCTTTGCAGGGATTGAAATTGAGCTAACTGAGGGTTCTTTGAACAGTGTCAGTAATTTGCCACTGCAGCTGAGAAACAAATTGTATGATCTTGCACACGGCTGCACTTGACAGCTGTGGTGAAACAGGGCTAAAATTAGGTGGATTTGTAAAATGATTGGATTCAAACAAAGTTAGTAATCAGCACAAGAACAGTGTGTCTGAAATGGCAGTTGGCAAGATCAAATCGAGGCAGAATTCTGTTTTCAAAGTAGTGAATCTCTCTAAATCCACAAGATTGTGTTCTTACAACTGGAGTTTTTCTTGCAGCTGGAGTTCTCAGTTGGCTAGCTTTAGGTCTGGATAGAGACATAACTACTGAGCGATGCACAGGACTTTAAGTGTGTACCTTCCAGCATTCATTAACTTGCCATCTGTTCTTGTTTTGCAAAGGAAGAGTATGAGGTGGGCAGAGATTAGAGGTTCCCCTCAGATTTTTTCAGAAGCCCATAACTATTTGAGCAAGTTTTAGGGGACAAATTTTAGGCTGGACAAGTTATTTTAGGATAAAGAAATCCACTGGGGGTTACTAACTGCTCTAAAAAAAACACCTGGCTTAAGAAGCCCCCAAACTGAAAATGATGAAAGGATGGGAGAGTGCATTGAAAGAGTATCCTGTTAACCTGTATTACTTACTCTTCTTAAGGCTTGTGGCTGCTGCTGGAGACAGGATGCTCATGTACATGAACTGACCTCATGCTACTATTGTGTTTCTAGGGATATCAAACAAGACACTTTCATGGCCAAACCTTGCAGTTTTAGACTCAAGTAGAACTATAGCTGAGAGAACGCTTTTTGTCAAATCAGGTTCTAAATACTCTAGTTGAAATGTGAGTGAGCTGGAGCACTGTGCATTGGGATGAACCCTCAGTGGTGCCCAGAGCAGAGAGGCTCTTTTCATGTTTGTACTTCATTAGTCAAGCCAATGTGTATGTATCCCCCATGACTTCAGTGGAAACAAACTCGGAGGAGATGAGCTTTGGCCAAATATTTTGGCAAATGTGGTAGTGTTCTGGAAATATGATTGCTCAGTTAGATTTGTTTTGGCCATCATCCTGGCATGTGAACTTTCATTTTTGTTTGCTTGCTGTTAGTGTCAATCATATCTTTTTCTGAGTCCAAACTGTCTTTTGGCAAGAACATTTCCTAATGTTTTGATGCCAAAGAACTTGTTGTTATGATGTGGTCAGCAGACTGAGCCCAAACTAAATCTGTTGGTGCTTCTGGTATTAGCATCAGCCTGCAAAAGTCCCTTTGCTCTCCCAGCTTGGATTCCAGTTCCTCTCCCTTGTCATAGCCAAACCAGGAGGCCATCTGCCTTCCTGTCTGTCTGCATAACCTCTTGCCACTGCTGTCACTCTCCCCTTTGGGATACTACTAATGCTTTGGGAGTAGAGCTCCCATGGAAAAGCTTAGAAGTGGATAGGATGTCTGTTGCTGTGAGGGTGAGAGGGATGCTGATGCAGACTCTGCCTCTGTGCTGTACTAACCCTGTAATATGTAATCCCTTTCGCCCTTATAAATGCAATTGAGAGGGCTTGGAAGCATTGGTTGGGCAGCTTTTATAAGTGCTGAGTTTATGCTTGCACTCATACGTATAAGATTTTAATAAAAATAAATTGGTTTTGGAACAAAATGCTTCTTTCTGTTTTCTCAAAATGTTGTAAAAATACCTTTAGAATTGCCTTTAAGTTGAGGAAATTCATCAGTTTGGCAGCTGCTTATGTTGCTTTCTTTTTATCATGCCTTTTCTTTTGGAGAAGCCTTAATCCTTACATCAGGCATGTTTTGGTAGGGCAGAGCCAAGAATGAATGTAGCTCTGGTTTCATAGGATGGACTAAGCTTTTCTGGCACTTGAATAAAATTTGCACTTGAGTAACACAAACTCTTTGGTGAAGAATATGAAAATTGATATTGTTGCAGTTAGAATGGATTTAGTGCTGAATATTACAGCTTGTTCACATTCCTATTCCTTGCATCTAGTGAAATGTGGGGTAAACTACTAGTTGATTACTTTGGAGATACTGTAATGTTGGTAGGAAGACTGGGTGTATTATCTGTGGGGTAAGCAGTCTGTACTCCACTGACCTCGGCAGACTGCAGCCTTGCCCCACGTAAGTAGCACTGCATGTGATGTCACTGATGTTAGAGACTGTGTGCTGCTCTGCGTTGAGATGAGGCATTGGTGCTCCTCAGAATTAGTGATGATTCAGCTGGACGAGCTGAAAGGCAGTGCTGATCCCCAAGATGAAGTGAAGAGCTATAGTCTGTGGCTTGGTTTTGGTTTCAGATGGATTGGACATGCAGTAAGGTACCTGCCAGAGATGGGTCTGGCAGCTTTATAGTGCTGTGTGGCAGATTGTGACCCCTGAGTTTTTGGTTTTGGTGTGTTAGATCTGGCATTTGCTAAACAAAACTGGACCTAGAGCTAATTCCATTTGACTTGATTTTGGATTAAGAGAATGTAGGTTGAATTCCTCTTTAGCTTCTGCAGCTGCCACCTCCAGAAGAACATGCTGGTCAGCTGTTACTGACCTTCATCCGGAGCTGAGAAAGGAAAGGTTGTTCTTTAATGAATAACTGTGCTCTTTTGATACCCCTTGCTGAAGGTGGGACAGTTACGATTTTTTGTAGTATTTAGGCTCCTCCAGGGCTTTGGGATAATTTTCTTTCTCTCACTTGCTCTAAATGATGCTGATCTACCTTCCTGCCCCACCTCACTTGCATGGCTGATGGGAGATGCTGTGCAAACATACCTTTTGACAGCTCTCCTGTACTTTAGGTGTTTTCCTCATTCTTCACTTCAAAGAGAGCCTCTGCCACCACATGCCCCCATGCAGGCAGCAGTCTGGTATTTCTAGCACTGAGCTCCTTGCAGAGTTTGGGCCTCGAGTTTGATAGGAAAGCTGCTAATGCACATGCTTGCTGTAGCTGAAAGCTGGATGCTGCCTTGTACAGGAGAAGCCTTGCCTGTACCTCACTGATTAAATGACATGCAGTTCTATAGATTGTCTGATTTTGTCGGGGGTTTTTTAAGTTTGTTTGTTGGTTTGAGTTTTGCTTTGTCTCTTTCTTTTCCTCTGTTACTTATTTTTCTGTCTTTTTCTCACTGAAATACAGAGCTGCTTCCAAACTTTGAACAGCCTACCGTAGCACTCACCCAAATAAATTCTTTTGGGACAGACTTAGCTTTAGAGCTGTTGTGAGCAGGTCAGACAGGCCTTGGTGCTTGGGGGAGAATAAACACTGCTGAAATTCTCTCTCTTTCGATAGAAGGCTTAGCACAACAGCAGACTTGACTACTTTCAGTTTACAGTGTGCTCTAGTAGAGATGATGAGCATGTTTTTAATTTTTTAACCTCCTCTTTGAGGCCCAGGGGTGACACTTGCTATCGATCTCCCCAGACAGTGTGACATTTTGATAAATGACTTCTGTATTGTCAGCCTAATACAATATCATTCTTCTAAAAATGTTTTAAATGGCAAAGCTTTTTATAGTTCTGCAGCTGCCAAACACAAAACTAAGACAGGAACTGAGCAAACTAGGGTTCTGACAAAGAAAATAAGGCCAGTGCAGAAGTTTTCTGCATATCAACATTTTCTACTTTGCAGCTCTCTGTTGCACATGTAACCTTCTTCAACATGTGGAACCATAGAACTGAAACAGATTTTCAGTAAATTTCTCTGTTGTACATATATAAAAAAAATATTAGCTCCACAGCTTAGAGAATTCTATTCTGTATGTCAGGCTTAAAAAGTGGTAGGTCTGTTTTATAGTCTGTCCATATGGATTAGCTGTGTTCAGCCTCATGAAACATGTAGTTAAGACTTCGTTGTGTTTGTAAAGATTGGAAGAAATTGGTTATTTCAAAAACAATGGTGCTATGTTCTCCTGGAAAAGATGTCTTGAACTTTTTCTCTTTGGCTGGGCTAATGGATTTGTCACTTTGCCTAGTGTTAAATTCATTATGGAAACTATTAAATTCTGTTTAATCTTCATTTGAATGGTTTGATGTTAAACCTGCAGCTGATTTTAGCTGTGATTATTTGCAAATGAGAGAATGGATTAAACTGCCAAATCCTGTCATTTTTTGAAGTGTCCAGATTATTAAGGGTTTCTGTTGTCAAGATGGTCTAAGCATGTAAGCGGGGCAGACGCTGGAGCAAGAGATAATCTGTTTTATTGTGCCAAATGATTTAGAGGCGGGAGGGGAAAGGGGAGAAATAAGTCCAGGGATTTTCGTGTTCATATCCCTTCTTCTAGCAACTCAGTTTTTCTTAGCCCCAGCTAGATTAGTTGGTCCGACAAACAAACAAAGAAAAATCCAACGAAAAAACCCAAACAAGCCCCTGCCACCCAAGCCAAAAACTTTTCCCTTTTAGCCATTTCCTACCTCACAGGGAACTAGATGTCTTCATATTGTTATTTGTGTCTGTAGCTAATTTCTGTGATAAAACAACTGCCTCTGTAAATTAGGTTCCTTGATCACAATTATTGGAGGGTCAAGACCCTTCTTTCCCTCAATACTGTATGAAGGTTTCTAGATCTAGCCATAAAATGAGAAAAGTAACAAAAATTATTTGCTGCAGTGCTAAATCTGACTACTGGGGAAGAAAAAAATCTAAAAGTTCTAGCTCCTGTTGTTCTGGGATTTTATTTTTTTATGACAGAACCTCTTTAAAATTTAGCACAACAAGCTGCTGCAAGAGAAGGTCATTTGCAGTAGTGCAGTGTGCATAAAGTCTGAATTCCAGCAGACGCTACTCTTAGGGAAAAGTGTTGTGCAATGTTTTCAGAAGTGTGAAAGACACTTGTACTAGAATAGTTTAGCAGTTCAGGTGTTTTCTGGGCAAGACACACAGTTTGGGAGGATCCCAAAGTACTTGAAGCGATGAGGATATTGGGAAGAAGAATTGAAAACTTCTCTTTTCCTCTAGTGCCTGGCAGATACATTGGCTTGATGTGTGAAAGCCATGAAAAGCGATGATAGGTGTGACCATGTGCTGCAGGTAGACGCCTCTACAGAAAACTTTCCAAGTGGAATTTACTGCTGGTCTTAGTGTAGAGAGGCTTGTTCTGCAGTTTCTGCTACTTTTTACTCACCAGTGTATTGGCTGCCACTGATGTCTCACGAGCTTGCCAAGTAAATTACACAAAAATAGTTGTTCAAAGGTTAAGGTAAAATAAAAGATTTTTTTTTGTCTCAAGTTGTGAGGATTTTCAGTGCACATACCACTGTGACTTGTTGCTCATTGCACACATGCAGCAGAGTCCTCTTAGGTTTGGTAACTTGCCCAGGCTGCGATGTGCAGCAGTATTTATTTGAAGGAGATGCGGAACATGCCTTTCACTCCATGTGCTGATGCCAGCAGCTTTTGCTGGCTTATGTCTAGGGAAAAACATGCTTGCAACAGCACAGAGCCCTGCCTGAGCATTGCTCTTTGGTTTCTGAGGGGCAGCGTAGGCTTAAGTCATTGGGAGGGTTTCTGTTAACTCCAGTCAACTTTACATTGAGCCTTTTTTTTGAATTTAGGAATAATCAGCTGCATCATTCAAGATACAAGGTCATTTTCATTACAAAATGTTAGGGTTAAAGGTAGTGTAGTGTGAAATTTCATCATCTTGCTCTCTTAATAAATGGTAATTAAAATGAAAGCATATGTGAAAAATTGTGCTTACTGATTGTTCAAGCCAAAGTCTCAAAGCAAAAATAGAATTTACAATAATATCAATTTCTACTGATAGAGAACCCCCTGAAGGCTCCAGCTACTCCACAGCTGTGTGTCCCAAAAAGTAAAAGTGCTTGTTAGTACTCTCTGTTTTAGTGTTGTCTGCCTAAACTCATTCATCTTCCATAAGAGCTTTGGAGTGACCCACTTAGTGATGCCTTTCCAAAGCCAGAAGTTGTCCTCTGGCATTTAGGCAAGAAGAGCTGGACTTCTTCACAAGAGCTGCTGGAGGAAAAATGAGGGCACTAAATGAAATGCTTTGGAGAGCTTGAAGCTGCCCTGCAGAGTTCTTGTAGCTTAATAAAATTTACAAAAGTGCCTTTGAACTGTGACCTTCCAAATGTCCTCTGGTCAAGGGTAGTGGGGTGGGTTTATGAAAGCAGAATGAATGCGTGACTCGTGCTTACTGAAACTCAGCCACTCTCCCTAGAAGCAAGTAATTGTTTTGTATTTAGCATGTTAACTGTATTTGGAGTTATAAGATAACAAAGTAATTTCTCATATAAATAGAAAAGAAGTGATGGGAAGGCGCTGGAAAGCAGCAGCAAGGCTCTGGCTGCTGCTGTAAAATGGGTTTGGTGTTGGCCACTTTTAAAAAGCTCATTACATTTTAAAGATAAGCTTTAATGGAACTGGCAGTGAGAGTGCAACTGTAACCAGATCTTGTTGTTTTGTACAAGTGCCTTTCAGGTTTCTCTACAAGGTCGAATGTCCTATTGACTGGCAGCTGGACTATTTTCCTTGTAGGAATGTAAATGGTATTTGATGGAGTTGCAAAGTGAGTTTCCCGCTGAAGCCAAATATAAAAGAGTGTGAGAGTCCAGCAGTTTCACTTCCTGCAAAGCTGGAAACCCTTGTAGCATTTATTAGGATTTCCTGCAGGGAAAGAGGGATATTAATCTTGTTTGACTTACAGAATCATAATATTTGTGCTGCAATTTGTAACACAGAGCAAGAAGTTTTCAATTAGTATTTCCTGAAAAATAGCAAATTCAGTAAAGTAGATGCTTTTAACTTTTTTAGGTTTTTTTTAGAGAATAACTATAACATCTCACAGGATGTTAAATGTTGCACAGTGTTGGAGCAGGGAAGAGCAGTGGTGAACGTGGCTGCAGATGTGCTAGGACACAGTGAACAGCTGGAACAGTTCTCTGATCTTTCTCAATGTCTTTGATTAGCATCATCATAGTGTAATCTCTGAACTGCAGTACTGTATCAAGTGTGCTTGTAGGAGGCATAAACTTGTTGATAAAAGAGTCACCTGGTCAGTTCATCACTAGTTTTAATTTTTCTAATGTTGGAAAATTTTTCTCAAGCACTGAGCTGATTGCAGTGAACCCTGATTTGGGGCCCAAACCAAATTGGCTTGAAGTCCTGTGAGCCTCTTTCCTTTCAGATTTGTCGTAATTTTATACTATGGAAAGTGCTTTGTCTCTCTTGAAAAGAGGCTTCAGCCTTTACTTTGGGACAGCATTGCATTTTCCTATCTAGGCAGAAGAATGCTGCTAAGAGAGGTGAGGCTGAGGGCTTGAGCTGAGGAGCTGCAAGTATGTGAGAATTTCCACATCTGTGGTGGGCATGGTGACTGGACCATCTGGATAAACTTTGTGCATTGTAGATACTCCTCATCTCCATTCTGGATGAGATGGGCCATGTATCTGGGGCTTCTAGGCATGCAGCATCTCCTCTGCGTATAGTCTGTGCATGTGCAGAGGCTGATCATATTTGGGATGCATTGGATTTACTGTCCACTTGCACACTAACTCATCGTGTGAGACTGAAGCTCTGAGCCAGCTTCTGGACTTTCAGAAATCATGGGGCAACAGCCAAAATCCTTATATTTTTCCCCAGGAGAAAATCTAGGTAGAAACAGAGGGATTGCCTTGAGATACCTGTACATGAGAGAATAGATCAGAGCTCATTCTTTAGGAAGAGCATCTCTATACGTGTTTGTTAATCCACCTGACAAATGAGAGGTGAAGAAAAAGTATACTAGAAGTTGGAAAGGTACTTATTTATTGCTCTGCAAATTAAGAAACATCTTAATTAGCTAGAATGCATCACTTATGTAGAATTTTCTCCAACTTGAGCCTAAAATGGAGTCACAGATTTCTTTTTCAGTCCAGTGAGGCTGTGGTTAGACACATAATCCCCAGCTGTGGCTTCCAAATTGTGGCAAAATACAGGAACTATTGAATTTGAACATCAAGACTTGAAAAAAAAAAAGAAAAGAA
Source organism: Rhagologus leucostigma (assembly GCA_013397725.1). NCBI lineage: Eukaryota > Metazoa > Chordata > Aves > Passeriformes > Rhagologus > Rhagologus leucostigma. Next base: position 1,870,345 of record VZTD01001328.1, on the reverse strand, counting down.
AACAATGTGACTAGGAGAAATATTTGTGGCTTATTTCTTATTCCCAGTTCTTGGGACTTTTAAGGCGTGTATCATTCGGTTTCTGCTTTTCATTAATGAGATTCATTCAGGCTGTTGGAGCCCTAACACACTGCTGCATTACATCAAACACTTTTGAACTCTGTCCCATTTCTTATCAGTTATGGAGGGCCGTTTCTGAATCACTGATAGGCGTTCAAGAAAGGATCGTGCAGTCATAGGCATCGTGTTGTCATAATTTACATTTAGTTTTGGAGTACTTCAGTGGGGAGCTGTGTTTAGCTTGCCCAAGGTAATATGGGACATTTGTAAGTGAACGAGTTTCTCTGAGTGAATTCCCTCAGCATTCAGCCAGCAAACCTGTTTGCTCAGTTGTCTTAGTGTAGCATCTCTTATCTGTACCAAAAATGATCTCCACCACAGCATGTTAGAAACACACGTGATGTATCAACTGCTATATCCCATACATGCCATGAAATATGCATTGTTGCATAAAATGAAAAACATTTTGTGAAATATTTCCCAAAAGCCATGCACAAAGGAAGTGAGTGCTAATACACAGCTGTTATAGGAGGTTATTTTAATTCTGTTTACCAGAGCTTACTTCATTTTTTTTTTTATTTAGTTACTTAAAATTTCTGGGTTTACTGTGTAACAGTTCAAAACTTTGGGTCACAGTGTGTATAAGTTACAGATGCCAATACCTGTAAAGTTGAGGTTATTACCTTGTCTGCATAATTAAAATAATAATTCAAAGAGAAAACCAAAATAGAGTAAATACTTACACTTAAAGCTAGTGGGCCAGAGATCTGGCTGTGATGTGTGGTCCCCCTGTGACTGCTGCTCAAGTATCTGATCAGACAGATATAATAACCAGGGATTTCTTAGAAATCCAGATTATTGGCCTTTCTTTTCTCTCATTTTATTTAATGACACCTTCCAGCAAATGTCTAGGACTGGATCCAAGGCAGATTGAATTTTATGGAAAGCAAATGAGTATTTACAGCCCTTTGCAGTGAGGTTATAATCTTACTGGCTTCATATTGTTTAAGAAAGTGCTTTGCTGAACTAGGGCATAGGTTTTTGATTTAGTATCCCACTGCTGTAAGACTCTGGATGTCTTCTGGCTAACGCCTATCTGAGGAGTGGATTTATAAGAGCACAGCTGGGTTGTAAACAAATGGTGATGCACTTTGCTCTGCATTCAGAGGGAAGAGAAGCAAAACTACAAAACAATAATCCATCTGTATTACTGAGTACCAGGCAGAAGAAAATCAACTGCAAAACTGAAATGAACTTGCAGGATGAGCTTCAGACAGCTTATGATGTCTCCAGTTGGCATTTGCTTTATTAAATAAATGAGAAGTAAAACACAGTCACTTTTGAATGTATAAATTTGCTCTCAGCTGAGGTTACATGGCATTTTTTCACTGAATGATTTTCTTTAATTTGAAAAAGGAAAAGCAGAAGTGTAGTGGATGCATGGAACGAAAAATCCTGAAGTATGACAGACCCTTATATTAACAGTGGGTTTAGATCCTGCATTCTCTAATGCTGGTGTAGGAGTTTGACCTGTCTTTCCCATGTGCTACGCAGTTAACTGAGCAGTAAGAGATAAGTATGATTGATAAAATAGACACATTAAGGGTGTTTGGAGCCAGGATCTGCCTCCAAGCCATGGAGAGCAAACCTTTCTAAACCATTGTCCCCGGATAGTTAGACATTAAATTTTGGTTCACTTTGTGTTGGTGTGGAAGAACATACTCTGAGACATGGCTGTTTTGGTTCAGAAATCCCATGTCCCAATTCTCATGTTCCTATGTTTGGAAAAGTTAGGGAAAACAAAGCAAAGTGTAGCAGTAACAAAGATCATAGTGAGGATTGCCTGTAAAGTATGATAAAAGGAATAAAACCCATAGTCATGGCAAACTTGGGCCCTCTTCTATATACCAGGCAATTTGCAAGCCAAAAGTCAATGTATTTCCTGAAAAGAAAACAGATTGGCAAGGTTGTGTAAATGGTTGGGGTTTGATCCTACAGATCCTTAGATACAGTTGGTTACAGTCAGGAAGTGGAATCTCATCTCCTTGATCCACCTAGAAAGATTTGTACCAGGTAGTAGGTTCAGGATTATGCACGGATTCTGAGATTCGATGAGAGATTTGATGAGAAAATTCAGCGGTAGAAAGATTGGTGAATAATATGAATGTGGATGACTAAGTCTGTGCAAACAATACTCCAAGGCATAGACTTTCAGTGAGGACAAAAATAAACCCAGAATGTTTTCTTCTTGCTGAGTCTTAGCAATGTTGTTCCAATATAAACATAGCTTAGAAGTTGTTGGCTTTTAGGAAAAACAATTTTTATTTTAAATGTCTCTAAGTTATTCAGGTAACCTCAAGCTTTGCAGAACTGCTTTATTTTGTCTGGGGAGAAAAAGGCTTGTACAAGCATCAGGGCAACTTTTATGCAGAAAGTTTGACCGAGGCCAGCATAATGTAGTAGAGATTCTGTATATTTGCATGTAGTAGGAAGTGACTTTAAAATGTGCAACTGCAGGGGCATCCCTCTGCACTTAACATGACATTCTAGTCAGCAGTGAGATTGTGAGAGATACAAAATACACCCAACAGTATAAGATTTGAACAACTCACATATAGTGTGGATGCTCATCAAAGTAGAACTTTACATTAAATTTGTCTGAAACTGCACTTTTTTCCGCCTATAAGCAATCACATGCGTGTGCTTAGACCATGATTTTTGGCGGAATCTGGCCTCTCTATTCTGAGTCCTGATTCACTCCTGCTGTTCTCTTAAATTCTCTTCTGATTGTCACGCAGGAAGAGGCATTGCTACTGCCATCTGCAAAGCATCAGCATCTACATCACACTAAAACCACACTGACCTCTCAGCATATGGTGACTTTTTAAGAATGTTCAAAGGCATAGACTTATCTCAAGTCAAACAGGGAAATGAAGAGTCTGAATGTGTTTTGTCATGTAACCAATTTGTTAGGTGAGCATCAGCTTCAGTTTGTGTGTTCTGTGGTCTACAAATGTGTTTATCTACTTTGTGTTAATCCGTATTTTGTGCTTCTGTATTTTACAACTAAAAACTTTTCTCTGAAGCAGTAACAGGTTTGAATAATATCTCCTAGATGTATTTGTACAAGCCATCTTTTTAAGAGCTCCTTTTATTAATATTGGATGTAGATCATGGATAGAAATGCTTTGGAAATGCAGGCATAACTTCAAATCTGAAGCTGCTTTCTGTGGCGAATCTAACACTTTTGAGAAAAGTGTGAAACATTTCTTGCTATTAATACTACTTTTTTTTTAATATGACATGTCAGAAAACAATTTTAACATAACTGAGGGGATTTTATCATCAGGAGTACTAGATAAGGAGATGAGAAACCAGATCTCTGCCTTATAATAAGACGAAGAGCAATAACAACGGTGATTTGATGTGTTGCCTGTGTCTATACTCTCTGCGCTAATTTGGAGGAACCCAGATCCTGGTTCTGTCTGTCCATTTGTCTTGGTAAGCAGCCCAGCTTCATCTTGTTCATGAAACTGAAACTCTTGTGCAAACCTCTTCAGGAAGAAGCATGTGTGGTCCTGTCTGTTGGCATCAGGTCGCTGAAAAATGGATGAGAGAGGGCGTATCTGAGCCTCTCTGTGATCTGCTGCCCCACAGGAGATAAGCATATGCTCGAGTGTACTGTAAAGCACAGACTGTGCTTGAGACCTTTTCTTAGTTGTAGCAGCCTGATCATCCTGGTAGTGTCCTGTGGAGGGTTTTTGAGGGTGAACAGGATGGGCAAGTAGTGAAACAGGCCTTGAGCCTGGCTTTTGAAAGTCGCAGTATCTTGGTTTTTCTCTCTGAGTTTTTTCATTGGTTTTGAGAGTCCTTTTACTCTGAGTTTGGATAAAAGCGCAGCGGACACCAGGCTTTTCTTCCAATTTGATGTTTATTATTTTCTTGCCTATGGTACAGCTGCACAGACTGTGCCTCTTAGTTACCAAGGTGGAAAATGGCCCCGAGTTGTAACTTCCAAGGTTATTTAAAGCCCAATTTACCCAATTATGAATTGCCAAGTAGTGTGTTTTTACTTATAACCCAATAACTAACTATTCATGGTCCGCATTGCGGGACTTTTGACCCAGTAATAGAACACCTGGGTTTGTGAAGAAGAAAGAAGAAGGAAGAAGTAAAAATCCACACCCCAAATTCTCCATATTGTAACATATATATTACTATATTCCATAAACCTAAATTCTCCACATTTCTACATATTCCACCCAGTGACATAACTTTAATTACACAACAACAATCTCAGTGTTATCCCATAACTTGGGAGGCCTTTCCCAAGGCTTCAGGTAAAGTGCAGGGGGGTTTTGAAAATCATTACCTGTCAGACCTGAAAGATTGAAATTAACTAAACCCAGGGTTCTGACATCAGTAGAAGTAGGTGGTGTTCCTGTTTCTGAAATTTTGCATAAAATATATTTGTTTCCAGTTAGTTTACTTTTCTGCATCCTTGGGCAAAAATAATCCTCTCAAAATGACTAAAAAAAAAAACCTGCTCCTGTACAGTGGGGAGGGAAGGGAGTGAAGTCTGCATAATGCAGTTTATAGGTATAAAGTACTCTATAGCTGCAGCACAGTGCACTTTGCCTCCTCATTCTGTGTCAATAGCTCTCTGAGTTTGCAGCACATTAACACAGATATAGGTATCTTGTACCACCCTGAAGTCAAGGAGACAATAATTTTTTAAAAATTTTATCCATATGGCTCAGGAAAGCAAAGATAAAATAAATACATACTCCTCTCTCTTAAGGTTTGCAGGATTTTCTGTTCTTCTGGAAACGTGGTCAGCTACCAAGGCAAGAATAGAGAAACCATTTTTTCAATCTGGATGCTTTTTGCCACAAATGAATTCATTCACTGGATGTAAACATATAATTAATTGCCCACAGTTTACTGAGCCTTTCTGATACATCTAGAAACACTTCAGGAAAACATCTGATTTAAAATTGAAATTAAGATTTTCCCTTAGAAATACCTGTTTGTCTTCACTGTGCTTCATCAGACATCAGGTTTTGGTGATATCATGGTGTTGAAAGAGGTGTACTATTTTAAAGGGTGGGTATCGCAGATAAGCTCTTGGGGGAATGGTGGCATAAGCTTTTTGAAAGTGATTGGGGGTTTCTGTGCGTGTGATATCCAGAAAGGTTGTAGCTTCACCTCTACAATCAAAATCAGATGTGATCTATTATCCTTCTCAACATCCAGTAATCCGCCAGCTCTCAACAGTGTTATGATCACTAGCAGACTTCTTTGGACTACTAATTGATCAGGACATCCTGATGCTCATTTAAAACTACTTTGGGCTATTTTGCCATCTTAGCTAGTTTGAATGACGTAATTAAATGTTTGCATTTATAATCTGATTATAGTTTCTTAATGCAGGCTTTATAGCTCAACTTCATCCCTGTCTCATGGGAACACATCAGTCAACACTTTCTGTGAACTGGTCTGCTTTCAGTTTTGTATTGTATTGGATTCCTGCTGATGTAAAAACTCTAGAAACCCCAAATGACAAACATCAGATGTAGGCAGTATCTGTACTAACAAATTAAACATACTCAAAACCATTCTTTGCAACCGAGGCCAGCTGCAAGGTCTGCATGCACACTACTAAAGCTTTAATCTTTATAACAGTGGGTCTTTATAACTGGGTCTGCTCTGTGACGCATCGTAACTCCCAAATGGCCAGTCCAGGAATCACTGGTCCTATAAATAGGACTGACTGCTGCAGAGGTTTTCCATCTACTCTTATTAGGAAAACATCATGGATTCCCAGGTAAAATGCAGTATTGGTAATGTCAGCTTTCAATATACAGCAGCTGCTATGTATTTAATTATTCTCCTACACTTGTTTTTAATATAATTTGTTATGCAAGTGCAATTCTACTTTTGATATTAATAATACTACAATTTAGTTTTTATTACCAGTTTTCTTTAAATCTCAAAATACAGACTAGGGTACAGTCTTTCATTTTTATAGCCAGGGAGAGTTTTCATTGATGCTGTCATGTTGTTTTGTTTTGAGGGGTGGGTGTTGTGTTTTTTTGGTTTGGTGGGTTTCTTTTTCTTTCCACATCAGTGATGACCCCAGGTTTTCATTTCTTTTGTTCCATTCCTTCTACTTGGAGACTGATGTATGAGTACCCATGTGAAGAACTTCTGGATAGAAGTATAATTTCTTTTTGAAGCAGAATCTATATCTAATTCTAGTCTTAAAATACAAAATATGCAAAGCACTTCACGTTGCCGTACTGTTCTTGATGCTGTACCTCAGTTGTGATGTTATTTCTGTTTATTTGCTTTGGAATAAGGTATGAAAATTATGAATTTTGTGTGTGTGACATCATCTTGCTTTAGTAAGATTTACAAAGTTGTGGCTAAAAGCTTAGAATATGGAAAAGGACACTGGCACCTTAGAGTGTCAATGCAGCTCTGCTTGCCCAGGCCTCTCTGCCTGCACCTTTTCAATGTGAATCCAGTGTGGTCTGTATGACAGCTGCTTGTGGATTTTTATGCTAGTCCACAGCAGAGTCAAAGACCTCTTGTGCAGCAAACAGGGATTTTCCACCCACATTTTTAAGAAATTCTTTGAAAATTATATTTCTTGTGGGTTTCCTCAGTGTTGGTGAATCATGAGGCATTAAACCCACAAATTATAGCTTGGTTAAGTGGTGTAGAGTAAACAAAAATTTCCAGTATTTGAAGAAGAATTTGTGACCCTGAAAGCTTGTCCATTACTTTTTTATCCTTGACTCTATTGCATAGCCAAGCTAAATGGCAATGATGGACATATTCCAGGAGCTCATAATTCTGAGACTGAGAATGGCAATGCTTATGGTTAGTGCAGAAGGGTTAATGCATTTGGCTGGTGTTTCTAATTGGAAAGCTTTTCATTGGTCCAGGATGGTAGTTTTCTCTTGGACTAATTTTTCATTATGATAATTAGTATGAAAGCTGAGAAAGCAATTGCAGATAACTTTACATAAGAGAATTGATCTTTTTAGTTTTCAAACTTAATTATTTAAAATATTTAATTCTCTAATAATGTCTTCTAACTCTTGGGTTCTTAATTGATTTGCACTGAGAGTTTATGGTATCTTGCTTGTTGTTTCTCATCTAAATTGGGTAGCTGTTTTAGAGAGGAAAGAAGAACCAGAGCCCATTTATAAGGTCTGTTTTCTGGAACAGGGTTGCTGCAAGCCTCACAGCTTCTGGTGAGTGCCAGTACTCTTGGAGTTTTTGGCTGTTGAAGGAAATGCCCTCCTACCTGCAACACCTGTAAGGTTGGTGGGATTGGAAGGTACATATAAAAGGCTTCTTATAGAGATACCTGTGGGGAAGAGGTTCCAAATACAAGGCAAGTAGTCTGATGGACCTCTAAAAAGTAGTACTTCATCAACCCCAGAGTAAGTGATAACTTGTGTTTCAAATACTGGTTCATCATCCTTCCGAAAACAATGCCTGTCAAGGGATGAATGGTGTTCAGTAGTCGGGTAACTCTTGTTCTAGATTTAAAGAGCCGAGGTCAAAGGGAGTTTGAAAATTTATGTCTATTGTGCTACACAATTGACCTTTCATCAGTGGTTTAAGTTTGTTGCTTCATGCTTTATGTGGACACAGTAGATGCTTGCTCACCTTACTACAGCAGCAATCAACTTCAGCAGGGCTAAACAGTCAAATTGGACCATCAGAGACTAAAAGACCTTAAATTGCTGCAGCAGTTACCTTGAGGGCCTTGTGACACACATTCTACCCAAAAGCCAGTGTTCATGCCTTGAACAAAAAGCTTGACCACCATAGCAGTTCACAGACCCTCAAAAGACTCGTCTGTGTTGTGGTACAAACCCTTCTATGTGGGTGTGTGGCTTTTGAAAGGATCTGCTGCATCTGTGAGCCCTGAAGGGGTTCTGCTCATTTGTAGAGTGTTGTCAAGTCTCCTTTCTACAAATAAAGGTCGTGTTTCTGTATAAAAGGGCAAAACATTTTTGGGGGTGTTTTTTTGCAGACAGGTCTTGTATTCATGAAATATGAAGAAAAGACTGATGTTGTTACGCTGAGCAAGACTCAGCTCTGAAACATTGTCAGGTGTTAGTGTGGTGATTCAGACAGATCTGGCACAGGGATGGGGTCTAGCTGAAAAACACACGCTTTCTCAGTGCCATGTGTCAGCACTTCAGAAAGGCATTCGGATTTTAAGTATATTTAACATTTTTCAAGAAGCACTACATCTTAGTTTCTGACTTCACAAACTTGTGAGACATCACTTTTGTGTTGACTGCTTATCTGTGCGAAGCCCGTATAAATCCTCTAAGTGCTGCCAGCTGGATACATGTAAACATGTTAGTAGTAGAGAGCATGTGATGGGGTTTATGCCGTTGTTCCAAAGGATGTTTGTGCCTTGCTAATCTTTCCAGTGACAGATCACAGCTTTTTTTCTGTGAAGGGCTTTCACAGCCAGAGAGCTGCCACACAAGCAGAAGTTTGAGAAACACCTTGATATGTTTAGGAGTGTGTGTACATGTAGGGAAAAAACCCCAAACTATGGATGATGTAGCTTCTTTTTAATCTTGCTCTTTAAAAAGAGCAAGATTAAAAAGAGTAAAATTTCCTTTTGGATACCCTTGCATTAACAGTGGTGTTACATCCAAAGAGTTTCAAATTGCAAAACACTCTTGCATTTTTTTCTTTACAGCCTGTTCATCTAAAGCCATTCATGTATGTTTCACTATGTCAGGGTTGCTATTTCTGTAGCACTACCTATACCGTGTTTGGGTTTATTTCAGCATTTATGCCTGGCTGTTGTGGCTGTAACTACATGTACCTCGATTGCAGAAGCCGTACAGTCAGTGCAGGGCTTTTTGGCCAGTAACATTCTGGATGATACTTGGCTCTGTCAGCAGGGTTTGGCTGGTCAAGCTGACTCTATTCTGTTCTCCCTCCACCCATGATCTGATTTGTTTTCCCCTGTTCCACAGTTTGGAAAGGAAAAGTATAAAAGTGAAGAAATCTCAGAGGTTCCACTACTTCATTCGCAGTTCTCTGTCATTAGGAAATCCAGTTCAGCCATGAATTATAACCACCTCAGTTTGAAGTTGACTGTTCAGAAAGTGCAGTCTCGTGTTGGTGTTAAGAATCAATTCCACTATGTGCGGCTACTCAAGTCGTTCCTGACGCTGTTTTCGGTGCTTTATAAACTATTAGAACATACTTTTGCCTTTTTAAGAGATCTTGTTACAAGCCACTACTTGGTAGTTGCAGAATTTTGGTTTCTGCACAAACTGTGTGGTAAGATCCCCTGGCACATGCCTTGGCTCTGCAATGAATTGGACTTGGAGCATCAATGCTAAAGATGTGTGTGGAGAACCCCGCAGCAAGAAGTAGTATGAAAAAAACCATGAGCAGCTTGAACTAATGTGCTTTCCTTGTAGTCTGCCAAGCAAATGGCTGTTCATATCCTATCTTTTCCTGGATTTCAGGTAGGTTAATAATTTCAATCCTTGGATATGTCTATTTGGCATAGAGCAGACTCTTTATGCCAGTGTCCTGTTCTTACAGTGGCCAGCAGCAGATGCTTAGGGAAAAATAGGGGAAGGCAAGAAAGCAGCAACAGTGTTTCCTGCCACCAGCAGTATCTGTCTCAGGGACCTACAGACTTAAATAATTCTATTTAATAGCCTTCAAAATATGTTTTCCCTCCTGCTTTTTAAATGCTTTTAAACACCATATTAAAAGAAGTAACATCCAAGGTAATGAGTTGATTAAGATGACTGAGAGTTGTATAAAGAAATGTTTAATTTATTATGAACCTACAGTTGGGTAGAATTGTCTGATGTCCTCTTGCCCTTCTCTTAGAAGAGACTGGGAATAATCACAGATTTATTTGTCCCTCCAGGAGAAATACTATTTCCAGCAACTTTTCAAGAGAGACTTCTATAGAATCTCAGAGCCTGAGGTGCTGATGGAATGAAGGCATTACTAATGAAGGCCTTGAGGTGGTGGGATGAAGGCTCTGAAGTAGGACAACATGTACTAGTCTAATTCAGTTTCTCAGTCTTAGGGCTGAGAAATTACTGGGGCTAACTAGAGTGGGTCTCTCTTCTTTACTTTCAAGTTTTCTGCTTAATATAGTACATTATTAATGCTCAGATGTTTATGACCTCCTCAATCTCAACACTGGTTTTTTTTTTTCCAGTGTGTGCAGGAAAGAGAACAATCCTAAGAGTCAGGAAATGTGAATTCCATTTGAAGCAGACTAGTTTTGAGTCTCACCAAGGTTAAAAAATAACAAACAAACAATGAATAATAATAAACACCACAAAAGATTATTACCAAAAATTAGCACATCTTTTTAAAAGTAATTGGTTCTCAGCCAGCTGCTAAAATTCTCATGGTGAATGAGTGAAAAATTCAAAAATAGGATGGAGACTTGATTTTTACAAGCCCTAGTGTGTTGAAGTAGAGCTAGAAAATGAATTTGGAATGTGCATTTATATAAAGTAATTTTCCTCATTTTATAAGAAAATAAAAATTCTAAAGCAATGTCTAAAATACAGCTCTGAAATGAAAATTGCTACCATAATCTGAAAATGTAACTTCAAGTGCAGCACATAAGCACATATTCTAAGCCTCAAAGCAGATTTAATAAATCAATAGAATTTCAATACTAATTGCTCTGAAAGGGTAAACACCGCTGTGGTGGTAAAGATGTGGAGATAAGCCTTAAGGGTCTTTACAACAGGTTTTTTGCTTTGATTTTCTTTAGAAACAAACCAAAACAAACCACTGTAAAATACACATTTTCTTAAGGAAACAGTCCTTGCCCGTTTTATGTAATAATTTGCTCTGAGCCTGGCTTTAATTTAAAATAAATACCTGTGTTCTCACAGGCTGGGCTTGAAGTTTCCATGTATTTTGAAGTCATCTGCTGCTCAGCAGGCTGTGAGGGTTCATTATTAGCTTGTAAGGGAATGACTGCAAAGCCAGCAGGTTCATCATTGCAGCCTCAGTGGAAACTCCCTAGCGATGCCCTGTGGAGCTGTAGGAGCAGACGCTAAAAGTCATTTATGCTCTCAGTGCCATCTGCTTTCTTTGACTGGGCAGAGGGGTGTCATTCACTGAGGGGTGTCTGAGCTGTGCTGAGGATCTCACACTGGGCTTCAGTTCTGCAGAAAATGTGAAAGAAAGTCTGAAACCTAGAACCAAGCAAAAATTTTGCTGATTGGGGAAATATGGAGATGGAAAGCCCTGTCACTTCCTTCAAAATTGTGAGGAGGTTTCTGCCAGTACGGTGCTGGAGATGACACATGAGGATAACCTGAGGGGAAGAGGGGAGTCGAGGCAGCTGTGGACTCAGCCTTCTGTATTATCCTCAGAATGACCGTGTGTCCTTAAAGAGGCCTGTGAGGACTGGCATGGCCAGGATGGCTCATCTCTCTGGAGAGGTGCAGCTCTGCTAAACCGTTCCTCTCAATTTCGGCTCTAAAATTCTTTCCTGACCACATCATTTGTAGCTTTGTCAACTTTTGTACCCCAGGTACCTAAGCAGCTCTCCTGGCATCTACTTCCAAGTTGCTACTGCAGGAAGACCTGCGGGTCTGTGCAGTTTCATCTGTCCTGGCTATTTGTTCAGCACTGTGGTTGAGTCTTCTGTTTGGGGTGTTTTGCTTTTTTTGTTTCAGACTGTTATTGGAGCCTGTGTTATGGTTGTCATAATTCACCTCACGTGCATCTAGGGAATTTGACCTGGAATTCTTTTAGCAGGTCTCTGTTGATTTGTGGTAGAGTGCAGAAAAGTAAGCTGTTTTGTCCTGAAGTCTAATTAGACGTTGGGAATCAGCTGAAAATTATTACTCAACTTTTCCAGTAGGGCTGGTAGTGCTGGACAAGGGGTCAACCCAATGTCTTGTGAATAGGAACAAATACAGAATACTTTGGGTTGGAAGGGACCTTTAAAGTTCATCTAGTCCAACCCCCCTGCCATGATCAGGGTTTCTCAGAGCCCTGTCCAGCCTGGCCTTGAATGTTTCCAGGGATGGAGCATCTACCACCTCTCTGGGCAACCTGTTCCAGTTCCACCCTCACTGCAAAAAAATTCTTTGTTATAAGTAGTCTGAATTTACCCTCTTTTAGTATAAAACCGTTATCCCTTGTCTTGTCGCTACAGGCCCTACTAAAAGGTCTGTCCCCAAGGTTCTAAGGTGAGTGCTTACTTTGGGGTTTCGTTTATTTGCTGTTAAAAACCTTTCCCCTTACTAAAGTATCTTTCAAAATTTTTCACGGAAGTCTTTTGTTAGAAGTTTTCCAGCTTCTAATAAAAATGAAATATTAAAACTCTCTTGTTTTTTAGTTTAGCCTTTTTTAAGAACTTTTACTTTTTGTCAGTGAGTACAATAAAAGCCTAAGTACTGTTTTTTGTTCTTCCTCCTGTTACCATATTGCAGGGGGTTTTATTTTAATAGCTCAAACTTAAGAAGCTGGAATAATGAAAAAGGAGTTTAAAATGTGGAAGGAGGAAAGAACTGAGTTATTTTCTTTCAGAAAGACAACAGGAGAAGAGGAAATAAGGTTTGAATAACAAAAGCCAACCTCCTCCTAGGGTCCTACAGGCACTCAGTGAACACAATCAGATGAGTTTTTCAGTAGTTCATCTGAGGAAAAATGAGGCAAAAGGGGAATATGCAAACAAAAACATTCTTAAAATGAAAATATTCCTGTAATTATATTGTCTAGATCTGTACAGCATGTGTGGCCTGGGGTCTCACTGTGCTAATTAGGTTAATTCAAATAGTGAGAAGCACTGTTTTGCTGTTCTCTGCCACATGAGAGAAACAGGGAATGGGAGAAGGAGCAATTAAAGATCAAGAGGCTCTTGGCTTTGGTTCCTTCAGGCAGATGAACAAGGATGCAAATGCTCCATCAGTGAAGAACCTCAGGAGCATGAGACAGCCTGGCATGCCTGGTTCAGGTCACCTTGCACAGCATGCCAGGTCTGGGCAACAATTTAATATTTTGCTTGTCTCTGTTCCTCGTCATTTTGTTTAAAACAAACAAACAAACAAAACCCCCCCACAACAAAACTTGCTTTACTATGGGTATCCAAAACATGTTCATTTTTCTAATGTTTTCATCTCTTTTATTCTGAAAAGTTTCTAGATTATTAGGTCAGTGTTGTGCTACAGTCACACTATTCTTTGCTCTTTCAAACCCACCTGTTTTTTGCAAACCTCTAAGAAGGCGTGATTCTGAACAAGCTGACCTGCTCTGAGCAGGGGTAGGACTAGATCATCTCTGGAGGTCCCTTTCTACCTAAATTCATCTGTGACTGTGTGACACTCATGTTACTGAGGGAGATTGTACTTCAGTAAATTTTCTCCTTGGAGTTTGGCTCCACTGCTGACCTGGACAGCAGAAGAGTAGCTCTGTCCTTGTGGTTGAAGCCAGGAGCTTAAGGGGTTGAAGACTTTAATTTCTAGCTATTAATTTCTAGATATTAAAAACAAATGGGTTTGTTTCTTTTGATTTAGCTTGACATTAATTGATACTTTTCTGCCTTGGGGAAATAAAATGTAGAATTTTAATGTTCTGTAAAGATTATTTTTTGAGTGAGACCAAAATTAAACTACAACTTTTGGCAGAAAGTGTAATTTTTTTTTAATCTGTGTCAAGAGAATTGTTGTTTTATTTCTCCTTCCCTATTCCTCAGCACAGAGCTCTCAAAGTTAAAAAACCCCTGCACATCCCTATAGCATCTCTGAAGCAGAGAAGAGCAAGGACTTTGCTCTTGCCAGGTAGATCTTCACAGGTTACTTAAATGCACTCTTGAATGGCAAGAAGTACTTGGACAGCTTGTTTTCATGCACAAAAGTCTCTGTCTCATTTAAAACTTGCAGCCAGGGCTTGACTTGTTTTCCACTAGAAATATCTGTGCCATTGCTCAAGATGAGAGTCCATGTGCTCGGTATGGTGCTACAGGCATGTGGAAAAATAATTCTGAGAATAGCATCTACTGTGTGCATGTGAAAGCCAGGCAGACAGCTGCTGCCCTCTCATCTCTCACAGGCACTGACATAAAATCCTTACAAATAGCAGTTCTACACAAAATAAATCCATACTTTGCAACGATTTTTCATACTCTTTCCTTTTTTTGCTATTAATTTAAAAAAAGATTTGTGCATAGGCCATTCCTCCTTTAAAGACCATCAGGAAAACCCGTAAAAGGTTTATTTTGGAAATGAGAGAGACCAGAACAACTGTACTTCCAATGTTTCAGTATCGTGTGAGTGAGTATGAGTGTGTAACTCTGTGTGTGTGTGTGTGCAACCGTGTGAATGAGTGTGTGTGAGTGTCACCTGCCATCTGGAAGGACTTAATTCACAGTAAGATGCAAGTCCAGGCATCAGTTAGTAGCACTTGATCAGTCAAAAAAAATCCACAATAGTTTAAAGATCACGTTTGGTAGCAGGAATTGTTGGGAATTCTGTGCAACCTGGGCTGAAATTTCATGTCCAATAAGACAGGAATAACATTAGATCCTTACTATTGTCTCTTCTATCAGAACCATGACTCCAGCTGCATACACAGAGATCACAGGGGCAGAAAATACTCTTGCATGTGGAAAATCCGGTTACCACCTTAGCTGTTGCCTCACATCTTGTCCAAGATTTGCCCAGAGGTGAAATGGGCAGACAGTGTCAGTGTTTGTTTCCTGCAACAGCTAATCAAGGTGTGCCACAAAAGAAAAGAAAACCTTGATTTGACACTAAGTAAGGTGCCAGATGTGGCTGAAAATTTTGCGTTTTAAGTGCAGCTCATACCAGTGACTACAACGTCCGTTAGATTCACTGTCCCTGCAGAATAAAAGGGCCAAACATCCACCACGGTTTGCTCAGCTCTATAAGATTAAGCACGTGTGTATGAAGAAGATTGATAAAAGCATGTTTAAAAGGGATTTTAAAAGAATTAAACACTTAGAGGAGATACGGAGTTGCTGAATGATACCCCACCAGAATCGTTAGTACATATCACCCCCTAATAAGGGCTTAGAAAATGGTCAAGGGTTGTAGATATAGGCAAAACAGCAAAGTAAATTAGGTCATGAAATGATAGGAAGACAGTTTTTAAAAAGCTAAAAACATATCCAAAAGATGAGAAGGAAAAGGTTCCTAATCTCCACAAGGAGATATAAAGATACAAAAAAATAAAGCAAAAAGAAGGAGCTAAAGGACTCAAAAAAACAGTATTAATTCTTCAAACCCTCAAAAGCAAAAAGCTAACCAGAGACTGTGGGGTCACTTTATGATTGTAGTTTAAAACTGAGCAGCTGGAGATGATGGACACCCTGTTGCAGAGAAGCCAAATTAATTATCTGTATTGTTATTTACTATGGACAAAACAGCTGAGACAGAGCATTTTGGGGTAAATTCATGAGAGACTATGTCCAATATTGAGGCCGCTGTGGAGGAAGTTATGGTGCAGTAGATAATAAAACATGTTGGTGTTCACCTGAGAGTCTAAGGGAGCTCACACATGAAGTAGCTGTGTTGCTTGTAGTAAAATGTATCATTGCTTAAAACTTTCTCAGTATCTGAAGACCTCAAGGTGGATGATGGATGTCCAGCTTCAAAGGATTCTGAGGGAATGTGGGGAGCTACAGGCCTGCAACATCAGCAAATTAGCAGAGACTCTCTAATAAGGGATAGAATGAGTACATACTTGGACAATCGAGTCTGCTGAGGAAGAATCCATAGGCTTCTTTAAGGACTATTGTAAGCACCTTGTCTTATACGTCTCTGAAGGGATCAACAAATACATAGATAACATGGTTTGGTTGATACTGTCTATATGGATTTTGATAAGTTTTTGGTGTAGCCCTTGCCAAAGGCTTTTTAGGAGGTGAAGCAATTGTGATAGAAGAGGGGAGATCCTGGCATGGTTATATCTGTAATTAAAGATAAGAAACAAAGGCTTGGGGTGAATGAAGGGAGTTACCAGTGAAGTCCTAGAAGAATCTGTGCTGAGATCTGTCCTGCTCGTCTCATTCATAAATGCCCTGCAAAAAGGGATGTCCTGCCAAAGGTCACCAGAATGGCAGCAGCATTTCATATAGGGAACAACTGACCGTATTTGGATTATTTGGCTTCCAGGATTGGGACTAGCATGGAAAGGATGGACAAAGAAGAGTTTAGTTTTCCCAGCATGTATGAAAAGTACTATATAATTTTCAGGAGTTATCTCTTCAAAGAAAATTCCCGGGAGTGAGTTAGAAATGTCGCAAGTTCCATCTGCATTTTTTGGTGCCTTCCTTAACTTTTCAGGTCTGAAATGGAGACATGAATTTAATTTGATTGATTTCAGTCTTTCCAGTTTCATTTTGTTTCTGAAGTCCTGGCCATCTCCAGAGACTGATAAAGTTATGTCTTCTCCTAGTATCTGAACGTTGGACACAAAGTGCTTCAGCATGAGAGTCCAAAATTAGTCACAATATTCAAATTCCTGAGTATTGCTTGAGGGATTTTTTGTAAGACACGAATTGTACCTAAGCAAGTGGGTCTAGAGAGACTTGAGTTTACTTGCTTCTGCCAGAAAACTGGCCAGTAATAACATAGTTCCTGTTAAGAAGACTGTGGCTACATTAGTCACTGCTGAAGTGGCCTGCTGCTTTGTTTCCAGAGCACAGTGGCTCTGGTTTCATTTAGATTGGAATGTGAGGACAGTAAATTCATGCTCTTTCATGTAGGTGTACAATACAGCCCCCAGATTGTTCGTAGTCTTCTGAAGGATGTTGCCAGAATAAAAAGGAAAGAGGAGAGTAATTTTTGAATTTGTCTGTATTGGGGGAGAAAAGCATTCACTGAGTAAATAAAAGATGATAAGATTAGAAGCAGCCAAAAATATTCCAGTGGGTGCTTTTTCAGCTTTACTTGGTACCTCTGCTGCGTTGTACATGCTTGTTTTTCATGAATACAAGAGAGTTAGATCAGCCAGGCCAAGCTTGGATCCAATATAAATAGATGCAAAACTTTTATTGGCTGTGGTCCCGAGTCCTTATTTTCACTTAGCCTGATTTTACCCCATTGTTATTTTATTAACATCAGTAGAGTTGCTCCAGGTATTGCAGATAAGTGGTATCAAAATCAGATTTTTAATGAGAACTAGGCTCACTATTTCAGGGGAAAACTGTGCCCTTAAACTGTTGCCAGAATGAGAGCAGCACTCATTTCCAAACCAGACCAACTGCTGCTGACGTTTATTTGCAATGAGAGTTGTTGCAGAAGTATTGGTGTTTATGCTGATCAATAAAGGGCTCCTGTAAGCCAAAGTATTAAAGCTGTTAACTTTTTCTCTATGGATCACTTAAAAGACTTCATTAAAGGGGAGTGGACATTAAATCACTGCCATGAACATAAAATCCTGTTGTGTTCACGTGCAATACAATTAAAGGTTTCAGGCATTCCAAGAAGGATCAGCCCACGCTGATCCAAATCACTGAACAGGAAATGCTGCTAGGCAAGCTTGTGAGCTTAACTATGTAATTTTAATTTATGTATTAAAGTGTTGATCTAGATAATGCAATAATTGCAAATGCTTGTGTTTGAAGACCATGAAAATTGCTAAAAATGAAATTTTGTAATCATCAGACTGTGAAGGTTGGTCATATTGGGCAAAGAAATGTTTGTCTTGTCCCAGGGCAATGCATCTGTAATTAAGATACAAGTAAAGACTGTTGGGTAGACTTAGGTCTCTGAAGCATGTACCAGCTTTTAGACTCAATAACACACTACCATTGCATGTGGGGTCACAGAAATGCATATTTTTGCAAGATGCCCAGTTAATAATTTCAAAAACCAACCCAAAGTCCCAAGTGCCTAACCTGTCTGTTTTATACTGTCCTTCAAATGACTTACTTCTTCCCAGGACATTTACTTTAACCATATTAATTTCTGAATGATGGAATGAGACAGTGTTTTCAGGGTCAGCGACTGATTTACACTCCTGGTCTTTGTCTTCAGGCAATGGATTCTCACCCACAGAAGAGACCTGAAGACCTGTCTCTTGTTCCACCAGTCCCTAAATCAGCTGCTTCCAGGAGGGTGCAAAGAGTATCTCCAGCTTTAGAGAACCAGTTAGCTTATTTCTGAGAGAATTTGTCACTTTGCTTTGCTGCTCCCAAAGGTTCCCCACACCTGCCAGATCACTGGGAAGTTGTTTTAGTACGAGCCATAACTCAAAGAGTTACGTTTGACCTTTATCTTTATAAAGATGATCGTAGGCTACAATTGTACTACTTTGAACATCTACACAAGAAAATGATAAGAAAATGTCCTTCTAGGGGGTATTCAGCCAATACCCTTCTTTTTCAGTAGCAGTGTCTTGGCTCATTGCAGCTGCCTCCACTTCAGCCATCTGAGGCTGCTCTGCCAAAGAGCTGACTTGACCTTGTGGGTGCCCTGTGGTCACTCAGGGTGAGACTTGACTTTCTACAGATGGGATGGTGTTTCCTCCTTTCTCTGTCCTTTTAGGCTTCTTGTTTTGGGCTTTTCAGTAGTAATTCTGCTTTCAGACTTGATTAAATGTATGTTGAAAATTTCTTTCTTTTCCTCCTTTTCCATCTGAGAGAACACTGATCCCTCAAGCTGCTTCTAGACTGGACTTCTCTCTGCTTTCCTGACCTTGTGTGACTAACACTGTCCTGGGAGCTTCAGATGCCATATCTTTTCTGACTTCAAACTGATTTTCCCTATTTGCAGCATTCATAAATCCCAGGATGTTTAAATGTAGGTGTATCTCATTGGATTTGCCATGTGGAGCTTGCTGCAGGCATTTCATGCTCCCCACACAATAAACTTATATATATGCCAGATTTGGCATAGAGTCCTGTCCTAAATTACTCCCCCCACCTGCTCACTCTTGCTTTGTGTTATTTGAAGGATTTTGCTATTACAGAATCATGTGCTTCCAGGTGCTTTGTTGCACCTGAGTGTGCTCTCCTTAAGGCATAAGAAGATTATGTTCTGGCAGTTCCAAGGTTTGTTTCCTTTTCAAGCCGAAAATACAGATGCTCAGCATGTACTGCGAATGTTAGATTTACATTAGAGTTGCATTCAAAATCTCCAGAAAGGCAGTTCCTGCAGGGACCTTAAAATCTAGAATTCTGCTGCCTGTACTGTATCTCGCCTGTGATTGTTGTCACTTTGCTTTTCATCCAGTTTGGCCATGTACATTTGATATGAAAATAGAGGAGGGTTCCAATGTATGAAACAACTGCTTTGACACCAAAAGATCTAAAGGTGGTTATATCTCTAATATCTTCTAATTCTGGTTTGCTTTTACAGCCTATGGATGTATGTTGGTAAAATGTCCATTGCCATTGAGAGAAATATTACTATTAGCTAACCCTTTTTTCTAGCTCTTGGAGAGTTTCTTGGAGAGTAAATGTGTTTCCTACCTGCATCCGCTTCAGCAGCTGTGCATGTGCCTGTATACAATTTTGGGAGGAAAACTACTTACACTAGTTAGAACCAGAATGAGACATAAACTGTGGCCTCATGTCAGTGTGATTTCAGTTCTGCTGAAGTTAATGGGAAATTAGTGTGTGCTTCTACACAAGTATTTCCTGCCTTTGGGGCCATCCTGCATATAAATACTGCATCTTCTGTGAGTCTGATAAAGGCAGGGCAGCTCAACACAGAGTTGTGAAAGAAGAGGAAGAGTTCAAAAAAAGGAATTGCTGCAGCATGTCATAAAATGGGTGTTTGTTGCCTCCTTTCTTCAACTTTTCCCTAAGACTGTTTACTTAAAAGCTCCTCAGCTATTGCCAGGAATGCAGCTCTCTTATTTTACACATATATATCTACGCAATAAAACTCTAAGCCCACAGTGCGTGAGGGACGCTTTGCACTGGTGGTGTGATGCTGCAGTGCTGTGAACCACCAGACTCTGCAGGTATTTAAAATAAACTTCTTTTCTCTAAGGTGCTCACCCTCTCTGAAGTAAAAGGAAAACATTTAAATGCAGCTTTGCTGTTGGGCCATTTTTCTTTGATTTGTATAAACAAAAGCTCCTAAAAGTACATGAGGTTGATGCCTCCAGATAATCTACCAAAATCAGGTGCACAGAGAGAGGCAAATGAGAGGGTCTGCAGCACAGGGAGTAGGCAAGAGACAGTAGAAGCCATAAGGCAGATGGAAAGGAGGAACTGATAGAAATTTAGCCTCATTTTATGTGTGTTGCATATTCCCAGTGCTTCTGCTAAATCATCAGGTCTTGTGCTTTTAAGAACTTACCCCGTGTTATGAGTGTGAAAATATAGGAAAGAAGGATTTTATACTTCTATAACCTGCTGCTGGAAAGTACTTCCTTGTTCAGCCTGATAAGCTACGGAGATCATAATGCCTTCACTGCTGTATCTGTGAATGTGTTTTGTGGCCTCTGCTCTGAATCTAAACAAACTAACTTAAACAGCCTTGTAAGAGATCTCGATTCAGTCTGCCTGCCAGAAAGGGAGGCCTCTCTCACTAGCAGTTTCAAATGGAGCAGTTTTCATTCGTCTGGCCTGTGTTCTTTGTACCAGGTCTTTATTTTTGTATGAGTAGACTAAAAGGTGGAAAAATAGTAGTAGTTTGGGAGTGTGTGAGGGATGAACCAAAACAACTGTCTTTTAACTGCTTGGATCAGATTCAGCCTGGCAGCTGAAGTCCAGCCCCAAGCAGGGCTGAATTTGGCATCATCAAACACTGCTCCACGGCTGATGGGGTGGATTTGTCCTGCCTGGAATTTGGAAAACAGGCTGTTTCTTGTGCTTTCTTCACTCTGATGCTTATTAAGAATTTGACCTTTTGAGAGGTCAGTGTCTTGGTGCACCCAAGAGTCTTGTAAGTGAGTGGGTATTCGAGCTAAATCTTCAAATACAAGTCAGCCCTGCAGCTATCTTAAGGAGCAGCATCTTCTCATCTGCTTATGGCTGACAAGTTGCCACTTTGCCATGGCTTTCTGTGTTGCATTGTCACTCCTTTCTGTGTGAGGCTTTTTGCTGGGATCCAAAAGCTCGTGTCAGATTTAAGCCCTCAGTTCTGCGTTTAGCTCATGTTGAAATCTTTGTTCTACTTTGTCTCACTTCATTCAAGTGTTCATCTGACAGTTACTTGATTTTTCTCATTGCTCTCTACTAGGTGAAATGGGGCCATCTGTTTACAGCTATTTTTTTCCACTAATTTTCTTAGACATCAGCTCACGACCTGAAGTCAATGTGCAGGATTTAAGAAAGCCTATTTTGGCTGGCATAGCAGGCTGTCTGTCTGTGCACATGCCTAAAGTGATCTCCTGCTGGGGGCTGGGAAGGGAATTCCTCTATCAGGAGCAGCACACAAAGAGCCAGAAGCATTTCTGAAGGAGGGAAAAGCTCACATTCCTTCAGGACATCAGCTACCTGCAGCTTAGACAGGGACATGCGAAAGGAGACCTGCCAGCCTTTTGCTCAGGGGACCAGCTTGGTTCTGGCATGTGGGTACTCATCTCTTTCACTCGCTGTGTACCACAGTAATTATTACACATTCTCCAGAAGGAAACCCTGACATCCTGTTCCTACCTGCTGTATTAAAGCCCCTTAATTTTATTTCTCTCTGGGTGGTTCGAGGGCACTGTGGTCTGTAGCTCCCCACAGTGGGAGATCTCTGGAAATGCTTTAGGCTCCAGTGAGTTTGCAAGGATGGAGGAAGGGTGAGCGGGTTTGGTTTTCTGTCTCTGCACTTGGCCTGTTTCATCCTTTGCAGGAGGTAAAATATGTCCCAAGTAATGAGATTTTTTTTTCAGTTTGTCTGCGAGGTTCAAAGGAGTAGAGATGCTTGGTAGCTTTTGTCTCCCCTTTGGGAAAGAAAAATGCAGCCCTCAAATTCTTACTGCACTGCTGGAGAGTGAAATCCAGGGTATTTTGCTGAGGGCGGGAAGGGGAACATCTCTCATTAGACAGAATACAAGCATACAGGCATCTGCAAGCCGAATAGTCACAAATTAGGAAGTGAGGAATTTAAAAGCAGGTTCTGGTTTTATTTGGGTCAAGTTTGATTCAAATGAGGTGGTTAACAGTTCTCCCATGTTTCAGTCTGCTTCTCTGAAGAGTAGTGTGTGCTCTTCACATGAGGGTAACTGGAGAGATGCCACAGCTCTGCTGGTCCCTCATGGGAAGAATTGTTTGGGATGTCCCATGTAGTGTCCGAAGTGATTCCTCAAGTGGGCATGGGATTGGTTGATGACCACAAGAGAGAATAAGGGCAAGAAGATGGGATGGAGAGTTGTGCCTTTGTCAAGTCCCATCTGCAGCTGCTGGAAGTGGATCTTAGATTGAGACTGGTCTTGATTGCACTCAGTCTGTGTGGAGAAGGAATGCCCCTCATGGGACAGCTTTTAGCAGCAGCAGACCTTGTCTAGAATGAGATGTCCTCTGAGATTAAAACTCAGAAAGGTCCCCATGGCTGGTTCCATGATGTGCAGATCGTGGGAAGGACAGTAGTGAGCACTGGACTGTGGATGAAAACCTTGGCCCTGCCCCATGGACATGGGTCACACCAAGGAGCATGAGCCACATCCACCACTCTTGACCAAGTGCGTGAACTGGATATTCATTTATTTCAATAAGCAACCACTTAAGTCAGCATTTTCCCAGCTGAAGCAACACAAAATAAGACTTTTCGTAGTACACACACTGGCCACCTTGCAAGTGGCTGTCACATAACACAGGACAATCCCATATTAAGTTTCCAGCTTTACATTTGTTCTTGAATCTGAGATAGTCCTAAAGAACAGAACAGGATATTCCTTCAGATCTTCGCCTCATTATGTTACTGTGATTCGTTAATTTTTTTTGATGTCTGTATCTGTGGATAATGCTTTTAAATGGGCTCGAATATTTCTTCAAAAGTATGATTTACATCCTATATTTGGGGTTAACAACCTTACTTTACATGTGTGTGTTTGCTGCTACTTGCTATTAGTTGTGTTTAATTCAGCTGAAATAACAAGCATTTACACAGGCTAATTTTCTGTTTGTAATTCTGTTTTGTAATTCTGTAAAACTGTTTTGATTCCAGTTCAATCCCTTGCACTGGGACTCCAGCCCTCCATGTCTTACTACACCTTGCAAATAGAAGTGATATCTTCTAGTCAGGACAGGTCTCTCTGGAGGAAAGGAGATCTGGGAGGAAAATTTGAGAACCAGTGCACTAGTTTAGCATTGAAACTTTTAGGAGTAGTCTGAAAACATTCAGATTTTTTGGACCATTCCCTTTGGGCTGTTTGTTCGGGTCTGTTGCAAACATGGTGTGCCTCTAGTCAGTATTTAATTTTCTTTTTCTCTTGTACCTCTATATGTACTGTATATAAGGTCGTTAGGGTCAAGGAAGGAGGGCAGTCTTTCATAAGGATACTGGGAATAGCCCCCTAGCAGCTCCCTTCAGAACAGTCCTGGCCTGAAGTAGTCTAAACTTTTTCTTGAATATATTTCATTGTGTTCGATTCAGCTGTGACTTGTGCCCTATGTTTTTTTCCACAAAAGCCATGAAGTGAAGGAAACATAAGCACAACACATCTTTATTTTTGGTTCTATAAAATATACTAAATCTGGCAATAAAAATTGCTGGTTTATATTATATGATAACTTTTGAAAAACAGATAGTGAAGGGCTAAACTTAAAACTGTTGGAAAAATTTATCTAGCAGAATGCTACCCAACTTGTTTCACTATAATCATATTTGAGTAGCACCAACAGGAGCAACTGATGGGCTTCAGTGGGGACTGTGGTTCACACACTTAGGTTTTATTAATACACTGAGTGATTTCAATAAGCTATTTTATTTATAACCCTAAATAAAAGCATGTAAAGTTTTGTTTTCTAAATACACCATCACTGCATCTGTGCATTTAAGCAGCATCCCTGTGCACTGCAGCTGGGAATTGGCCACCAGGCACTGAAAACCTGATTATTTCGAGGCAGGTTGTGATACAGATCTGCATCACTGCTCCAATTCTTGACAAAATTTTCCGGAGTTCTAAAAGTCAAACCCCAGTGCCCTGGAAACTACATTTTGCTACAGATGCAGTTTAGTAAGGGGTTTTCCAGGGAAGAAGGTTCACGCAGCATGGAGTGTCCAACCATTCCTGTCTCATGAACTCAGTGCTGTAGTGGAGGGCTGCAATAACATCTTTGCTGCAAGCAGATTTACACAGATACACCCAGAACAAACATTTCCTGTCATTTTTTATCTTCTTTGTTAGATACAAACACAAATGTCTCCAAGGACAATCAAATGGGAACACTTTGAAATGAACCCAAGCAGTGAGCAAGTGCATTAACATGCAGGGTCCCGTTTGAGTTTTCTAATTAAACTCAATTGTGTTCTCTGACCTGCATTTTAAATACTGAATATTTAGTGAGATTCATACTTTTTTCGTCCTAGCCTGGCTTCTTTCAGGCTTTGTTCAGCATGTGAATAGCTCCATTAGGGAAATGTGAAAGCACTGGACTATGCATTGAGTTGCTATTTTGACATTCCAGAGCGAGATGCTACTAAGCTGTAAATTACAGAATTGGACATCATTGATTTTAATTCAGATCAGTTTGGCCTGAAAAGCTGCGTTTAGCTATTTGACCTGCCCTGACCTGTTTCTGTCCTTTGTTAAGTAGGTACCTGAGTTGTTTGCTAATTTCTTCCTACTCTCCTGTGTACAGAAATCTAAAGTATTCAAATGTTTTAACCCATATCCCTTGCTTTGGCAAAATAAAAATAATTTTGTGCTTCATCATAACGTGAGATTTCTAAACATTTGGGGGGCTGCCATTTCTCTTTTTTTTTTTTTTCCCTTCAGAGCATATCACAGTTTCAATAGTGTAGTTACAAGAAGAAGAAAATTGCTTATAAAACCCATGAAACTCTGGACATTGTTGAAGCTAACATTTCATACAGTATTTACAGTTACCCGAGATGAGATTGTAAAGGTACTGGGTTGGAAACTTGGACCCCAGGAGGAAGTAGAGCACTCTCTGCCTGAGCCATAGCCTAGTGCAGAGCTCTGCTTGCATGTTGGAGGGGCAGAGCTGGGGCAGTTAAGACCAGCATGATGTGTCTGTGCTGTGCTTGAGATGGATGCTGAAGAGGCAGCAGTAGCCCCTATGAGATAGAGGGAGAAGTGGAAAGAAGCAGTGAAGTAAGGAGCATCACCTGTTTTTTTAAGTGAGGCTCACAGAAAGGTTGAGATTTAAGAGACTTGGTGTAGTTCCCTGGATTTTCCTGTTATTTACTGAATTAACTTGAAAGTTTGGAGTATTGCTGAATCATAGTACAAATACAGGTCTTTATTTTCTACTTACAAAGCCTCTTAAACTGAGTGCATGAACACCTCAGCCAATACATGGGTGGGTGCAGATAGGGTTCAGGCAAAAGCCCCAGACCTTCAAAAGGAAACCCACTGGACGCAAAGCAGATGCCCATTTGCCATCTTTGCAAATCATTTCCCACTTTCTCAAGCAGCTGGTGCTGGCTGTTGTCAGAGCCTGCTCTCCTGAGCAGGTTGCCTGGGTCACTGGTCTGACACCATTGCTGTTCCAGCTGTGCCACTGTGGCTGCTCTGCATCCTGCCTGCACCTCCTGCCTTCCCTCCATCCCATGTGTTCCCACACTGCAGAGTGCAGCGTTTTGGAAACGCAGACACCGGACTTTGCTCGTGCAGCAAGGTGCTGCGGTGGAGGGAGCTTGCTGAGGCACGCTGAGGCTCTGCTGCTGCCGGGCTCTTCCCTGGGGTTAATGTACTTCCAAGCCAAGAGCTCCAACCTCCACAGCTTGCTGACTCAAGCTTTTGAAAAGACAGATGTACTGCAGCAGGATCACTTCACCAAGTTGTTTGTTTCCTACTCCCTTTTTGATATGGCCTTTGGAGAGGCTAGGAGAAATGGGAAAACACAGCTTAATGTTCTTACTTACTCTGCTCCCATAGGGAGGCAGGAGACGCCTTCTTGGTTGTTGCCAGTTTTCCTTGACTGCCACTAGATTATTGTCCAAGTCTGAAAGAGGAGACCTTCTGTGGCTGAATTATGTTATTTATCCTTCCTGTCTGTACATTGGGGAATGAGGAATTTTTTGGTTTTACTCCGTCAATGCAAGTCATGAATGCAATGATACTGTGCCCAGCATTTGATCTGTAGGATGGCTGATGCAGGATCATAAAAGGCCTGTGTACTGTGCAGGTAAAGCTGATGTAAAAGGTTTTTCTTAGTGCAGAGAGGAGCTGGCACCAAGCCCTCTGCATCTCTTTCCATTTCAGTGCAGAGGATTTGCAGGGGAACTGCAAAAGTCATGGGCTGTGGGTGGCATTGCAATGAGGAGCAAGTCCTTTAGCTGACTGAAGCAGCCATCAGCTGGCTCCAGATGTGAGCTGGCAGCTGCTTCTGCCTGCAGCCCTGAGCTGTCCCAGCTGATTGCAGCCACAGCTGAGAGCTATGTCTGGAGATGGACAGTAATGCCAGACAGCAGTGAACTGCCTGGATGCTGTGCACAGGGCTGTGATGTAGGGCATGGTAGTGTGAAGAAATGATAATTCAAGAATGCTCATCACTGTGATGTAGTAACAACTATGCCTAAGCTTAAAGGAACAGGAAGGAGAGAATAAAAGATGGGAAACAAGTGAAGATGTACTAAACAGAGAAAGATGTACATAGTCTGCATTTCTTTTAACCATTTTTTGCTTCATTTCATGTTTTTGGAGACATTTTCCCACCTGACTGCTATACTTTTATAACAACCGTGGTACACAAATTAAACAAATGGCTTGTTCCATTTTGCCTTTTCCAGTCCTGCGTTGCTCCCCCGAGAAGCGTGGTGCAGAGGTTCTCTGGCTGTAGCTGCCAAGTAACTCATTCTGATGGGAACCTGCTGCTCTTTGAAGCATCCAGTTTAGGAGTTTTCTCTTGAAATGTGAGGTGTAGCAAACATTTCTGGTTGTGGCAGCTGCAGTGCTTACTTCTTGTTAGCCTGAACAGCCTGTGCTTTGTGTGGTTTTGATAGAAATGATATAGTAAACTATAAAGAAACAATGTAGTAAAATGACTCCATGGTAATGTTACCTGCCTGTTCACTGTACTTACTGCCCCCTCTAAGTTCTCGTGGACTCAGGAGGCCTGAGCAATCTGCGTTTATCAGCTGCTACTTGAGATCATGGGAGTGCTGTTGGCAGTGGGAACAGTGATTCCCCCTTCTTGAGTTGACTGAAACCAGAAGAACCTCCCATCATGGCCCATGCACTTTGCCATGGCAGAACACAGAAACTAAGAAATCATGCATTAAGCTGGCTGTTAGAAATTTAGATGCCAGCAGTGATATAACAGAGGGCTCTATTTTCTGTGCATTTACTGCTTTCTGCGTACTGTAGGGGTTGAGTTAGAAGTGATTTTGAAGCAATGCAATTGAGGTATTTATTCATTACATTTGCTGATGACAACAAGCTATGGAGTGTCTGTGGGTACATCTGAGGGCAGAACTAGAATGCAAAATTATTTGTGCAAACTGCAGTAATTACATGAAAAAGCATACATATGTGAGGTTGATTTGCAGTAATCAACAGTGCAAACACAAGCTGAGGGGAGAAATCCAGCCAGGGAGCACATCTGCAGGAAAGGATCCAAAGGGGGGTTGGGGGGGAAGTTGTGGTGGATCTCAAACCAAACACAAGACAACGATCTCATACTGTTATGAAAAAAAAATCGATGGTTCATATGAGTATGTATAGATTGGGGTGGTCTTTTCAAGATGTGTTTAGTAAACTTTCTCTTCCCTTTGGCCTGTGCATTTGAGCTGGGTGCCACGCCCCATCTGGCACACAGCAACTTCCAAAGAGATGTGGCCCCTTGGTCAGAAGCTGGAGGTGTGTTCCATAAAGGAACGAGGGTGACATGACAGTGGTCTTCAAATATCTGAAGTGGAGCAGTAACACAGTGGGATAAATTGGCTTTCGTAGCTATGAGAGACATGATGGGAAGTAGTGAGCTTCACTGCAAGTGAGGGCTGGACAACAGGACGGTTTTCTGAAGTGAACTGAATGGGTGATGTGGAACTTCTAACATGGAAGACTGTTAAGACTAAAGAAAAGGTCTGTCCAGAGAGAGGTAGGTGTAGCTCATCTTGTCTTATGGTGGAAGAATAAGCCAGAGGACCTCTTCATGCCCCCTCCAACCCCTTTTCTTCTCTGACTAAAAGAAAGTAACTTTGCAGCTGAGCAGACCTTAGACCCAAAGGGTGTATTGCTGTGGGGCATCCTCATGGAAGCTTGACTGAGTGGGAAGGAAATTAATACTCTCCCAAGGCCACTTGATGGGGAATGTAACCTCTTCAGGCAGATCAGTAATCATGTGTTTCCTTCCCTACCCCAGGAGAACTAATGGGGTAAGACACATTTGGCAAAAAAAATAGGGTCATGACTACAAATTTGGACATAGATCCTCCTCCGGATGTATTTCCTACCCTGTGCCAACATGCAGTGTCATTATGTGGGCTATGTCAGCAGGACACTGGCAAGGAGAGAGGAGCTGGATTTGTCCCTTGAAGCATTCAGCTGGGGAACAGTGTGCACAGGAATTCACTTTCATTAAAGTAGCAAGTTCAGCTGGAAGCACAAGATGTGCAGAGGCTGCTGCTCTCTGTGGATTTATGTTGGCACTGTGAGCATGGCCTGAAATCAGAATGATGGAAATGCAGCATCCATAACAGCACATTCCTGCTCATTGATTTTCATCACCTTTCTTGTTACTTCTGTACCACATAGGCAGCTCGGAGTACTTCCTTTCTCCCTCCTTCTGTGCAACAACCAACCACCTTTTTAACCAAGAAGAAAATTGAAATCAGGTCAGAATTCACCTTAAACAACAAAATAACTATTTATGCTGAATATGAAGCAATCTGGGCTTCACACAATAGAGAGTAAGATGGTAATTACAGTTTGTCATTTTTCCCTTGCTCGTTTCCAAAAAAAAAAGAAGACCAAGATGATTTGGGATTTATTTGGCAAATTTGACACCAGTGCTTACTTCTTGAGATTAAAGGGGGGAAAATAAGATGGAAAGTTCAGTCTCAGACAGAAAAGAAATGTCTAGGAAAATAACAAACTGAGATGCTAATAATTCCATGATGCCATTATGGTGTATATAGGCTTGAGCACAGTCCAAGGAGCTTTAAACTTCTGAATAGTGATTCAAACATGTTCATATAGAGTGGATGGTGTGTCGTAACCATAAAATAACAGGGGTGAGGGAAGAGTCCTGGGGGTAGTTTTGAGCCAAACTTGCTTTAAATGATGCCCCTCAAAGTTTTTGCTCCCAACTTCAGTCAGGTCAGATTTCGCCCTTTGGAAATTATCCTCCCTAGAATGAGAAATGGACCAAGCTTTTGTATAGGTGGATGGGGTTTGTCTCAAATTTCTGTGAATTTTCCAGGTTAGCTTTGGGAGTTAAGTTATGCAAGTAAATTAGAAGAAATGGAAAAAACGTGCATGTGGTTTTAGAAAAACATGTTGAATATATTAACACTAAATGAGAGCAGAGGGAATTCATAAAACGTTTTACATTCTACTAATTCCTGAGCTACGCAACAGATGTGAGAGTAAACCAAGTGGCACTGGTAGAAAAAGCTTTTTTGAAGAGTTCAGTGGACATCTGGCTACAGTTAAGGGATGCTTTTTTAATACAAGATGAATACCCTGTTAAAATATGCAGTCCTAATGGTTCAGAATTGGGAAGGGCCTGCTTTAGACGAGGGCACTATAAACAGAGATGCATGCTGTTGGGGGAAATGTTCAATAACCGCCATGTTATAAGCGTTCAAATTGTTTTCGCTCTGGATCGGAGAATTGCCCTGATGAGCTGCTCAGGATTCAGAAGGAATGAAAAGAGAAAGAAAGAAGGACCCTGAGCTGTGGGGAATCTTCCCTCTTGACAGATGCCTTCAACTCTGCTGTTGGCTGCAGGAAATTGCTGGCTTAGCTTAAGACCTTCCTCCAGATGCCACAGGGGCAGCCCAGTATTGCTGCTGCTGGTGGTGTTTCCCCCTTCGTAGGCTAGAGGTGGATGCAGAGACCTGGAGCTTTTGGACAAGGCAGATTCCTCAGCAAAGTTTTTGAAGGCTATGTATTGATTTCTAAGGAGTGCAAGACTCCATACCTTGTGGCTATTTTAAGGCTGATATAAGCTTTTCACATCAAAATGTTCAACCTGTTTTCACGGGACAGGAGTTATGCACTCAGAGATACTGTCATTCCATTGTCTCTACTTCACCCCTTCCTGAGGTTTTGCTATTTTTTCGTGCAAGTTTCTCCCTGTCTGTGCTTAAAGCTGAGCTGTGCTTTAAGAAGTCATAAATCCTTTGCATCACTTTTTTCCTTTTTTTTTTTTCAGAAGGAATAGGTATGACACCAGGAATGGGAAGTTAGTGGACCAGATCCAAGTGATACGGAAGTCTCTTCTTCTTTGATAAAAGTTCAAATGCAGCATTTCTCTGTGGTCTAAATAACTGTGTGATATACACTGCATATTCCTGCTGGGAGAAACATTTCTAGTGACCTCTTTGTCTTCGGAACAGAACCTCAAAGACAGTATTTTACACCTTTCCTTCTATTCTATTAAAATAGAATATAAAATATTCTATTTTATTCTATTTCCTTCAATCTCTGCCAACTTCAGCAAAGCCCATGATATCTCTGTTCTTGAAGTCTTATCATCCTTTGCCATCTGTGGCTATTTGCCTCTATTCGTACTTGTCTCATCACGTTTTTATTTTCTTCTTACTAGAGGACTTTTTGGGGGAAGATCTCCTGCCATTTGTCCTTTTCTTCTCCCTTGACCTTAACCATAACTACATGTGCAACTACCATCACCTGTGTGTGATGTACATTTTATATTTCTCCACATGCAAATCTCTTTAACTGCAGTTCTTTCTCTATGAGCTACAATTTAGCCTATTTCAGATACAATCTTACCTGACCTATCTTAAGGCTATCTAGCTATTAGCTCTCTGTACCTTGGATGGTGAACTTGGTATTTCATTCCCTACCGTTTTGGATCACTGTAAGCTGCAGCAGCCTCCATCCCAAAGCAAGCAGGCACTGTGTGTCTCTCTAAAGGTTGTACTCAGTATATGTGCATGTTACAGCGTCTTTTTGTATAACAACTCCAGTGCATGGTTGTTGTACTCAGATACGAAAGGATCACACAGATCCAGTTCAGTCAGGAGAGAGCCGAGATCACCAAAAGTTTCGTTCTTTATTTTTACATCATATAAATCTGCTTCTAGGAATGACCATGGATTGGAGGATGAAGTTACCACCTCTCCAACCACACTGGTCAAATGAAAAGACCATCAAACTTTCTCCGCCTGGGGAGAAAGAATGAAAACAAAAAGATGGTTAGCTAAACATAACTTATGTTTACAGAAAGTACGTGAGAACACAACTGTATTTACAGAAAGTGTGTGAGAACTCCATCACAGAAATGAAAACATCAAAAAACTGCAAAACTCAGGGTGACACATGGTCGTTCTTATGCTGAAATGTCGTACAGCTATCGTTTCATCTAGGCTTTTAGACTTCTGTATCTGAATTAACCTGAAGCATTTTTGCTTTGTTTCTGGCTTTTCTGTGTGCTGCTATTCTTTCTCCACTTTCGTGTATTGAATCTAACCAGTCTTTGCAGTCAGAGCAGTTCACAGGTGATTCTCATTGCATGGCTTCTTTTATTTATTGTCAGATGTTGACTCCTGATTCAAAGCAGTCTGCAACATGAGCCTCTGTCATTCCTTTGTAATATTTCCTGCTTTCTCTCATTTTCTCCACATTAGAAAGAACTTCCTTTGAGTACCACCAAAGCTGAAACACTCAACCAACTTTACAAAAACCTATTATCTTACCAAGTTAAGCTACTGATCAGAATCATAGAATTGTTTAGGTGGGAAAAGACCTTTAGGATCAAGTCCAGCTGTTAGCACAGCACTGCCAAGTCCATCACTAAACCATGTCCCTAAGCACCACATCTCTCAAAATCATTGCTTATCTTGCAGGTACACATTTGTGCCCTGCTGTGTGCCTGGACCTGGAAGCTGGACTTCCTATCCTTTATAGTCTGTTTGGGCAGGATTTTGCTCTGTTTGTTACCACCTCCAAAACAACTGCTCTGGGTCTCACTAGAAGAGATGTCCCCCAATGGTGCCATGGTAGTTCAAGGAGAGAAGGAAGTTTACAAAGTATTTCGTAGGTTCCATCTGCTTACCTCTGAGCCTGGCCTTTGAGTCTTTCTTTAACTTTTTGTCCAGTATAGAAACAATGACTTAATTCCTTTCCTGTTTTAGGGAAAGTGCTGCAAACCTTTAGCCTGTGACCTCCCTGAAGGGCTGTGCTGGCAGGAGCGTGCTTTGCGTATACTTCTCAGCCTTTCCTGTGAGGCTGAAACTAAACATCCATGTTTGACTGCACTTCTGCAGTCTGCAGAAACTTCCCTTTGATGCAGTAAAACTGAAAAGTCATTTTGCACATTTCAGACACAGACCATGAAATTCAACTTGTGGACTTTGCATGGCAGCAGTGCCAGAAAGCTGAAATGCCTTTGTGTTCACAGTAAAATGTATATGGGAAGTGAGCTATTGGGAAAATGAGTTAATCTTTTAACTTATTATTTACTACATGTCAGATTTGTAGGATTAGTGATGTATTCACAAAATATGTGAAAGAATGTAATAGGACTCAATACAAGGTCCCTGGTGTTGGAATATTACTAGGAGCCGTCTGTACCCTTTGCTGTAGTGCCATCCCAAAACTTTTCCTTACAGCCTTCAGATTGGGGTGGTCTAATGCTGCTACTGAATGGTATTAGAAGGAAAACATCTCATACAGTGTTGTTGTCTACTTTTATTCTGCTCTTCCTGGCTCACCCAATTAATTCTGAGAGCCAGAGTTGCCTATTAGGTAGCTAATGATGCAGTAATTTATGCTGGTTACTTACCTCCTGCAGCTGGTCATGCATCCCAATTACGTGAAGACAGAAATCTGGAGCATCTCTTCCTCGGTCTTTCTCGCTTTTACAGAGAACAACATGCTCTCTTTTTCGCTCTGCTGTATAGATCCATGGGGTCTGTTCAACGTTGTCCCTCCAAGGAAGCATCCCTTGACTGTGTTACGCTATAGGATGATTGTCCTGCTTAGCCATGTCTGTCCTCAGCAGGCCTGGTGACTGCCAAAGCTGGCACTGTGAGCTCCTCATTTGCACGGCGTGCCCAGCTGGGTGTCATGCAGCTCTATGGGAGTAGCCTGATTTTCTATGCAGACGTTTCAATGGGGCCATAGGCAATAAATCGGTGTCCTATGGCGAGGGGGTTTTCTTCGTGTCACTCACAATAAGAATTGAGCCAAAGATCCTTTGTGTTTTACCTCTGAGACGAATGTCATCCTACACTAAAATGACTTGCACAGAGGATTACTTTAACATAACAAATATTTTTGAGCTGACTTACTGACTTGGCAGCGAGTGTGCTGAGAGTACTGCAAGGCTTGTGCTGAGGATGAAACTCATCATGCTAATCAGTACTGCTCCTCTGATGTCTCCTGCCTCTCTGTACCAGTTGTCTCTTTGGGACAGAGCCCACCTTTTCTCAGTGCTTTTGTTTTGATATCCTGTATCTTTTTTTACAGTGTACTTTGGACCCTAAGGCTGTGATGCATGAGAAGGGCTATTCTAATATGAATGTTTTTGAGGGTTTGTTCATAGTCCAGAACAACACCTTTGCATTTATTGAAAAGAAATAGGCTGCTGTTCTTTCAGTCAGTCTGCAAGTTACAGTCCTCCCGTGGTACCTAGAGTGCATTGAGGTTATGTGTCTGTGCTGCTGGTAAGCAATGCTTGCAAGCATAGCTGTCAATACTAAATGCTGCCAGGCTGTTTCTATAAAGGGCTGTCTCACCACAGTGTTTTTTGTTTTGGTTTAGTTTTTTCGTAAGGAGAATTTATATTGGTTAATTACTTAAACCAAGTGAAATGTTCAAAATGCTATAAATGATAGTGTTTCCACCTTATTTTCCAAGGAGTTTTATTGAGAAATGACTAATATGATACACCCCATATTTAGATAATAATGATGAGGGAGATAAGTAAAAAGGTAAGTAAGCAAGCCTAGGACTCCCAGTCTACAAAGAATTATGTGTGCGTGATGTTACATGTCAGATGGAGGAAGAAAAACATGTCCAAAAGCCTCTGTAAAAACAGAAGGCCTTCATTTCTGGTGTTTGGAAAAGAATAAATCAGAGGAGGAAGGATGTTCAAGTGAGTTTTCCATCAGAGAGACAAAATTAATAAAAATCCAAAGAATCTAGATTAGAAACATAGTGGGAACTGGCAGCAGAGAGACATTAGGGTCACCTGGATTGCCAACAGTTGCTCAACAACCTTTACACCAGAACCCACGGACCCCATGTATGTGTAATGTCTGGCACAGGCAGGCAGTAGTCTTTGTTGGAGGCTGCAGGTGCTACCAGCCTCCACGGTGGAAACACTGTTCTGAGCCTGTGAGAGAGGAGGGAACCAAATCCAGAACCACTAAGACCCTGTGTGATAAATTAACTGTGGCTTTTCTTTATGCTCTGGTGGAAGCACCCGGCTCTGGTTTCAGTTGAAATCTGGGGGCTTTCCCACAAACTTCTTAGCACAGGACATGCTACAGAGACAACACATCAGGAGCAGAGTTGTGCTTTGTGTAACGACAGACTGCAAGCAACAGCCAGCACTGCAAGTCAGCTAAAGGCTTCTGAGCCCCCTGCCATGTGTCATAGAAGGAACTGGATATTGTTCATCCCAGAGCTTGCTCGGAGGTGGCACCTCAGTATTTTGACTATATGCAAAGGTCCCTTTCCTTCTTCACCTGGAGGATCTCTCCTCCTGGAGTTGGTTCTGGTCTAAAGAAGGAGCAAAGGAAAAGCAGTGAAACGGTGAAAAGGCGGATTTGTATTGCCTCTGGTGTGGGCATGTCTGGATGAACTCCTGGTTTGACCTGAAGACTTCCTTTTTTTTTTGCTTTTCTTTTTTTAACCAGCATTAGGGAATTCCTCACCAGCTTGTTCCTGCAGTAGCCAGGCCAACAATGACAAGAATGTGGAAATCAACTAAGCAATTATATTCACAGTGGTGGTTAACAGCATCCCTTCATCTGAAACAAATCAGTTACAGTCCAGTGAAACCTGCTGTACCTACTGCCTGTACATAATAGAGCCCTTGTGCATTTTCAGAGCATGCCAGACCACTTAAACAGGATCGATGAGAGGCAACAGGAGAGAAATGGTATGTTTTATTAACCAAAGACACAGAAAACCAGATATTCTTTTACTCAGCCCTCTTCCATGCAGAGAAATCTGCCATTGTATTTATAAAGGTATTTCTCTAGGTGATGCAAAATGTCATAGGAATGAAGTCCAGGAGTGTAACTTAGAATTAGCTGTGAACAAGAGCGATGGGCAATTGCCAAGGTAGGAAACATTATCTAACAGACTTAAAATTAGTGGTAGTTACTGTGATCTTGGTCACCTCTGAAAATCTGTGGTATTTTCTGTACCACTGGTGTTCAGTCTGTGAGCCCCAGGAGCCCACGAATTGCTTCTAAGCAAGTCTGTGAAGAGTGGTTAGGAACACAAATGCGCATCTGCTGAACAGCACTGTACAGATATTTCTAAAAGAACATTTGTATCTTGCTTGAAGATTATCAGAGACCTACAACTCAAACAAGACTACAAAAATGCAATATGTTATGATAGATAGAAGCTTACAGAAGTGAGCCAGGATGTGCAAGAGGCAGTTGGGAATGTCTGCCCTAAGATACACTCTCAGTAATGTGAGCCCTCATATAAAACTAGAGAGAATTTGATCCTTGATGTTCTCTGACCTAAAGAATTGGCTCGTCTCTCTTGGAGGTGAAAGATATTCATGGTCCTAGGCTGTGCACCATAGAAACTCCTTGTTTATGGTGCTTTTATTGTCTTTTTGTTGAAATTACTTTTCAGTGACTTAGTGACTGTTAGTAGGTTCGGGAAGATTCTGCAGTGGGGTTTAGCAGTGTCCAGCCAGCAGCCATACAGTTAATGCAGCTAATGCCTGCTCTTGCTGAATTTGTTGTTTGAATTACTCTTTAGTCTGCACAATTATCTTGAAAGTGAAAACAAGCTGGTTCAGAGTGAATTGAACAACAGGCTCCTAAATGGGAGGGCAGTGTGAACTAGAGTAGCAAATTTTCATGGATTAATGGCCAAATTGTTGTCTCATTAAAGTCCAGTGGCAAAATTCCCGTAGGCTACAATAGAGACAGGATTTGACCCCAAGAAAAGATTCCATTTGAAGCATTTGAGTGTCTCCCAAAAGCCAATTATTAAATCAGAGGCGCCGTAATAACTGAGCTCGAATTTATTTCAGGACCAGGAAATACAGTTGGGAGGTCAGTACATGCTCATCATGTCATTTCTATGGTGACTTCATTGCAGAACTCGGCACTGGGCTGTGTACAGGGCTGACAATAAGGCTGAGCTGAGAAAGAGCCTGAAAGAATTGCATTGTAACTGATGAAAAGGAGCTGTTTCCATCAGCCACGTTGTCAAGCAACTTGGCAAAGCACAAGCAGAAAAGGTCTCTTCTGGTGACTGACTTCCACCATGTTCCTCTTCTTTCAATGCCACCACTAGTTACCACCTGGCTCTGCTCCAGGCTCTAAAGAAAGCTCCAAGCAATCAAATGTTTTCTGACAAAACCACACTGAGTATGTCTGTCTCCTCAATACAGTTTAATACCTGCACATCATTATTTTCTCTTCCTCTAAACAAAAAAAATCTACAGAAAAGATACATTTACATGGCTCCATGTGAAAAATATGTTGTGTATTCACTTTTAACTTCTTTTTTTCTTTTTGTTTGTTCATGGTTAAGTAGAAGAAATCAACTGGTAGAGGCTTTCCCAAAATGCCATTTTACCTTTAGCGCTTTTGTTAGGGACCCTAACGTCCTACTGATTCTGGACTCATTAACAAAACTGTCAATGCCACTCATGTGCACATCCTTTTAATAAGCTGGGATGTTCTGAGCCTTGGAAATTGCAGAGGAGGTCTCAAAATTAGAAGGTGAGGACCTTCGTTGTCCAGCAAAGTGTACATCTAAAAAAACTCACGTAGCCCCCTCAACAAAGTGAACCCATGTAGCGAAAACAACTCACCAGTTACTGCACTGTGGTGCAGAAGCAGCATCCTGCTGGAGTAAATGATCTGGAGAGAAGTACTGGCTCACTGTGGTCTCACCTGTAACAAGCAGGAAACCTGATTTTGTATTTTGTCTTTATTTTCCTTACTGTTCTTTCTCCTTGGCTGGCAATGCTTATGCACATGTTTGTCTGTAAGCAAGTTCTTGTTATCAGAAGACAGCCCCAAGACATTGTTTTCAGTTGAGCAGCCAGATAGCTTGTCTAGATCCATTCATATGTATTCTCTTTTCTTTTCCCAGATGCTTTTACTCTGATTTTATATTAGGGCTATTTGGCTAGAAATTAGAGGTCTCTTCTAAATACATTTTTATGGCTTCATTTTTTGTGTGCATGTGTGTGTGTACCCAGCCTCTCAGGATAATGTTATGAGAAAAGCTAATTTATAAAATAAATAAAATACAGCCAATAGAGAATATGTTGTTTCTTATTATCTTTTCAGTCAGAATTGTGGAAGTATTTAGGCAGAGCTATATTAAATCTCTGGGATCTGAACACAGTGCGAATTAGAGACATATTAATATATCTTTGATAATCCAAGTAGGTATGTTTGTGCATCTACAAGTACCTAAATACTCCTGGAAAGTAGCACTCTGTTTTCATGAAGACAATGAAATTTTAATTTCATTTCATTTTTATTTTGACTAAATGGATTTTATTTTTGATTCTTCTTCCTCGTGGTAAAAGAATGGCAAAGGAAAACTGGTTCTCCTTTATCAAATATGAGTTGGTTTTCCAACTTTGTGGCTATCCCAAATGGAGAGAAAATATTGTACCTGCTAGCTAAATTCAAATCCAAAGACATTAAGTTGAGAGCATTTCAGAGTACCAGAAATTAAAAGATTTATGTTTGCAAGAGTGCACTTCATTGGCATTTGTTACATCCAGTACCTGACACTGAATTTGACTTTGTTGATTCTACATAAATTAAAAAATATGAGATTTTCTTCCTAGACATGTAGCTTAATAATGCAACATTTCTTTTGCTACAAAAGTTACATTTATTTAAAAAACCTTAAGTCTGTAAGATTGTAGAATCATATAATATCTCTAGTTGGAAGTGGCCCATAAGGATCACTGAGTCCTGCTCCCTCCTCCTCACAGGACCTTGCAGGTTTAGTATGATTAAACCTTGGTATGTCTTGCCGTTGCTTCAACTTTCACTTAAAGGAGGTTTTATTTTTTAATAGTAATGGAGTAATTATCATTGTTTACATTTATTTTTTTGTCTAGCAAACAAATTCCAAAGACTTACCATATCATGGATTCAGTATGAGTTTTGGTGTGGAGCCAGGGTTTTACCACTGGAGTCCGATTTGTCTTAAGCTGGAAAGAAGGGCTAGGCTGTGCTAAGTCAAACTCTCTGGCTAAGGAACAGAGGAAGCTTAGTCCACTTTGCTTTCTGTTTCAGTACATACAGGGTTTGATTTTGCCAGGCCTAAATGGCAACTTCATAATTTCCACCCTAGCCTGCTGCTGAGTGAAGGCCTGCATTAGGCTCAGAAGAAGTCTGCAAGCGTCGGGCAGAAGAGATGGCTTTCAGACAAATTTCTAAATTGATTTTAAAGATACAATTTTTAAAATTTATTCTAGCAGAAGGATTAACTCAGTGCTTTTGTCTTTAGACAAGCAACTGCTCATCTTTAGACTTCGTATCACTGATTGTCATCCTGGGACTCAGACGCAGAGACACCGCCCTCCTTCCTTTGGGGAGTCCAGACTCCATCTGTGGTTAAGCTCTCTGTTGTGCTTTATGTTTTTGAAGAGTTGAGTTGGCAGGGCTTTAGGAATAAAAGGTTGTTTTGAATTGTTAGGGGTACTGTTGCTGAAGGGAAAGGCTTTTGGTTGTTTCCAGAAGGTCACACCCAGGATCTTCTTGACATTCTCTGAAAGCTCCTTCCAGAGCTGGATATCTTTGACAACATGTATGAAGCTTGCACATGGTTTGTCTTGGAATGTGGTATCTGACCTGTCTGAGCACCAGACATTGTGGTGGTTCAGAGATCAAGCTCTAAGTCAAAATTCAATCTGTATCCAAGGGCTCAGTCCACTAAATCTTAGTATGGGTTGGAGGCACCTTGAAAGATTGATTTCTTTAAAAAGCAAGTTTTAATATTGTTGGCTGGAAAATAGTGTGTACACTTGAACAGAAGGCTGGTGAACTCACAAGAGGTACTGTCCCAAAGGGAGCAGATCACCACTCTATGCCAGCTGGAGTGATTTTGTGATCTTTAAATCAGTGTGTACCAAGTCGCCTAACACAGCCTAGAGCAATAAATGTGTAGGAACTGTCTGAAGGATGATCTTTTTTTATTACTGATATTATTTTTACAGAGAATGCTATCATGAAAGTACTAATAACAAGTTACTAATAACTGTGAAAATAATCAACTTTTTGCGCAAGTGGTTTTTACTGTGTGCTGAAGCAGCAATCAGGTTCATGCTGCGGGTTTGGCACTAATGGTGTTCATTTCCTTAGCTTCTGGCACGGACATATCTACTATCAGCTAGAAAAAACAAAAGCCTTGCTTCAGGAAGTCATCAGAGGAAATACAATGACAGTGTGTTAGTACTGCAGCCCAAACAAAATGTTCACTGACGTTCTTGAAAGCTCTGAGTGATACATCCTGGAAATAGCAACAGCCACGAGATAATCTGGCATTCGTTATCACCTCTGCCACATAACTTCTTCGCATTTTCTGTGAAAGAAAATCAGAAAAGAGAGAGGACAGAGTAAGCATGCTACGTCTGGGTTGTAATAAAACAGCAGAAAGTGCTCTACGAATGGAAATGTAATTGAGCTTTGAAATGTTGCTGTCTGAGTGACTGGGAACTCCCCTTGGGCCCTGGAGAGACCAAGTCAGCTCCTGGAGCAGTGCTGACTCTGCTCTGGAGGCTGAAGTATCCCATTGGCTTCCTGCTGACCATTGCATACTATTAGAGAGGTACACTGAAAAATCCTCTGTTTGCCCACACAGGTATCAGGACTGGGATTCCATCCTTCTGGCTCATGGGCTTTTGTCCAGCCTATGGCTTTTATTTACTGAAGAGGCTGCTGATGCAGTTGTACGCGCATTCTTAAATAACTGTTCCGTAACTCCCTGGGGTGCCACTCAGCTTCACAACTTCCCTCCGAGAGAATCCTGAGTTCATCGAAATCAGTAATGGATCAGTCAGTCGAAACTGCCAACCTCTTCCCCTGGGTTTGGAAAGGATGCTGCCATGTGGCAGCAAGTCAGACGCACTGCCAGAAAGTGAGTGATGTTGGTTAATGACTGACCTGGAAAAGTCAGCACTTCTGTGTACTGATGGGACAGAAGACAAAGCTTTTGTAAACACACAAAAGACATGCCATGTGGACACATACTCTGACAACCATGCTTTTATTGTGAGGAATAACAAAGCAGAGTGTGGCTTGTTAGGTTTTGTTCAATGCTAAACATAATGGTAATCTACAACTTTAGGAGTGCTGCCTCACTCAGATTTTATAGATAATGTGATAACTTCTTACATCTGAGTTTCAGGCCAAGGAGGAAGATGCTAGATATGCTAAAACTCCATATAGCCACTGACAACTGCCAGAATCATACTGATGGTGAATATGAGCCTTGTTTTCCCCAGAACATAGACTCTTGGATTGGGTTGGATGGGACCTTAAAGATCATCTAGTTCCAACCCCCTGTCATGGGTTAGGATGTCACCCACTAGACCAGGTTGCTCAAAGCCCCATCCAAGGCTTTGAACATTTTCAGGGATGGGGCATCCACAGCTGCTCTAGGCAACTTCTTACAGTGTCTTACCACCCTCACAGGGAATAATTTCTTCCTGGTATCTAATCTAAACCTGCCCTCTTCCAGTTTGAACCCATTCCCCCTTGTCCCATCACTACATGTCCTTGTAAAAAAATAGGAGTGTTATTCTAAAAAAACCTCTTCCTTATGTCCAATCTAAACCTACCCTCTTTCAGTTTAAAACCACTAATCTCCTACCACAACAGGCCCTACTAAAAAGTCTGTCACCATCCTTCCTGTAAGTGTCCTTTATAATTTTAAAAGTCAATATTTGGTCTCCATCTACCTTTTCAGCTCTGAGTATCCAAACCTTTATTTATTTCAAACACTGAGAAGTTAAAAATCATTTTACATTTGCTTTACTCTGATGTTGCTACATTACTGTGGTGCCACGCAGAGGAGAATCAAAACCTTGGCCTCAAACCTGAGTTTGAGGGGTCTATTCCCAAAGATATGCCTGCATTTGTGGCACATTGTGAGTGGAAATCATGTCAGCGTTCCCAGTATTTGCAGACTCTGGCTCTGCCTCCAATGCTCCCCACACTGCAACATCCCTTTTTAGCAAGGCAGGTATTATTAAGTTGAAACCCCACTTTGAATAGCAGGTTTGAAGATTTGATTGGTGTCTTCTGACAGAGGTGCATGAGTCAAATCAATGCTTTAGCCATTGCCTTCACCTGATCATCCATATATCAAATTATTTTGGGGTAACACTTGTGTATTCAAGAAGCCTGGACTGTTTGTTACCCTTACTGCAGTCACGCTTCATCTTTGTGTCATTTAGCCAAATTGTTTTGGGTAGAGAGGAATAGACATTCTGCTGGAGGAAGGAAACCACTGCGTTGGCCTCGGACAATACTAGTCTAAGCTAGGACAGGCTGGAGTAATTGTGCCGAGGTGGACAGGCAGCAGCCATGCCAACAATAATATTATTTGCATTTTAAGCTATATCATCCAATGGGATCAAGAACAGAACCAATTTATTTCGAAACTCATGTGAAGGTTTGCCAGAGGGGTGATTTACAGCTTCCTAGCAATAATGAACAGTTCAGCTGTCTTGATCAGCATGTGGTCACGCATGTTACAAACTGACATAAATATTTCATAACATCTTGCTGCAATTGCTGTCCCACAGAAATGTTTGTCAGACAGCTCAAGGAATCAAAAGGGGTTTAATCTTCAAATTTAATCTCAGAGTAATTGTGCTTTCTTTTTTTTTCATTCTGAACTTGGATAACTTAGTTCGTACTGTCCTTGATTAAAAACAGTTGGAAAAGGAGGATGGGAGTTTAATTTTTGAATTTTTTTAAAAAAATCTCAGGAATTTTACTAGGTATTTGATTTATAGTTTAGTGAAAATATCTTTCTAGTGCAGCGTGTGCTTTTGAAACTTGAAGTGGTTAAGCTCAGTCTCAAGAAAGTGATAAAAATTAAAGCACCTGTATGAAACTAGTGGTATTTTGTCACCTGGAATATTTGGACATAGTCTACTTACACCATATGGAAACAATAGAACTGAAATTTTGAGGAGCAAAGAAAGTGGAAAATAAAAGGACTGTATAATTGGAAGAATATTTAGAGATCCTGAAGGGGAAGTTTGATAGAAAGCATGTATCGTTTTGTATTGTGTTACTGTAGAAATTGCAGCCCAGATGCTTCGGTGTCAGGGCCAAGTATGCCGAGTGCTGAGCGTAGAATTTAGCAACAGATCACATTGAGTTGGCAGTAAACAAAGATAGCAGGGAGAGTGCACACAAAGGTGATGAGACCTGGAGACAGAGCGTCAGACTGCATGTATGTGAGCACTTCATGCCTCTTCCTTTTTCCTCTATGCATTAAAAGGAATAAAAATTCTGAAGTGAAGTAGTCAGACAAGGAGGACAAGGGGAAGGGTCAGAGGGTAGTCATAGTGGGCCAGCTACTCTCCTAGTGGTGCCAAAAGTAGTTTGGACAGTTAGATGGCCCATGTGTGCTTAGGAAAAACATGTGCTTGGCAAAGCGACAGGCCCCTGAGGTCAGCACGGAGATCATTTTGGGACTGGCTGGAGGCTGGATTGGAAAAGGACGTGCACTGGGGCTAAGTGTTTGCAAATATGTATACACACACACACATATATTTGTGTATGTGCATATATACAGCTTTAGCTACCTGTCAGTCTTAAAAAGGAGTTTTGTGAAATGCAGCCTTAGAAATGCTGGAGTGAAGAGAGGGAAGCAACTTGCTTAATGCCTTGAGAGACAAAACCACTGGAGGGTTGAGTCTGTGGAAGGCTAGGAAGTGGGAAGAAAAATATCACCATTGCACAGAGCACAGCTAAATTCTAAGGTGAGCTGCCAAATGAGGACTGCACAAAGACCTCCAGAGGGAAGCTGGACACTCTTGAGATTGCTGTTTGCCTCTGGTGTGTTCCAGTGCCAGTGGGCACTGGTCTGGGGGACAGTTTCTCTGTTGAGCCCCAGCATAAGGTGCCTGGGTTGAAGTTCCATCAGTGACCTTGCCATGCAGGACTGCAGAAGCAGCGAGGGAAAAACAAAAGTTGAACAAATTGATCAGATAGGAAATGGAGGCTCACACAGGTTTCCTGCAGGGTGGTCTGTGTTTACCTGCATGTTTAGTTGCCTACAAGTGGTGGTTGTATCATTAAATGAGAGCTCGGGGTGTTTTTTCTAGTGTGTTTGTCTTACTAAGATGGCAAATTTCTTAGTTAGAGCCTTGTCTATTTCTTGTGTTCCTAATTTTTAAAAGAAAAAATTGCCTTTCTCTAGAATCCTTTATCTGAAAGGGTATCTGAATGTTTTGTAAACATCTCATGCTCTGAAGCTGGCATGTGTTAGATCTCCTTGCACAGCTATCAAAATTGTGGTTTGGGAGCCAAGCCTGCTTCTCCTGCATTAGACAAGGATGTGCAAAGAACATCTGGTAGTGCTCAAGAAGCTGCTGCTATGGTTCCTTTCTACAGAGCTTTGGTAGAAGCAGCATGTGAAGGAGGACAGTGACAAGGACACAGGAATGGTACAGTGGAG
The DNA here is from genome assembly GCA_013397725.1 of Rhagologus leucostigma. Lineage (NCBI taxonomy): Eukaryota > Metazoa > Chordata > Aves > Passeriformes > Rhagologus > Rhagologus leucostigma. Next base: position 1,826,122 of record VZTD01001328.1, on the reverse strand, counting down.
AAAACATCTCTGGTAAAGTTAGTAACAAAACTACTCTTGGTTTCATTCAGACTCAGCTTCCATCCAAACGATTTTCTTGTGAAACAGCTGATTGTATGGCCGAGGCAGTGCTTTTCAGTGGTATTTAACCAAATAGAGCATCAGCAATCATCCATGAACTGTAATCCAGCTCCAGCCTACATTTGGAGCAACCTCATTTGCTGGGCTGGCAGTAGCAAAAGAGATACAAATTGCACAGAGGCTCCCACCCTGCAGACCTACAGCGTGGTGCAGTTTGTGTGCAAGCATTAAGTGCACAAGTCTCATTTTATGTGATTTACTCAAAGGGGACCTCGAAAGGAAGCTAGTGCACTCAATAGCACCAGACACAAATTGTATGCAACCACAATTCACATGATCAGATGCATGTACAATGGGAGAAGTTCCCAGACATTGCAAAACTGGCTTTTAAAACTGTATTTTCTTAATGTTTTGGATCACATTTAAACCTTAGAATTGCCTTGATCTTTCTTCTCAGACATACTTGCTCTTTCAAATTGATGATGATGGCTGGTTTTCATAGGCTTAGGAATGCAAGCATTGTCATTTATGCTGAATCGTTCCTGTCTAGTGACAACCTTATATTTGGGAGAAAAGTATGACTCCAACATCACAGTAACTGAAATACTGGGGTTAGTGCTTGGCAAACTGCCTGCAGAAACTGATTTTACCCTGCCCCCTTTCCTCATGACAAGAAATAATAGCTTCCCCCGTATCTGAGACACAGGGATGTGGACTATGACCGTCCCATTTCTATCCTGGACTAGCTCATTTCACTCACTAATTGGCATGAAAAGGTGTGACAGTTGTAGGTATAAAACTGATGTGGAATTACTTAGGGAGACTGGGAATAAAGTGGGAGAGATACCAGGGAATCTTCATTTGCTTTGGAGTTAGGAGGGGCAATCCACCAGAATCTGTGTGCCAGGTTTACATGGGATACTTTTGATAGGAGGCTGAGAATTTGGAGTTTGCCTCAGGATTCTGCTCAACAGCCTGGCAGTAGCCCACGACCTGATGTCCTTATTACTGCTTACTCCATCAGGCCGCCCTTCTTTATGATATTTTGCTACACATGAGAAGGAAACCAGCAAGTGCTTCATGATTTAGGCTGATCTAGGCAGGAAGGGTCTTCTACTCTGTTGTTTGCATACACCATGCGTCCCCTGCTATTTGGGATTCTGCACTGCTCTATTGCTCCTAATAATTTCTTGGGATTTCTCTGGGGTTTTTCTTCTCCATGCCACCTAATTTTTCTGTATATGGCAGTCTTATTCTCTGTGCAGTGATTTTACTCTTCTCCTTTACCAAAAGACACTGAAGTTTGTATTTAGACACATCATGCATGTAAACACATTTGTGAATCTAGTCAAAATCGAAAGAAATGTCACACTTATCTGTCTCTCCATAGAGCCAAAGAAATATTCCCATTAGCTTGGCCAGAACTTTGTGAGGATCTTAACATTGCTTTTGTGGGAAGAAGCAAGTGTGCCAAACAAGCTGTTCTTTGGGAAAGTTTGTCTCATTCATCTTTTAAAAATCTGTTTTTCTCAATGCAACAGAATCTTGTTTGCAGACAAAACACATAAGGTCTCTAACATATAGATTTTTTTTTTAATATGGAGGACAAATTGCTGCCCTGAAGGCTGACAAACTGCAGGAAATCATGAGTTCTCCACTAACTTTGGTATAGAGGTGCAGCCCTGCAGTCTGACATCACAGTTCAGGGCTTGAGGAGTGTAGCACTGCAGTTCTTCCTATGGATTAATGAATAAGTCCCTGAAGACATTTGTCTTATGAGTTTTATTTATTGAAGAAAACCTCCTGCAACACATGGGAACAGCACAGCTTTTCTGCTTTTTGCCTGGGACCCTGTCACATCTTGCATCAGGAATGGCCTCACCAGGAAAGCATTTACTTCTGTGAGATAAACTGTACAGGATCAGGTCCCTCTGGCACAGGGACTTTGTCATGTTCCAGTTCTGCTCAGTCTTACGTTGGTGTAAACCAGAAGTCACAGAGAAGAATAATAGAAATGTAATCCAGTGAAAAAAAGTTACTTGCACAAAACAAAAGAGTTCCTGGTAAAACCTCATTAATAGTAGGGACAACTTATGTTGTAATTGAATTAGAGGACCTCATTAAAGATGGTTCCCCAGGAACTAAAACAAACACAAAGTTGAGTTGCTTAATTATCTTTGTCTTGGAGTTTTTAATAGTGTTCCCAGGCTCTGTGGGAGAGGAAGGAAGAACAATATGAAAGGATTAGAAATCCAGTATTATATCATTTTCTTAACAAAAGAAATGGCTGAGAGTGAGGGATTTTTCAACTAGTGACTGTGAACTCAGAAAGAGGAATAGACACTGCGAGAAGAGTTTGGATATCACAGTCAACGAAAGGTTTGCCCAGCAATAACTGCTGAGAAGGCACAGAGGGGATTCTTCTTTCCAGGTTTCAGGAATGTCTTCCCCATACCCCAAAGCATCACAGGTTTAGGTTTTCCCAAGCTTAAGACCACAAACACATCCAAATTAAAGGTAATATGAAGCTACAAGACTTTTAAAATGAGAAAATTAAGGATTGCCTCTGTGATGTCCCTCCTTCGCTCTTTTCATGCAAATAATATTTTCGATACAGCTTTTCCAGGGTGGAATGCAGTGCCTGTCAGTCCATCCACACCAGGAAGAGAAATTTGAGTAGCTGAGAAGGAGCACTGTGAAGAAGCTTATCGAGTCAGTTGGTATCGAGGAGGTCACAGTAGGATCTGATCTCTGTAGAAAAATCTTTCTCAGTGTAGAAAATGGATATTTTCTGCAGTTGCTGTCTGCTCCCCAGCCCATGTGCAGTCTCAGTGGGGATTAGTTTAGCTTTTGGTGCTGACCCCTTATGGGAGGAACTTCTTCTTGCAGATAGATAGTCAAAGTACATCCCAACCATAGAACTGGACAGGTGCAAGTATCTATGGAAAACACATTACAAGAAAAATCTGAATAGAATAAGCTTGTTAAGTTCCCTGACTATTAGGTCTTCCCTAGCCTGGCTGTTAACATACTAATTATAAAGGAAAAGTAGATTAACTGCACCTGCAGTGGTGATCCATGTGTGTCTGTTATTTCCCCTGTGCGCCCTTACAGCACTCTGCTCTAGTCAGACTAGGAAGTTCCCAGTTCCAGGGATTGTTGCCAAAGGGTTGGAGATGTTCACTTGTTTACTCAGCTCAGAGACTGCCAGACCAGCTTTCACTTGCATGGATAAGGGATGTGGTCCCAAAAGTTTCCTGAGAACTGCAGCTGGAGTCCCAGCATCACAGAGGGTAATGGCCTGCAACTGTACAAACTGCATAAACCCCTTGGTCTGGCCATCCAAGAAGTCCCACAGCCTTCCCTGTGCTGTGGCTGCTCATTGCTCTCTAGAGCAGAGGGATATGGATAGATGCAGTAAGCCAAGGCTTTGCTCCAAAAAGATGCTCAGGAGCTGGAGATTATCTGAGCTACACTGGACTCTGGATGTTCTACACTAGATAAAGCATAATTCAGCCCTTGATTAGGCACCCATTACATTAAAAACAGTTTTCTGATACCAGGAACTATTATTTGTGTCTTTGTTCCCACCTACAGAAGACTGATCTATAACAAATAAGTTATAAACACAAGCTTTGCTAGCATCCCTCCTGCTTGTATCCAGCCCTGAGTGGAACACCCCCTTCTCACTCCTAGAAAGTGCAGGCAGTGTTAAAACTAATCATTATCTGTGAACTGGCTTCACCCTTCAGTTTCTGAAATAAGTGGCTTTTATGGGATTGAACTGCAAAGAGGGACCTGCCACGTAACAGACTTGGTGCTGTCAGCAATAAGAAAACAGAAGCATTTGAGGTTCTTTGCAGTAAGTCCTTGTCAGAACAAAACCCCTCACTTAGACCCTGTATAGCGTGAAGCCTTGTGGGCAGCTGATATTTTTGCCTTTGGTTTTGGTTAGTGACATAGCATCTGCCCTCTCCATGCCAACTCATTTCCAGTACATTTAAAATTGAATTGGAGCACCTGGCTTTAGCTCTGCAAGGTTGTGGCTCATCATCTAATCATTAGACCTTTCAAGACCAGAAAAAGAGAGGTACAATATGGCTTTCAGGCAGTCTTAAAAAAAAATCCAAGTCTAAAAGCTTTAATCTTAAACATAGCAATACCTCAGTGAATTTGAGCTTTTGATCTGGGGCAGAATGTGTTTCCAGATTCATTTCACGCTGTGCTGTTTCAGTGAATATAACCACCTCACCATGGGGTCCTACTCCTAGGCCTTCACAGAAACTTCAGAAAGCAGCCTTAATGTTAGAGCTGGCAATTTCTGTTCCGCTCCACAGAGGCACTGGATGATGGACCAGCTCTATACTGAAAAGTATTTTGGAGAATTAACTGGTTGTGAAGGCAGCAAGTTGCTCATCACACGTGTTTGCGATTTCTCCAGTATGAAGATGCTTATACTGGTATAGCTCGTTCAGATGAATGCAGAACTGCAGTAAATGCAGAACTGCAGTGAGTTAGGGGTGTCGTGCGTCACTATTGCCATGCTTAGCCTTGGACTCTTAACAGCACAACTGTGCTTGTGTTTAAACAGTTTGAGCTGCTCCTGGTCTTGTGGGATGGTTGGAGATGTCATTCAGGCAGAGCCCAACCCACCAGAAAACAAGAATGGGTTACTATAGTGGCCACTCAGGCTGTCATTTCTGTAAGGCATCATGGTATTATTTTGAATAGAAATTAGGTGAAATACAGAAAACTTTTCTTGTATTGGATGTGTGATCATTTGATGAAATATTAAACCTTTTCACTATTTTATTGTGTGAGGAATCACTGAAAGGACTTAGTTTCCTATTGAAAAATTACCACAAGAAGATTTTCAGTGGTCAGATGCAGGAATGCCGAGGATACTGTGTTTCTGCCTTTTCTACCCCTTTCAGAAGAGTAACCACTGCTGGTTTACTGTGTTTGCTAGATTAATTTCTGTTCTAGGGTATGAGCTGGAGTCATGTCTGATGCCCTAATCAGCCATCCTGTGATGAGACTTTCTCTAGATAAGCAAGTAGAGTATTTACTGCCAAATATTTCTGTCTCCCATTATCTGTCCTCCATGTTCAAAGGTCATTTACGGTAAGTAAATGGTTTGAAATGGTATTCTTTTTTACCCATTCATTGTAGATTAACTTTGACATTCACAGTAGCTGTATTTATCCTGCTGTGATATAATACTGGCAATGTAAAGCCGATACTGATGCAGAGCTGATGTCCAGTGTTGATCTTAGTCTAGTATTTCAGAAGTCTCCAGCCTGGAAAATGCAGATGATTACAAGTTTTCTGATGAGAATGTGTTGCCTTTTTTTCAGTTCAGAAATGATGACTTAGAAAAACTCAACTTTTATCTTGTGGGAATGTACCAGTTCTGCTATGAAACTCATTTGGGGGAAGGTTTCTCCTGTCCTGGAAGGAAATTTGGGTCAGAAATATCAGGCATTTCAGCAGAAACAGCCGTGTCCTGGGTACAACATTCAACCATGACCATGGAGACCTCAATGCTGTTTCTGGGCTTGGCAGCAAAATCCTGGCCTCCTGCTTCCCAGGCGACTGCTGGCTCCTCATCTGCTGGCTGAAAGAGGAACAGTCTCTCTCTGCCATGCTCTTACAGCAAAGATTTTTTTCAAATACTTGACTCTATCCTGATACAGAGCAGAAAAAACCCTATGAAAATGCTTGTGAGATAAAGATTGTTTTCAGCTATCCTGGAGGCTGAATAACTTGTCTAAAATATAATAAGACTTCTTTTTCTTCTAATTTGCGCTAGTGCACGCTTCTCTAATGAAAGGAGTGTCACAGTATGTATGTACAAAGCATGGATCTGGAAAACAGGAAAATTTGTTTCAGCCCTTCCCTCTGTCCTGGCACAGGTTCCTTGGCATTGCTGATAGTTTGACAAACATTTTTGCCAGCATCTGCACCACTTACACATGAATGGCTCTTCCAGCGGTTCATTTCCATGGCCATATGTCCCCAGTGGCTGTGCCCAGGATTGCCAATGTCTGTAGAGCCATCTATGGTATCATCAGCCAGGGGAGCTGCTCTGAGATCAAGTGACCTGGTTATTTTTAAGCCAGGTACTTCCTCTTGCTGATTAACCGTGTGACTGCACACGTGCTCGTACTGGCACAACCACTGGGATGGCACAGGGATGGGAACAAGTAACAGGAGGGGAGGGAAGGCTGCCAAAACCAAGTTCATCAAGATACGTCCTCAGTTTTTCTTTTGCAATGATAATAACAGTTATTTGTCATAGAGAAATGTTAAATCCATGGTAGAAAACAGCAGTTTAACAGCTATGCACCCGTAAAGCTATTCATTAATATTTTGTCCATCATGTGTCTGTGTGCTTGAGTAGATGTAATTCAATATTACAGATTTTGAATGTTTCACTGCCAGCTGTCCATCAAGATATGAACCAGTTGGTTAGTTACGGGTGAACTTTTCATTAGGATTTAAGCTCCTTAGACACTCCTGAAAATGTTTTCTGCCGTCCTGCTGTCTAATCTCCTATCAGCATAGCAGAAATACCATTAATTAAAGACTGTTATCATCTTCTTCACAGACTGCAGAATGCATTTACCATTGCTGTTCACTGGGCTGAGTCCAGCACAGGGCACTGCTGGTGGTCTGGAGCATCAGACCCTGCATGCACGGGAGAGGGACGTGCTCAGGCTTCTGCCTAGGAAGTGTGACCTTGTCCTGTAAGAGCAGGATCACAAAGTCTAGCACTTGAGCTCCAGCTGTGGGACAGTGTCAGTTACTTAATAAGACTTGTGGCACTCTATGTGCTACTTGTATTTAAAACAAAGGGTTAGCAATGAGAAAGCATCCTGCATGGCCTGTCTGTCTTCTGCACTGCTAATATGCCATTAATAAACTGTGTCTGGTGGTAAACTAGTAGGTAACTGAAGGGGATAAGTTGGGTATACTATGCAGTATCCAAAATCTTTGCTATCTGGATGTTAGCAAATGTGAAGCCTATCTACAAGAAGGGCTGTGAGGAGGATCCAGAGAACTACAGACCTGTCGTCATGGCCTTGGTGCTGGGGAAGGACATGGACTAGGTCTTCTTGAGAGCCATCATGCAACATGTGCAGGACAACCAGGGAATCAGATCCAGGCAGCATGTGTTTGTGAAAAACAGGCTCTGCTTGACCAACCTGATCTCCTTCTATGACAGAGTGACCCGGTTAGTGGATGAATGAAAAGCTGTGCATATTGTCTACCTGGATTTTAGTAAAGCCTCTGTTTCCCACAGCATTCTCCTGGATAAACTGGCTGCTAATGGCTTGGACAGGTGCATTGTTTGCTGGGTTAAAAACTGGCTGGATGGCTGAGCCCAGAGTGGTGGTGGATGGAGTTAAATCCAGCTGCTGGCTGGTCACCAGTGGTGTTCCCCAGGGCTCAGTAGTGGGGCTAGTCCTGTTTAACATCTTTATCGATGGTCTAGATAAGGGAGTGAAGGGCACTTTCATTAAGTTTGCAGGTAACACCAAGTTGGGTGGGGATGTTGATCTGCTGGAGGGCAGGAAGGCTCTGCAGAGGGATCTGCACTGGCTGCACTGATGGGCCAAGGAAACTTGTATGAGGTTCAACTAAGTGAAGTGCTGGTACCTGCAAGGCCAAAGGCATCCTGGCCTGTGTCAGCAATACTGTGGCCAGCAGGACCAGGGCAGTGATTGTCCCCCTGTACTCAGCACTGGTGAGGCCACACCTCAAATCCTGTGTTCAATTTTGGGCTCCTCACTGCAAGAAAGACATTGAGGGGCTGGAGCGTGTCCAGAGAAGGGCAACAGAGCTGGGGAAGGGTCTGGAGCACAAGTCTGATGAGGAACAGCTGAGGAAACTGGGGGGGTTTATCCTAGAGAAAAGAAGGCTTGGGGGCCTTGTTGCTTTCTACAACCACCTGAAAGGCGATTGTAGCCAGATGGGGGTCAGTCTCTTCTCCCAGGTAACAAGGGATAGATAGGATGAGAGGGAACAGTCTCAAGTTGCACCAAGAAGGGTTTGTATTGGATATTAGGAAAAACTTCTTCATGTGAAGTGTCATCAAGCATTGGAACAGGCTGCCCAGAGAAGTGGTAGAATCACCATACCTGAAGGTATTTAAAAGCCATGTAGATGTGGTGCTTATGGACATAATTTAGTGGTGGACTTGGCAGTGCTTGGTTAATGGTAGGACTTGATGATCTTTGAAGTCTTTTCCAACCTAAATAATTCTGTGATTCTAAACATGTTATGTGATTTGTAAAGGAGTATGCTGGGCTTCCAGGAAGGCCATGGAAACTAGTAGGCATGAGCTAATGAAGTAATATAAAAGAGTATGAAATGAAAGAAACACTAAGAATATGTATACTGTAAAGTTAAAAACATTATAGAAATAAACCAAATTCAGATGGCAAAAGTGTGAGTCATTAAAGCACCACTGATGCCACTACTGGACAGCTAATCCAGAAGCTGCAGGTCTGGGTGGTCTTGACCTCACACTCCCTGCAGGGCAGGACTGCCTCCAGGCCCACAGGGGCTGTGTGCTGTTGCTTACTTTCTTCTTGTATATCCTAGCTGCTAGTGCATATCATGCCATTTGAATGTGCCTTCCTTTTTTCTTCCCAGGGAATGGCTTTTACACTTGAAGAAAGGCTACAGCTGGGAATTCATGGCCTCCTTCCTCCTTGCTTCCTGAGCCAAGACGTTCAAGTCCTTCGTGTGATGAGAAACTTTGAAAACAAATCTAGCGATCTAGACAAGTATGTCAAAAACATCTTATTTCCTCTCCCTTTCCCCTTTACTTTTCAGTTCTTTAAAGCCTCAAAATAAAATTGTGGATTCTGCTTCAGTGTACGCATTTCCCTCTGAGTCACTTTTTTCCAGCTGTCCATACTCCACCAGCAGAATCATAGAGTAGTTCAGGTTTAAAGGGACTTCAAAGATCATCTAGTTCCAAACCCCCTGCCATGGGCAGGGACACCTTCCCCTCAACCAGGTTGCTCAAAGCCCCATCCAACCTGGTCTTGAACACTTCCAGGGATGGGGCATCCACAACTTTTCTGGGCAACCTGTGCCAGTGCCTCACCATGCTCACACTCAAGAATTTCTTCCTAAAATCTAATCTAAATCTACCCTCTTTCAGTTTGAAGCCATTCTCCCTTGTCCTATCACTACATGCCCTTGTAAAAAGTCCTTCTCCAGCTTTTATTTAGGCCCCCTTTCGGTACTGGAAGTTGCTAGAAGATGTCCCCAGAACCTTCCCTTCTCCAGGCTGAACAACACCAACTCTCTCAGCCTGTCTTCATAGGAGAGGTGCTCCAGCCCTCTGATCATCTTCGTGACCCTCCTCTGGACCTGCTCCAACAGGTCCACTGATGTTACTTTTTTCTACCACTGCGTAACTGGAGAGTTCTGGTATATTTTGGGTACAAGAAAAAAGCAGAGCACTGAAGTGAACACATGTACTGCATGTACTCATCTGTTTGGTCATCAATACATTCACTAAAACACTGGATGGAAGAACAGAAAAAAAACGTCAGCGTGTATGAAAAAATAAAAAGAAAACAGAAGCAATAACGTGTATTGACTAATCTTTCTGTTTCTGAGTTTTTATTGCATCCAATACTGTTCATCAGGGTTATTGGTGGAAGATGACGTTTGATTCCTGCTGTGATGGACGGTAGAGTTTTCATTTCCATCTCTCTCAGCTGCTGTTGATCCGAGGACTGAGGCAGCAGGACTCTTACCCTGTAGACCAATTGCATTGGCTTTTCTGTATCACAAATACCTATGTTGATCTTGAAAATTGTATATCGATAGCTGTGTGTGACGCCTCTTGATGCAAATTTCAAAATTTTAAGGTTGTGCGTGGGTATGATGTCCAGTCCTAGTCTTTGTGAGCTGTCACTGAGGATGGTGGAGCTGGCCAGACCCTCTGGGAAAATTTCCTCCAAGTATCTGCTCATGATGCAGCTCAAAGGAGTGTCAGGGCTTGGGAGAACTGAGTGCATACTGAGTGAGCCAACAACTGCTCTTTGTGAAACTGTGAATGACCATAAATATTGATATATAACTATTTTATTTTACTTTAAAGGTATATTGTTCTTATGACATTGCAAGACAGGAATGAGAAGCTTTTCTACCGAGTGCTGACCTCTGATATTGAGAGATTCATGCCCATAGTTTACACCCCAACAGTTGGCCTGGCTTGTCAGCAGTATGGTTTGGCTTTCAGGAGACCACGGTGAGTGAAGAAACTGTGTTTGCCTTATTTTTCATTTCATGTGAATGTTTCCTTTGTATCGACACCATCTTTATGTGGGTGGCCCAAATCATCTCAAACTCAATCCCTCATCAAAAAGTGGACCAGCAAGCAGCTTTTTGTGTGTACATTTGATGATGAGTTGGGGAGTCGAGAATAGGTCTGACTTCTTCCTATAAACAGTGAACAGAGTGGTTTTGTTCTCAAACAGTACTGTACAGTCCCCAAACAGCTCGCTGAACTTAGGGCTGCACCCCTCCCCATCGGCTGTCTCAGGAGCACTGAGTGCCCTCTGCAATGCTGTTTGAGTAATTGTTGGGTTTTGGATACACTGTGCTGATTTTGAACTTTTGTATGCAGTTCCACAAACTACCCCACTAGAATCATTTTCATAGATGATGCTCTGCATCAGTGCCTCCCTCTCTGCTCAGAATAGTCACTGTGTAAATTCATGCAACATTAAACACTCTGTACCATGTTGGAAGATCCCATTCTGCATAATTCTTTTTAATGACTAATGCTTAGATAAGTCCCTTGTTAGCTTTCTGAAGTACATTTTAGTCCTAGCCTGAAAATTCAATGGTACGGTTCAGTTTTCTTTGCGAGCTTTTAATTTTTTTTGTCCTTGAAATGTACCACTAGTCAGATGAACATTTTAGCTTTTGCTATAGAAATATGCAAAGTAAAGGAACGGAATAATACCATTTTCAAAGCATTTCACAAGCATGAGGTTTGACAGCAGTTTCAGCTGAGAGTAGTGTTACAGATGGGGCAACTGAGGCAAATAGTACCAACTGAGGGTAGGTCACAGGGGGTCCGTGAGGCACAGTCGAAGACGTGAGGGTTGTGCAGACAGAGAATTAGTAACATTTTATGTATAAGATCATCTGGGCAAACATGCTTGCTTCCTGCTTGTCATGAAAATTCCTAATAAAGCCACTGTATTCCTTCACATGAGCTGCTCCTCAGGATTGCTTTTTTGGCTTGTGTCCATTCCAGGTAATTGTGTTCTGTGCCTTGTGGGTCTGCTGGGCTGTGGTGAAGTCATTCATCTAGTCAAGCCTTGATCATATCCCCTCCTTCTCCTCAGTGTGCATGAGGAAACCAGAGAAGGATCTGCATTTTGTACAGGGGGAGGACACTGAATTCTTCTGGGCATGAATAAAAGGTAGCAGAGATAAAAGAGCCCAGATTGTGTCTCCAGGTGTTGAGCTGTGAGCACGCTCAGGCTGGGAAGAGCACACTGCTGCTTCTCAGCTAATCAATATTAATGCAGCAACCGCTGATTCTCAGCTAATCAATATTCATGCAGCAATTCCAGCTGTACAGCCACTGTGCCTTTGCCTCCCGGCTGCCTTTACCTTGCAATAAGTTAAAACAATATTTGGGAGCTTTGCTTCTTTTATTTTCCGTCCATTGTTATCTCCAGGAAAGCAGGGATGTCTTTCCACATACTGAACTCCTGCAGTTGTTGCTGTTGGAGAACTCCCCTTCCTGTAACGCATGTCTTTCTCATGTTTTAAATCCACATTATTTTACCTATGTGATAGGAGTGTCTGTTCTCATAGTCTGACAGTTTTGCTGCTAAATTTGGGCTGGGTCTTTTCTGGATTCCAGCCCATGGCTTCTTCAGGAAAGAGCGAACAACCATGTCCTTGGTACACTGGATTTCCTGTGGTGGGGAGTTTGTTTCCCTGAAGATACAGAATTAATTTCAGCCTAGCTTCAGATTTGTAATCAAGGTTGTTTCAGCGGAAGAATGTTGTCGTTGCAAAAAGAAAAGAGCTGTTACATCATGTAAAGTGATGAGACTAAAATGAGAAGTGTTCACATGCGCTTTTTTTCAGTTTGACTCTTACTGTCTTGGGGTATATATTTTCTGTCCTGGAGCATATTACGTACATTATGACTTGGCCTGCAAGACACATAGTTCAAGGTAGGATGCCAATTCTTCTGCTAAAATCATTGGAACCAGCAGATTTGGCGATCTCAGTAATTAAGATCTAAATCTGAATTTTTAGCTCTTCCCATCCTGTCATCCTGCACTGGCAGTCTGAAAAGCTGATTCTTCTAACCTAATTTTATTTGTATTGGGAGGTTTTTAAAACAAAATGGCACTCATATAAATGTATTTCAAAATATGTATTTCAAAATAAATATATTTTATATACAAACCCTTAAAGGGTGAACTTCTAACCTGCACTTTAATGGGGCCAGTGGAAGGAGTTCTCCTTCCAGGTCAGGGCTCCAGCATACTCTCTGCTAGCAGATTTATCTGCTCCAAATGGAGACACCTGGTGTTCTTTTCTTTCAAAAGCTATCCAGCCAGCAGTCTAAAAGAACAGGCTTTCTATATTTAACAGTAGAAAAGAACTACTAGAAACAAAAGCACTTGCAAGCATTCAACTCTTCTCATGCTTATCTGTGATGCCCACAGTTTCCCCACTTCTTCTGGTGGGCCAGGCATAGCTCCTGATGCCCCAGCAGGTTTTCTGCCTTCCTCAAACTGCTACTGCCTTTCTCTGTACTAGTTGCTTTACATTCTTCAGGCAGGATATTTTTTTCCATTGACCTCAGACTTCTTCCTATGTGATTAAGCCTCAGAGGTTTAGAATGACTGAAATAGAGGTGGAACCATAAAATTAATAAAAATTACATCCCGGCACTGTTGCCTAAGAGATCTGAAGTTTTTGCTGGAAGGTGTCTGTGTTGAATACATTTTCCTATCTTGTTTTCCAGCCAGTTCCCTGGTGAGTTAACAATATTTGTTTATTTAAAGCCATGTAATAAGCATTGCAACCTTCAGGCTAAAGTACAGTTTCATTTTGTATTTTTAATTTTTGAAATAAAAAATATAAATTATTATGTAATTTGCAAGTACAGGTTGAAGTACTAAGCAATAGCACCTCTTTCACAGTAATGGTTAAGAACCCTGTCAAAATCTCTCTTCTGTGATCAAAGCATGTTTAATAAGCACGAAAGAAGAGTAATGTGTCCAAAGAGAAGTCTTCCTAAGCACAGGTCCTGTCTGCAGCTGTGGCCAGTAGCAGGAGGAGTACAGGACTAGAATAGGCAAACATGCTCAGTTTTTGGGGACTTCTCAGATTATGGTCCTCCTCATTTTATGTCTTGTGGTTGCAGTTTTGTTATGAAAAATCTGTTGCTCTCTTTGACTCACAAGTTCCATAGTGGTTGTGAGGGGATGCAGATGTATGCACATTGTCAAGGCCAAAGGATGTGACTGGAAATAAGAGTCCCAAGGTGACGAAACTTGTTTCATATAAAGAATATATCTTTTGCAGTGTGTGATGATCAAGGGTGATCCAGACTTAAGGGAGATTTCTTGCAGTTGTACAGCTTCGGGTCCTTTGTCTGCACATGTGCAGCTTTGCAGTCTGTCTCCTGCAGTCCATCCCTGGCATCCCTTCCCTATCCCTTCCCACCACCCCCATGCCTCCACAGATGTCCGTGCTGCTGTGTAATGATGGTTCAAGGATAAATCTGGGCAGATCCAAGTCCTTTTTTGGCCAGGCTGGCAGCAATCCAAATAGCCAGTTCACTGCCACCTGGACAGGAGCTGTGCTGACATGCTGAAGCAGAAGCCAGCTGCTCAAGGCATGGGGAGGGCAGGTTTGCTTGTGTTCAGCAGCAGTGATAACACAACTAGCTTCAAGCAAAGGACAGGCTATCCTAGCTACTAAGGAACATGGGCCTTGGAAGTGTTTGCTTTTCAAAGCCCAGGGATGCCTTATCCTCATCAGAAATTTGGTAGGAGGAAAGAATGAAATGTAACAAAGCAGGGCTTGCAATTTTGAGACACTAAATGAAGGAAGGAAGGAAGAATCTTTGTTCTTTGATCCCACTAACAGAGTCACCATTTCCTTAGGAAATGCTTCTACCACCCCTATAAGCTTTCAGACTGTGGTTGAGAGTCCTTTTTGCTTTAGGCTAAGGATACAAAGCCTCTACAAAGAAAAGTGCATAGTAGTATTTTTATTTTTTTCAGTGTAAAATGTACTTAATGAATATCGTGGGGGTCCTTATGGAGCACAGGACTGACCATGTGCAATGCTATTTAGAAGGTATGTTTTAAGCCTGCAGATCTCTTTTAATTGTGACAGTATCTTTGAAGGAGACTATACTTCTTCACAAAGAGATAGTAAAGAGGAAACTTAGGGCATGGAATCAGGGTTTTATTTCTTCTGTGATGGTGAGGGATAGTTTATTACAGTGGCATAAGACCACAATCTCTCAAGACACTGGTTAATTCATAAGCATAGAGTTATTTGAAAGTATGAAGTTGTCAGCTGCTCCTCAAAAGATTTTGGCATCCCCTGAGAGTAGAACTGGAAAAGGCTGGTGTATCACCATTGGAGAAAGGTTATGAGGCAGAAAAAACTTGCCTGAGCTCACTTTTTTTTCTACAAACGTAAATATCCTTGAGGACTGCTTGCAGAACAATGCAAAACATGCTGGGATTAAGCTAAACCTGGAGAAAGCTAACAGGATGCAGATGGTGTGAAAATTAAGTATGACAGAATAATGATCTGTGTCTATGATGAAAAATGAGTAAACGAAACATCAGTCAATCTACAGAATTGTCTTGTCAGCAGGTCTGGCTCCACTGAGTGGCTTATTTTGTGGTGTTGTGCCATCTGAGCAGCAGGAGGGAAAGTTACCTGCCATTTCTGGACACTTTAAGACCAAACCAAATGGAATTAGAACAAAAGTGTAAATCCCATAGACTTGTCCCAAACCACAGAATTGTCTGCATTCCCTCTTCTCTAAAACATTGGAGACCAGAAGGAAATGGGAAGACTGAGATTTGGATTATTGTCCTGAAAGTTTTTTAAACCCCATTAGACAATTCTTGTAAAAACACTGGTTGTCATAACTTCTCTTGTTGCCACCAGTCTGGTTCAGCCTTCTTCCAGAAGCAGCTGAGTGCAACTGGCGCTGGTGTGAGAAGAAGAATGTGTTTAATAGTGTGTTTAGGTAACACTGCCACAGGTGCCCAAAGACTGGTCTTGTAATAGACTGAAGGGCAGGGAATGTCTGTGGAAAGTCTCACAGAGACCATGTGTAGTCAGAAAGCCCTGAAGAGGTTGTCAGGAGACATAGGTGGGAGACAGTCGTTGGTATGGGACAGGATTATTGAATGAGGGGGGGTAAGACCATGGTTGAAGTAGGTGAGGAGAAAGTAGTTCATGCAGAGGGAGCCTGGGGCTGCTGAAAATGGCTCAGCCTGTTTGGAACTTCTGAGAGCTGGCAAAGTAATTCAAAGGTTCCCACTGCTCCCTCTCTCCCCACTTTCTTCAGGCAATGCTTCAGTATGCTCTACCCCTATCCTTGTCCCTTCTCTGTTTCCACTTCACTGAAGTGTTTTTCAAAATGGGAAGACAAGCACAGATTGGCTTGTGGGCATACAGAGAAAAGAGCTGGTGTATCAGCCCTGATCTGAGGTTCCATGGAGGCTGGGGAATGGGATGGACACTGTTGGTGTTGTGAGGCTGTACCACGGTTGAGTTACTACATTGCAATGAGTGAAAAAGGGAGTGAAAAAGGACTTAGCTCCATTTTTTTCATTAGAAAAAGTCAGCGCTCCTTGTTCCGTATCTCCAGTCTTCTCTCTCTCTCTTTTTCTCACATTTCCTGAGAAAAACGTGTGTGTGCTGGCTGTAACAACCATGAGAAACTTCTATGGGCATGAGGTAAAATGTCAGGCGCACAGAAGTTAACAGCAAATCTCATGTTAATTTATGAAGGTCAGGCCTTCCGCTGCTGTCAGAGGTGATTTAGATTTAAGTCTGTTGAAATTCCCTGATTTACCAGGAGAAGCTCGAAGGAAGAGGTGGAGTTGTCCAAAAGAAAGAGGCTGACCTGGTGAAGGAAATACAAGAGAATGTGTTCACCTTTGATCTGGCATAAATCTATGCTGCTGCCACAAGAAACAACCCCACCTCAAACAAAAAATGCCAAAGACAGGGAGGAGGGAGGAGAATTATTTCGAATAATGAATACCAGGATGTAAATTTGAGGGGAAATGATGCTGACTATCATGAAAGCCTTGGACAGCAGTATCTCTTGGGCTACGGAACAGCCATGGATTGCGCCCAGAAAGCTAACCGTGTCCTGGGCTGCATTCAAAGCAGCATGGCCAGCAGGGCAAGAGAGGTGATTCTCCCCTCTATCTGCTCTGGTGAGACCCACGTGGAGTGCTGTGTCCAGCTCTGGGTCCCCCAACACAAGAAGGACACAGACCTGTTGTAGAGAGTTCAGAGAAGGCCACAAAGATGCTCAGATGGCTGGAGTATCTCTCCTGTGAAGACAGGCTGAGAGAGCTGGGGTTGTTCACCCTGGAGAAGGGAAGGTTCCAGGGACACCTTAAAGCAGGTTGCAGTACCTGAAGGGGGCCAGCAGGAAAGCTGGAGAGGGGCTTGCACGAGGGCATGTAGTGATAGGATAAGGAGCAGTGGTTTTAAACTGATAGAGGGTAGGTTTAGATTAGATATAAGAAGTTTTTGACTGTGAAGGTGCTGAGGCACTGGCGTAGGTTGCCAAGAGAAGCTGTGGATACCCTGTCTCTGGAAGTATTTGACGCAAGATTGGATAGGGCTCTGAGAAACCTGGTTTAGGGGAAGATGTCCCTGCCCATGGCAGGGGATTTGCCATGATTAGATGGTTTGCCATGGTTATATTATCTTCAAGATCCCCTTCAGACCAAACAATTCTGTGATCCTATGATTCTATGACCTGATTATGGAAGAATTCATATAAAAGCTGCTGCTATTTTCCGGTTTTGCTGCAATTTATGGCAAAATTTAGATTTTTTTTAATAGGTGGATTCACTAAAAGTATAACAAATTCTATTTCATTTATCTAGAAGCAGATTTCTCTGGTATTGTCAAAATAATCTTTCTTTTCTTTGTCAAACTTTGTTCTAATTCTGTGTTCATTCTTGGGGCTCCCTGCAGTGCACTTTAAAAGGGAAGGTGTGGGTCCTGGAAGAATTTGCACAGCACAGGAAGGAAATATAATCAGGGTAGGACTTAATTTAACTTCCCAGGGGTTTTTGATCCCACCTTAACCTCTGCACTATCAAGTAAAACAGAATACATAGTGTGCTCAGCAGTGAAAACTGATAAGGGCTTCTTGGTCAAAATCAACTGAGCAACAGCACTGATCGACCATCTCAGCACGTTTCTTTGTAATCCTGTAATCTTCCGGTTACTGAGATGCTTCCAGGATCCAGCACACAGTCAGGTGTAGGACTGAACCTCCAAAAAGGCAGAGGAAAATCAGGGCCAAGTCGAATTTTCGTACATTTAAAATTGTTTTTGAACAAAGAACATCAAGCCCCTTGAGCATGATGAGCTTAAACACAGAAAAGGTCACTAAATTTGGGAAATGCCCACACTTGCTGGTTGGTGGAATCCCTGGATGGTGGAAACTTATGTCTCACCTCAGTGCCTGGTCTTTTCCGGTCTGCATCTGTAAATTTATTTGTGGGTGACAGAAGGCAGTCTGGTCTTTCCCTCTCCCTCCTGCACATTAGCAAGAAGGGAGCTCTGGGTGCTGAGGGCAAGCCAGAGTCAGACCCCATGCTGCAGACCTGCTTGGCTCTTACCCAGTCCTTGGCTCCAGCAGCTCAATCCTTACACAGACAGACCTTCCCAGAGGTCCTCCTAAACAGTATTGAAATGCCACTGCTGAAAAGGACACTGGGAAATTTGAGGTTGTCAAGTTTTAAAATACAAGGAGGATTTAATCCCTGAATTACGCCATGACTTGGCAATTCTCTGGTTCAACCAGAAAATCCAATCCTGAGAACACAGTAGGGAAAAGCAGCTCATGACAAGCCAAGAGCAACATGGGTCTGCTGGCCTCCTCCCGTAATCCTAGAATGTCAACAGCAGAGATCCATTGGGGACCTGATTCCAACCCTCTGCATTTTCACATTGCTGCATAATGACCAATAACAATAGGTACTGAGCTGGTCTTTCTCCATCAACTTCCCCCTGTGGAAGAAGAAATAATATTTTTTCTTTAGGCTGATTCCTGACTAGCAGAACCAATAAATCCAGGATTCCTCCTGGTTTCTGTCCTCTATCCCCTAATATTTCATATCTGTGAAACCTTATGTTCATTTCTACATCCCCTTCATCCTTTTTTCATACCCACCTGTGCTTCAGCATAGCCACCCACAGCAGTTTGTGCTCCTCCCCCTCCCTCACCTCTTCCTTAGGGAGCAGCGAGCACAGCTTTCAGTGCTCTGCTTGCCGTCCCCTCTGATTTCCTATCTGTGCCTTTTTTCATCCTGCCCCATAACCATTCTGTTTTTTCATTTGGTTTCCTCTACAGCCACCTTTTTTCCTCCTTTTCTCTGCCTTCTGCTTAGTCCTGCAGCCCAGGAAAGCTCCAAGGCTTTGCTAGGGCTAGGCTAGTGAGGGCTTAGTAGGTACCAGAGTCGCTACTAGATGGGAAGCAGCACATGTTGTGTGCAGCTGCAAACTGTGGTTTTGGGCAGCTGTCAGAATAATTGTCAGAGTAAGGTCCATGTTCTCCTCTGCAGAGTGGTGAGGACGTGAACCCCTTTATCTTTTCTCTTTATCTCAACAGTAATTTTCATAAAAGGGTGTGGGAACAAACGTCTTTGAGACCTTTGCCTTTCTGATAGATTTGTTGAAATGAGCTAGCAGGTAAGAGAGGACACAGTATAATTGCCCTTTTCCTGGAAAAAAAAAAAAACCTGCTAAAAACAGTGGTGGGTGTTAATAATTTAGCAGATAGGAGATGGATCCAAAAGCTTTGCTTTAGGCTGTGGTCTGGACTTTCCTGCTGTGGCGGGGGTTGGACTATGCCAAAGCACAGGGAGAGCTACAGCTTGCATTCGTATGTGCTCACTTAAATCTCTCTGTTCCTGATCTTTGGCAGTTTCCTACAGCTTAGCAGCATCCCGCCCCTTGGGATCATGGAGATTTCCCAGTGTGGGTTTAGGGGAGTTGTGTGGATAGTGAATCTTTCATTATTGTACTTGGAGCCTGCATCCTCTGGTTTCCACACTGAATTTTGGGTTTCCTACCTAAAATACATGGTGACAACGTTAAGGACATTTATAATAGTAATGAAATTATTCATGTTGCGGATCATTTGAAATGAAATCTCTTACTGTACTTAAATTATAGATATATTGCCTTATAAATCTCTGGAAAGATTTCTTTAATAGTGGATTGTGCTTGGTTTCTATTATTTTTTCATTATTACCTCAGGGTACTGGTCAGCATCCTACAATTTACAAAGAAAATTACCTAAAACAATGAAAATTTCTTGGCTTTTATTATAAACAAATCTGAAAAAAATACCTGATGAATCATCACAGAAATTTTGTCCAATCTGATGATTAATTGTACTGTATTTAGACAAATCATTGCATGCTAGCACATACTTTCTCTCCAAAGTCTGTAGCCCACAGGCATTTGTAATCTCAAGCTCCCTAAAACAGCCAAGCAATTTCAAAGTTTATTTTGTTGTTCTGAAGCCTTTTGTCCTGTTCTGGCAGAGACCAGAACCAAAAAAAGTCAGCAGTGGGGGTGCAGCTGGTGGAAATGTCCCTAAAGGCTCATATTGCTCAATCTGTCAATTTTGTATATGAGTTTTGAAAGTGAAAATAAATAAAACCAAATGTAGGCCTTTACTATAACCACATTTTATTTCATCTCTAGCACAGACTGGCCTTAAATCCAGAGTGGCTCCTCCAGCCTGTTCCTCTGGCACAGCAGTGACAGTTTTCTGTGGTTAGTACGCACCAAAAGCCAATCCATCAGCTGATCCCTCCCTCGCTTGTGTCCCTTTTGCAGCCTTGGACAGCCAAAATACCTACCAGTCAGCTGGGCTTGGGGCATAATTCAGCCAGACTGCAAAGGGCACAGAGCAGCATGCAGCAGCAGTCAGCATCCTTCCACCGTGACAAGCCAACTTGGTTTTTCATTTCCTGAGTGTGAAAATAATTTTGACATGTGGATTTCAGTGTTACTCTGAGACGGTTTTGCTCCAGGTTTTCCGAGAGCATCATGCCTTTGTGTAAGGAATGGCTGTGATCACTGCAGAAGGTCAGCTTGTGCCATGCCTGTCAGAGCCGTTTTCTGTCCAACCTTATAACTCACTGTAGGTTTTTGGCTGCTGTCTCACAACTTTTTCATGGCTGTCCAACGGCAGCCTGGTGCAGGCTGGGATGCTGGCAAAGATCTGACTCATTGGTTTGTTGCTTTTTTAAGCAATGATTTCCCATGGACTTCCTATGTCTTCCAAGGGAAGTCCAGGCCTAATTAAGTTAAAACGCTCAAGGACTTTGATGTGAGTAGAATTTCATCACCTTCAGGTTGTAAGTGGAGACACTTAACTTTTATTAGTGTTCCAAGAAAGAGCCATTCCTATCCAGATAAAAACACTTACTCATGATGCCTGCTTGTCTGATATAAGTATTAGGAATATGAGCATTTTCTTAATGTTAACTTACATGATAGTTTTTATTGTCTCCTCACTTGTGGAGCAAGTTCCCCTCATAGCACCCAGACTAGAAGTTAGTAAGTGCAAAGAAAATTAAACAAAGTGTGAGTTTTGTTACCTTTAGTCTTGCAATTCACTGAGCTGGTATGGCAGCACACACACGAGGAGTCAGACTCCTTGGAAGGACCCTTACTTGGCTGGATGAGAAGTATCTGGAGAATTAGGGACCTTAGCTACCATTTTAATCTGCTTCCCTCCATCAGTTCCTCTTCTCTTGAAGAAGTAATTATATAAGGCAAAGCCTGGTAGCCCATTGAAGAAGACACCTCTTTTCTGAGATCCAGTAAACAAGGCTGATGATCTCTGTGCAGAAAGCATGTGGAACTTGCACTTGAGGTTTTTTTGTGTTCTTCCTGCTATGTACCAAACCCTGAGCGAGCCTGACCATTGGATAATGCTGTGCAAATACATTCCTCCCTTACTGAGCAAGTATCATATTCTTCAGAGAGAGGTCCTTTTGGAGGAGTGAGTGAGGAGAAGAAGGATGAAGCTGCAATAGTTGAGTGGGAGGGGTTGCATTTTTCAACTCCTGTCAATTTAGGAGCTTTTGAGGTCCTTCTGGTGGTGTCTCTTTTCCTCCACAGATCATAAATATACAATCATTTTCTATCTCAGCTAGTAAGGGAAGTTCATGCGAACCACAGTGTGATGTCCTTTTGCTTCATGCTAGTATACATATCAGTGATCTAGTGCCATCATTTGTTCTGCTCTTTCGTGGCTTTTGACCAGTGTGATGTGAATACTGGTGGGTACTGGTGGGTACAATTGCTGACTGTTAGTCATATATGGTAAGTGTAAAGAGGCCATTAATTTTATAGATGTAAACAGGTAACTGAAGTCATAGGAATGCTGCCCAAACCCACAGCACAGGACAAAACTGGAAGAAGAGCACAGCAGTGGCCAAAGAGGTTTTACATGGAGCTTGATGAAGCAGAGGCTTTGATTGCAGTGGATTTCTGTTTGATTTCATGTCAGAGGCAGCAGTGAGGCAAGACTACACTAGGAGGGTTGCAAACATAGCCACAGGAGCATTGGTAATTGCCAAGGAAAAGCCATTAGGAGAGGGAGAGAGACTTTTGGGTAGGAGGGAAATGAGGAGAGATTTAGAGCTGTGAGGAGAGATTGCATAATGTTTTTCACTCCCGTCTGTGCTTTGGGGAATGAACATTCTCTGTAAACAAACAATAGCACTTTAGAGATAGCACTGCTGGCTCCACTCTTTTTTCTAATGGGAAATAGCACACAAGTCAGCATTGCTAACCAGAACTGTCAGAAAAGGGAACACTACTTAGCCTTTTTTAAAAAGTAACTGCTTACTGAATGAGAGGCTTAAAGGATATTTCTCTTTTCTAATATCTGAGACATGTTAAAACTAATTCCTTCCCAAATGTCTAAAGGAATCATAGAATCATGGAATGGTTTGGGTTAGAAAGAACCTTAAAGATTATCTAGTTCCAACCCCCCTGCCATGGGCAGGAACACCTCCCACTAGGTCAGATTGCTCAAAGCCCCATCCATCCTGGCCTTGAACACTTATAGGGATGACAAGTCCTCAAACTCTCTGGGCAACACTCTGTTGTAGCGCCTCACCATCCTCACAGTAAAGAATTTCTGTCTAATATCTAATCTAAACCTACCCTCCTTCAGTTTGAAAGAGCCATTATCCCTTGTCCTATCACTACATGTCCTTGTAAAAAATATAAATGTTATTCCAAAAAGCCATCACTGGTATCTAGTACCACTTCCTCTGGGCCTCAAATGTGCCATGTTCTCCTGGTCTCTGACCTTTTTCTGAAATGAGCCTTGCAGTTATGGGATTGTCTTCACTGTGGGACTTTCAGAATGCCATCAGGATGGCCAAGATCTAACCAGTACTGGGGACCAGAGCAAGATTCTTATGGCTCACATGGTACGCTGTGTAGCTTTAGAAGTCCTGAGGTACTGCCGTGAACTCAGTCAGGATAAAACCAGAAAAGAATATATAATGTCCCTGGCTTAGGGATGAGAAGAGGTCTTGTATAGTGTGGGTGAATATACTCGAGCCCTTTGATGGATTCTGCAATGACCTGCAGTCTGCTAGATTCTGCAGTCCAGTTTGGGCAGCTTGACTGGATTTGCTGACATCCAGACAGAAATACTGCCTCAGTGACAAATTAAGAAGCTGTAACTCTCCCTGAAGTTTCCTGGACTCTTACAGACGTGCTCAGTGGCACAATAAAATCTAGTCTGACTTCCACCTTAACTAAAGGCAGCTGTAGTGAAACCTGTAACGTTAATGGACTGTGTATGAGACTGCAGCTCTGAAACCCTAATGAATGCAGGTTGAAGCACTCCCCGCTTTTAATTACCCCCACGAAGCTAACAGCTCTCTGAAGGTTACTGTTTAACCAGAAATATTGGTACAGCGTCTACATTCTGGATTGAAATTGCTGAGGCAGTTAATTTTTACTAAGGTCTAATTCATGTGGTTTTGTCCCCATGCATGATTGAACCCATGTAGAATTGCAGGTTCCCGGGCACAGGTGAGTTTTCTGGTCTGGAAAAATATTGTGCCTCTGCCCCACACAATGCTCATGTTACGTGACTTGATCAAAATTACTTACATTTTTAGCTTTCCATTTTAATTGAATCCTTGTTATTGAGTCCCAAGGAGATTAAAGGAAAACTGCCTCATTTCTTTTTGTGTCTCTGAAGCAATTTATCAACTCTAATCCCAAGGGAGTTGGAGCAGACATGATGATAAAGGCAGAATAAAGATGATAAAGCTGCTGAGGTTTCATTTCTCCTTCAGAATGCTTAGGCTGCATCTTTTCCACGGAAAAATCAAGTTAATTCATTTTGTTGCCACTTGGATGTTTCTTACTTACTACTGGTCCATCTAGGCCAACCTGTTCCTCTTAAGAGCTTTACCTTGCTGTTCTCAAAGGCACAAATAAGCTTTTGCTCCTGTTACCTCTCCTGTGATCATGGAATCATAGAATCGTTTGGGTTGGAAATGATGAGAGATCATGTAGTCCACCCCCTTGCCATGGACAGGGACACCTTCCACTAGACCACCTTGCTTGAGGCCATCCAGTCTGGCCTTGAATATCTCCAGGGAAGGTGCATCCACGGTTTTCTCTGGACAACATGTTCAAGTGCCTCACCACCCTCATAGTAAAGAGTTTGTGTGTCCTTGACAGAAACCTGGCTGCTACTCTTCCCTGTTCACTCACCAGCAAAGCTTTTGCTGAGTTCAGTTTGTGGAGCTTGTCTGTTCCTTTTTCCTGTCTTGCAGAAGGGATTTTTGGACAGATAAACCATCTGCCAATTTTGGGCGTGTTATTTTAACTAATTGGCCAGCTCATCTCTGTGGGTACGTTGTTGTCAGGTGGGAGAGCACAACTCTCCTGGGGATCATACAAAATGAGGACATATCTGTGACCCCTGACTCCAGAGTCTGATGTGTCTGTTTCCCTTTGCGTCTCAAAACCACCATGAATTCACTCAACTCTGTCAGAGTTGGTCATCGCATACTCCATCTGCAAAAGGACTTCCAGCTTACTATTACCAGGATCCCCTTCTGAATGCTTGAACACCTAATAGGAGGCCACAGAGCCTCAGCCGGGTTCAGGAACTTGCTTCAGCTGCGTGCCTAAAGGCATTGGAAATTTAGGTGTTTTATTGAAACTGGGCCCTTGGCTCTTGGATTCAGCATTAGTGAAATACAAGGCTTACTTAGATACATGCCCACTTCCTGATGTGGTTGTGTCACTGAGAGAGGTCACTTTCCCCACGTGGATCACCATTTCTGTTCCTCCTGATGATTTCCCTTGCAAAGCTGGTAGTGCCATTAGGGTGTTAGTCTAAAATAAGCCATCTGATTTTGCCTGAAGTACTGTAAGGAGCAATTAGCATCAAATACATAATATTAAGGAAGGGAACACAAATTCTGAGAGGGCTGTCTCTCCGTGCTTGGTTCTCCGTCACCAACTAGGCTATCTAAGCCAAGCCAATCTGATGGCAGCTGTGGGAGTCCTACTCTCAAGGAGCATAGTGAGAGTAGTCACCAGATTTTGGAAGACCCAAGCTGAACTCTTTCTACTGGCAAATCCTGAGCAAAGATTGGAGACCAGCACACTGCCGTCCTGATTCAAGGGCCAGAGTCAGGGGGCAGTGGGTAGCTGCCCTTTCCACTTTTATATGAAATAACTCGCAGTTCCATCAAGCCACAGGACCGGCAGTGGGTAGACATTTGGGTTTCAGCTTCTGCTGTGAGCACAGGATGTCTTTCAAAGGTTAAATAGCTGGTGGACTCCCTTCAGTACTGAAGAGATATGAATGTATGAGGCATGTGGCTGGACACTTAATAGGTGTCTTCATTATGTATGGAAAGTGTTACCTTCAAACAACAGCATTCTTTCTAAAAGCATATCACAACCTGAAATATATGCAGTGATGTTACTAATTTGCATTTTTAATTCCCAGTTAATAACTAGTTTCTAAACATAGATGGCAGCAGTACAGTACTCCGTTTTTATGAAGATTGACATCTGTGAATACTGTCTTTGAGGCAAGCCATGTGTATGTGATTAGTTCATTGGTTATTGGCACAGTGTTAAAGAATTGCACTGAATAAATGAACCGTTGTTTTCCTTTTTTGCCTTTCTGATCTGTCTGTGTGATTGTGACTTGATCAGTGTTGAAGTCAGCACTTTTATTTTTCTTCTTTTCGAAGTAAAGGGCATTTTCATTAGGAATCCCACAGTTGACTGTGGGAAGATATCTGTCCCCTAGAAGAGTCGTATGAGATAAGCCCTTGCCAGAGTGAGTAGCCCAATTATGTTTGATTGTCCATCACTTACATGGCCTTACAATGGAGGTTGTTTTCAAGCTTCTTCTCCCTAATATTTCACATTAGAAGCCCAAACCATGACCGGATCTGAACTTTCTGGGGCTGAGCAATAGTTGAGAGATGTAAGCAACAAAAATGCATCTCTCCATTTTTCCGACTGTTACTAATCGCTGGCACAACTCCTGCCTTTGTGAGCAGATAACAAGGCAAGAAAAATGGGTGCCTCCTCCTGCCAAGGGGAGTCCTCGAGTTAGAGCCCTTGATTTGCACTGATTAGACAGCACTGTGAGCAATGTAAGCAATTTCCTCTGACACAGGTATAGAGGACAGGTTGCTTCTTTTGGGGTTAGTGCAGCCTAAAAGGAACTTCAACAAAATCCCAGAGTATCACAGCAGAGATCAGTCAATGTAAATAATACTGTCCTGGGTATTGAAAGAATCCCTGCTACAGATACTATTTTTGATAACAACAGCAGAGAGGTGAAAAAGAAGCCACAAATCTAAAACATGTTTCAAAAATGAGCTCTTCCATCTCCTAATTTTATTTAAAAAGAAGGCACTTTTGTTTAAACCCCAAAGACCTTTGCATTGAGAAGTGATTAACGTTAGTGCAATCAGCTATGTTATTGTCCGTGTAAACACTTCACACTGAAGTTACATCCAAACATTTAATTTTCTGTTTCACTTCTCATTTTTCATGATTTTCATTCAGTGAATGTCAAAAACTGGATCAGATATTCATGAGAAAAAAAAGAAACACTGTTACAAGGGCAGGTTTGGCTTGATCAAAGCAAATGCCATGGCAAATATTGATCCAGTCGGATCGGAGTTCTGTGGGCTAAAGAGGTGACCCAAAATACCTAGCTCTGGAGTAGCCATCCCCATCACTGACACTGGTAGCTGGGTGAGAAGGATCATGCTTTCACTGTTTGGATGGCCAGGAGCTATAAGGTCCTCAGGAAAGAATGTGTAACAAGGCTTATGGTAAAACCACCAGCCTCCACTTTAGCCTCTTTAGCTAGAAAACTCTTCTGCACTAAGGCAGAGTTTGCTCCCCGAAGCAAAGATGTTTCACAAGTGTTAAATGTGCAACAGTGGTGGCTGCTGAGTGAAGTTGCCATTAAGGATGTTGAGCCTTTTGGTTTGAAAATGAGAATTTACTTTGCTATTAGCAGTCCCTTGAGATCTCATTTTTGTATCAGTGAGTTGCCTGGTTTTGCACTCAGCAGCTCGTGTCTCTCCATTTTCAAGTTCACCTGTTTTCTTTTATCTTGGAGTTACTAGTTTTATTACAAGGTTTATTTTTCTTCTCTTCCTTTCCTTTTCTTTTCCTCTCTTAGGGGATTGTTTATCACCATCCATGACAAAGGCCACATTGCAACAATGCTAAACTCTTGGCCTGAAGAAAATATTAAGGTATGTGGCATGTCTTCTATGGACTGGGAAATTACAGGCAGTTTGCTGCAAAATGGGATATTTAGTAGAACTGCTTGGCATCATTAACAGAACTGGCTATTTAAAAGGACAAGCAAAGAATGTTTCCCTT
Organism: Rhagologus leucostigma; assembly: GCA_013397725.1. Classification (NCBI taxonomy): domain Eukaryota; kingdom Metazoa; phylum Chordata; class Aves; order Passeriformes; genus Rhagologus; species Rhagologus leucostigma. The sequence continues at coordinate 1,798,819 of VZTD01001328.1, read as the reverse complement.
CCTCAGAGAATTTTCATGCTGAACTTCAGTTCAGCTTCAATTTCCAGTCAAGCTGTGACTTCAGAGACTCTGTCATGTATTTATGCAGTCAAGAACAACTTTTTCAGAGGTAGCAGGATCTTGGTCAATAAAAAAAAAACCACTCATGATAATAAATTTGTACAGAATAGTGGCCCTACTGAAAAAGTAAGATACGTGTATTGAAGAATTGTTTGGCTAACTTGTACCAAAGCTCTTTAAGATATCTCTGTAACCAACATGCTTGTAGGACTCCTTCCCAAATCCACTGAGTCACGCAGCACCAAGAACACTGGCAACTCTGAAAATCATGTTTGATATCCAGCAGCTGAAAATATTACTGACGCCCCACCCAAAAAGTGTTCTTGGGAAGCATTTTTCACTAGAGCTCGGGGCTGGGCAAGTCCCTGGCATGAAATAAAGTCAGCACTTAAGACAGGTCTTGCTAGTCACTTCACCTTAACTCTGTCAGTCTGAAAGTACGTGTTCCTGGGAATTTCCATGGCCGTTGACAGAGTTTTGGTCTCCCATCAGTCATCCGCTTCGTCCAGGAACAAAGGTTTGGCAGCTGAGAAAATCTTGCGAGCATTTTCCATTTCTAAGGGGAAAAAAAAAGGAAATTTAACATGTTTTCAGAAAAAGTGATCACATTCATATAAACTTGTGTTTGGAACCGTGGAGAAGAGAGGCAGGCTAGGTATTTTGTCCTTGCTCGGTCCAACAAACTCAGTATTTCCATTTGTTTCCAACTCAGAACTGTGAGCCGAACTCATTATGGCTAATAGATATGTTTTTGCAGATGGGAAAACTGGCACAGAAAGATTAGAGACTGTTGTTGAAACAGCCCCTCTGGCACCCAAAACAGACCATAGGAAGGGCAATGGTCTATTAAAGAGATTCAGACTATCTACTTTCCAGGTTTGCCAGACTACAAAGGCAGCTCATTTTAGCAGTATCGCTATTATGGACCACAGGGTTCCCTGTGTCTTTGTGCACAGACTCCTTCATGCCTGAACTGGTAGGCACTTGAACACTCTTGAAAGACACTTGAAACAAGATTTTGAGATAAGTAGGGAGGCACCTGGACTGCACCTAAGTCCCTGGAGGGACCGTTTTTTTTTTTAAAGGCTGAACACCCCCACCATTGAACACCGCCCACTAAAGACAGTGCAGAAATACCTGGAAATGCTGCCCACATTTTGGTCATTAGATTGGCTCATTAGAGCTTCATGGCAACAGTGTTTACTGTAGGAATGGGAAATCTGTATCCTCTGCCTGGAAGGGCTGGGAGGGTGCTGGTGCTCTGCTTAGCTTAGCAAATTCTCAGCCAAGCTCTAATGAGCCGCATCTTCAACCCTCCTGTCAAAGCTGGGCTGCCCTGAAGGAATCACAGTACCAGAAGCAGAACAAGTGAGAAGAAACCATTTCTGGTCATGCTTATGTGGGAATGTGGGGGTTTTGTGTCTCTTCCAGGATGGCTAATGAATCCTGACGTGAAGAAATATTGGATAAAATGCTGGCCATCCTCAGCAGTGCCTTCCCTTGCCAATTTTCTGTCTGGTTCCTTATCCTTGTACTCTTTTCTTCACAATGGCCCAGCTAAAGCAAAAGGAATGCAAAGAATGATACAGGATGGGTGTCATCCTGGTAGCTATGAATACAAGCCACCTCAAAGTGAGGATGGTGTAGAAACATGTATTTATTCCAAGACAAGCATGCTGCTGTTCAAGCTACTGCACTGGCCTTCCATCCTGCCTTCCCTCCCTTCATTCCTCTCTCTTTCTGTAGGATGCCTGCCCTAGTTGTGCACTCAGGATCTTGAATCCCCATCAGGATTACTGCAGTACAGGGCTGTTCAAAATCCTTCCCATGGAGTACTTTCTGTCGGTTCACTCAATGCAGAGTATCAGTTCATCCTGTAAAGGCTGACCTCGTGCTATCAGTGCGGAGGACTGGGAATGCCAACAGCAGCACTTGCCTCTGCATTGCCTTGGCAGCTTGGAGATCTTCATAGTGCTCTGGATCACTCTGCTGGGCCACATGCCTCCTCCTAAGGCACTGCAAACCTGGACTGGTTAACTGGATACAGCCTGTGGTCCAGAGTCATCTCAGTTAATATCAGCTGCCTGGGGACTTAGTGCCTAGTCTCATATTGTAAGTACTTCTGCAGTGCCCATGAAGAGGGAACTGAGCTTTTCAAAGAGAAATAACCCATTCATCTGTTCCCAAAGCACTTGCTGGAGAGAGGAGATGCACTCTGGAGGTTTCTGTCTCTCCCCATCAGATGTCAAATAAGTTTTGAAAACATTTAGATGGCTGGTGTAAACTGCACACCTAACCTTTATACAATGACTTCACTGGAGTCATCAAGAAAATTTGTATCACAGATGGAAGTAGAAAACAGGTTCTTAATTGTTAAACCAGCAACCTCCTACCTTCAGGTAGATGGGTCTGCCCTGCTCAGGCAGAGATTAATGTCCTATTTGTTGAGTTCTGATCATATGAACATGAGCAAATAAAAACATTACTTTAATGTGCTTGTGTATCTGGTGCTCACAGAAACTGTGCTCTTTTCTGGGGTGTTTTTCAAATCCAGAGAGCAACAAATAAATGTGAATCCAGTTTCCCCTCTGTTACAAATAGCAATGCATGTCTCCCATGCCATATTTTCTGTTCTGATTCATTTTTCAGTGTTGCCTTGAAGAGCTTTGTAACTATAGAGTGCTGCAGCACATCTCAGGCTGAAGAATTTCTCTCTCTCTGACGGATATTTGAGTGCTATTGAGAGGTTTTCAGGTTTGCCTGAGAGCATTTATTTGTTTGGATGAAAGGGACTCAGTGCTCCAGAGAAGTATTTTGATTCATTAGAACTTAATTTTGTTTTAATATTCTCTGCATAGTTTGAATATTAACTCCATTTAATTTCAGGATAAACCTGTAGTAGTGTATATGCTTGCTGCTTTCCCTATTCCCATTACTGCCTTTCAATCCCAATTGCATCCTCTGGGTGTGGTAAAGAAGTGAGCACACACCCAAAACCAGATGGAGCCCACCCAAAAAGAGACTTTCTCATTGCTAACGCTTCACGTTGACTCAGAAGGAAAAGCAAATAGGAAAATGTTCAAATATGTGTATAGTTTATATTGAATAAGAAAGGACACTGAAATATGTTTCTTCCCCACGTGCAGTTCCTAAGCACACTTTTTTCTTCTAGAAAAAGAGATGAAAAAAATCAAGGCCAGATCTCATTTGTGATACTTGTTGTAGTACAGCTGGGGATGCACAAAAAGCCATGCTGCTTGGGCTCTGCTACGGTGAATTGAAGTATTGTCCAGCAGAGCTGCTGTCGTCCCACACTGTGAGCTGCTACCTGTCCACCACACTTCCTCTATCCCCAAAATGAGCAGCCCCCTGTTGCTAACAGCTAATAACATGGTGTCATGGAGAAGGAGCAAATATCCATTGCACAATGCATCTGCAAAGTGGCATCAGTGTGGAAACAGTGGAGCCTGGTTTGCTTCTAGAGCCTTGGCAACCCCGTACAACAGTCTCTTTTGATCCTCCTAGGCTATCGTGGTGACAGATGGAGAGAGGATTCTTGGTTTAGGAGACCTAGGAAGTTATGGCATGGGTATCCCAGTTGGAAAGCTGGCTTTGTACACAGCTTGTGGTGGAGTTCACCCACAACAATGTCTCCCTGTCCTGCTGGATGTTGGCACAGACAACGAGGTAAGACAATTTTTCATAAATCTGACATGGGGGGAAAAGAATCAAGATTAATGCTTAACTGAGGCCAGTTCCCTAAATGTTGAGACAAAGCTGGAGACATCCAAGATGAGATGATGGCTAGACCAGCACTGCAGGGAAGTGGGAAGGTTTAATTCCTGTTGGATGCATGAGAACCTTTTGTTCTTATGGGGAACTGAAATAAACACTAAATAGACTCACGGTCCCCTGGTGAGAAGACTCAGAGTGTTACCAGTTGGAGCTGAATGCTCAGCTCCACCTTTCAGCATGGCAAGGTGAGTTGACAGGCTTCATACAGAAAGTCCCAGAATTATTCTTCCTCTGGTAATTGTGAGTAAACAGGCAGATATTTGTGTCTGTGTAGAGATGACTATATTCCAGAAACAAAGAATCCCTGGTGAGTGGTTTGGGAATGATTAATGTCACTGTTTTGTTAGATTGCACATGTTACTGCACATGATAACCAGGCAAGAGGATTCCATCTGTTTGCAGATATTTGCTTTATGACTCTGGCTCAGAAAGGCCAAAGTGAAACATTTCAGCAATGCCAGAATGGACAGCTGTGAGGATGTCTTTTTAAAATTAATATCCTATAGCTATTTGTGATGGCCTGGGTTTCTCCATTTCTGTAAAATGTACTTGTGCTTCACATGACCCCATGCAAACCAAACACACATTTCTTGAGGGAAATAACAAATCTCGGGTATAAGAGCTTTGAGTTTGTGTATGAAGATGAATTAATGCTGACATTTTCAGACATGCTGATGCTCACTGGACAGCTAGATCTTCTGCACCTCTTTCAGTTCTGCCCCGAGTCTCTCACACTGGACACTTGGAAAGAATGAAAGAATGCAAAAGCAGTGCCCATAGTTGACATCTGAGAATCTCAATTACCTCTTTGGTGTCTGGTCCCAGGATTATGTTACCCTTTAGCATAGCGGCCTGTCATGGACTTGTGGAATACAGAGTGTGCTCATCTCAACCTGATTCATGGTCTTTCCTGATAAGGGAGAACTCTTGAGTTTGGACTCACTGAGGCTAAAGCAGGAATTAAGTCTCAGTCTCTCACTTCTTGCAGTCTCCAGTCAATAGAGCATTGTACTTGCCCTTGGATCCTTCATCTCTTCCTTCTGTTCCATGCTGATCTGCACACCACCAGTGCTTTGAGCCTCCCAGCTGGAGTTTCCCCCCAGAGGGAGCTGGGTGAAAGTGCTTCCCTTCCCACGGCAAGCTTCTGATTGTGCACCTCCATCTGTTTCTGTCTCAGCAGCCAGGGGACACTAAAATCCAAAGTGGCACCAATGATTTTTAGGCCTCTCCAAGGGTCAGATGGCATCAGAAAAAGGGACTTACAGAATCAGTCTTGGACCCTTTTTTTTCTGCCCAAGATTAGATGTAATTTATGCGTTCAGGAACTTCTCTGTGAAGGCAATTTCCACATCTGGGGTTAAGATATAGAAGCTGCTGTTTTCCAGATACATGAACAATGTATTTCTTCACAATATAAATAATTTGTTTGCTTATTTATTTAATGGCTTTTTCATATGCATAAATCCGGATTGAATGAACTCTAAGCACATCCTAGGAGCATCCTGCCCCCAAGTAAACTTGTTTATCAGTGCATAAATAAGATACCTCTTATAGGCATTCATCCTCTTCATCTCTGCCTATCAGTATCTGGTGAGCCAAGGGTGACTGTGTTGCTAACACATGAACCTCAGGTAGAATGCAGTAAATATAGCCCTTGTATTATATTTTTAGCATCAGTTGCCAGCTTGTCTTTCTGGCAGTCCATGATACTTTGTATACACTTTCAGCAAATCAGTCTTTTTTCAGAGCTTGGCATTTCTCAGCTTGTCTGTGGCCAAATTTTGTACTCCATGAACAGGGACCAGAGCACACAGTGCTGTAGGAGCAATCATTAAAGTAACGCAAATGGGTCTCCTTTCTGTTCTGTGGCCCTGAAGAGTCCAAATGAATGAAACGCAGAGGAAAACCTCTTTCATGTTTCCTTTCAAGGGAAAACAGCTGTGGCTGTAAAAACAGATCTGATATTAGCATACCTGCCAATATTTAGGGCCATATGGCTGCAGGACAATAGGTTTGAGATGGCTCATCTCCCCCTCATGTGGATGGTTCAATTCCTGAAACTGGAAGGGAAGTAAAGTTCCTTTACAGTGACTCACAGAGGTGTTGGCCCACCTGTCTCCTGCCAGTGTTTGTCCTGTAATTTTCCCCAAAATACGTACTGTTTCCATGCTGACCCAGTCCTTTTTAGGTGGCTTATGGATGCTAACTCAACACCTGCTGGATTGGTTGGAGGAGTGGCCTGATTTTATGTTCCTATTGGGAACCAAAATATAAATGAAGGTGTGAAAATACCTTGACTTTACACCTGCCAGATAACCGAGGTGAGTGCTAGGCAGATGCAGGTCTTGGGAACATTTTGGCATCTGATCACTGATTCTGGTCAACTCTGTGCTGTCACCTAAAAGGCCTAAATGACATGTCATTTCAAGTTACATCAGGCGGTCTTCATTGCACAAAGCACTGTTTATGGTCAACAGCTGTCCTGGTAACCTCAGTGCAAAATTAAGAACTGAATGCACACTAAACACTCCCCACACAAGGTCAGTTTTATTCACTAGGAGTGAGGCACCTTGGCAGAGAGCCTTTGGTAGACTTGTTCTGGGGATGCAGAGCTCCCTTTCCTACAGCAGCCGAGAAGCGTTGCATCCTTCTGACTTTATTTATGCTAAAAGATAGTCTGTAGCTTCCTATGGAAGCACTTTCTGCTTGGGAAGAGATGTGTGAGCTGGCCTTCACTGCATAGTAAGTAAAATTAATATGACCACATCAGACAAACTTTTTTGGTAGGCTGGGACATAAATCTCCATCCATCTACAGAAGAGAAGATGTCAACAGAACTGCTTTGTGTCCTAGGCTCTCCTGAATGATCCACTGTATATTGGACTGAAACACAAGAGGGTTCGTGGGAAACAGTACGACGAACTGATTGATGAGTTTATGCAGGCAGTTACCAACAAGTAAGTGGGGTTATATACATAGCTCCTCTGGGCTGCTTCCATTTAAGAACAAATGTTGCAACTCTTGAAATAAACACTAGTATAATTGATCATCCAAGCAAAGGAAGGTCATTTCAATGCAAGTCTCCTGGGTGGTCTGCAAATGACTCTTTGTGCTTGAGCACTCTGTGTCAAAAATATTTGTCTTCGGAGAACTGAAATGAGACTGACTATTTATAAGCATTTCTTATCCACATAGGCCAGAGGTGTCAAACATATGTCCTGTGGGCTGTATCTGGCCTCCGTCATGCATTTATGAGCCTCATTCAGCAGAGTCAGAACCTAAACTTTGGTTTGTTTACACTTTATAAAGGAAGTTTCTAGCTCACACCACTGTGAAGGAAATCATCTAAATGGAAATGGCATATTCCTTCACATGATGTGGAGTCTGCAGACTGCCTCTCTATGGCTTTGTCAAAAATAGGAACTTTCCCGCTGGCATTTGAGTCTGTGGAGTGAAAAGGCCAGGATTATAAGCATTGTCCTTATAAGGGTGGGACAAACCAACTGCATACTTCCATTTGTACTCAGTAAGCGGGATAGAGGGTCTCTGATGTACCAGGGAGTTTAATATGGGAAGAGCAGAACCACCACCTCAGCCCTATGCACTTCTCCCTGAAAAATATAAGAAAATGTATTAAAATATCCATGACTATCTGAGGAGATTATCATAAGAAGGAAAGTGAGGACAATTGTTAAGGAAAAAATACTCATATTTGGAAAACTCCAAGCTCCTAGGCAGCTTTTTTTGCCTTTCCTAGAGCCACAGATGATACTGATAAGGAGCAGTAGAGAGTTGCAGTCTCTGCCTGATTGCCAAGTTGCTGCCTGTCTTTTCTTCTCAGTGAAGGAGCTATGTTTGATCCTCCCTCTGTGTCTCCAGCCAGCTGTATGTGTGTGTGTTCCTGCACAAATGGGAGGGAGTGGGTGGTACGTGTGTCATTAACTCACAGTTCCCCCTGTCCCCCTGGAGGTAGGAGGCACCATGACCAGTGTCTGACAGCACCTACCCATCCACTGAGAAGGATGTATTTACACACAGTGTGACTGCCCAGCTGGCTGGGGGTGGAGGAAATAGGGGCAAAAATGCAGAGGACCATTCAGTCACAGCTGAACCTTCTTTATATTTGATAAAGAAGCTTGACTGAAATGTAATTTGATCACATTGTAGTATTATGTTAGATGCTTTGTGTATTATCTAGCGGGAAGAAATTCTTAGAGGCTAGAAAGCTGGTAAAACACAACTAGGAAATCAAGAGAGACAAGTAGAAAATATTTAAGAGTCATCAGGGTTGATTTGTGGGGGTTTTGTTTATTTTGATTGTAGTCACTAATTAATCCTTCAGGGAAACCCTGTCCTGCTTTCTTCTGGCCAGAAGACCATGGGTGTGTTGCAGTGTTGGTGTTGATAGAATGGGAACAATAGAATGAGAATGCAGTTGATGGTCTCAGCCCTCATAAATTTGGCTCTAAGATTTATGCTTGTGGTGTTAAATGCAAAGCTCATTGCACTCACTAAAGAGAATTTGCCTTTTCTGTGCTTGCTGTTGGAGAGGAAGGATTGGCTATTATCTTCCTGTGTTTACATGAGCTAATCTTCACATTGAAGGGAGAAGACCATGAAACAATAAACTCTTGTCTTGGGAGGCAGCAAAGTCTAATACTTTCATCCAAGTATCGGTAATCAAGTTCCTGGGGCCCCTGTCCCATCTTTTCTGCTTCCCTTAACCAGGATGAATTCCTTGAACACAGTAAGCCCCCGAAAGTTCTCAGCAAAGTGGGACTGGGAAATTCTGCTTTGCACTTCTCCGTTCACATCTGTAGAATATTTGGAGATCCTAGAGCAAAAGGAGCCATTTCCCTATATTATCATCCTGACCACTACCATACTTTAAAGCATTTGTTAGGGTGTGATCTGTACGCACTCTGGGCTGGTGAATAATCCTTCTGTCAGCCTGAGTTTGGCAAACTCATATGAAACAGGTTCCTTCAGTCTCAAATTTCCACTGGAATGATTGGATTCAACCCAGTAGGAGCTCTCGCTTCTGTTACGAAAGGAAGCAGAAATTGTTCAGAAGGTCAAGAACATGCTGCTTTATTGTAGCCTGCTTCCACTTTTGAGGCAACCTGTGAGGATGAGCTGCTGCAGTCTCTTACACAAATCTGTAATGTCACATGCAAATTCAGTTACCTGGGGAGGAACCTTTTGGGTTGCCACAAATCCCTTGCAATTTGGGGGTTTCCTTTTCATCTTGATATTTATGTAAAAATTCTGTCTACTTCCTGAGGGTACTTTAACTTCTCATGGAAACCATTTGTCAGCTCCTCTGCAGGAGTACCTCCCACCCTGTCAAATCACTGCTGGCTCAAGGGACATTTGTCACTGAAGTGGAATGTGTCAGAGCCCACAAAAAAGCCAGGGGAATGAAGATTTAATCTTCTAATGGAATAATAATATCAAACAGATGTCAGATTTCTGTTGCTAGAGACCCATAGAGTCAGTAGAAAGGGCTCCTGGTCTCGTAACACCCACCTAGTAATGAAACAAGGAGTGTGCCAGAGGCTTCAGAGTTCCAATATTTTGAAATAAAATGTGGGCACCCTGGGCAATTTTAGAAAGAAAAGCCCTTTCTGAAACAGCTGGATAAATTTCTGTGTTTTCCTGCTGCCTAAATCTCCATTCATTACTCTTTCACCTAAAGCATGTGAAATGACTAAGCTCTTTAACAACAGCTCTAAGCTATGCCTTTTGCTCCTCTTGGGAAACAACTACATGTGAAATTTGGTCCGTTGAGCCTACCTGTGTCTGAATGAAGCAGCCTGACAAATTGCTGTTTTCTCACAGTGAGGAGCAATACATTTCACAGGGGAAAATGCACTGCTTCAGTTTTCCCTCTCCGCGGTTACTGTGGCAAAGGACAAGTCAGTCTTACTCTTAACCTGGTACATTTCTTTAGGCCGAAATAGGTGTTCACCTAAAGTGTCCAAGGATCATAACTGAAATAAACCCCATAATTTCTGGGGCTTGAATATCTGATCAAATTAATCCTTCTGTAGCTTTCATCATGCAGCTACAAGACAGCTTGGTGTCTCTGAGGGGCCAGACGTGTCGATGGATGGTCCCAGAACTCCAGCCTCCATTTTGAGCTCTAGCCTCAGTCACTGGCTGGCAGATGTGGAACATGCAGCCTGAGACTCTACAAGATGCAGTTCCCCACGCCAGCAAACCGTGTCGCAGAAGCCTCATTAACCTGTCATAACTTCACTCCCCTTTCCTTTCCCATCAGTGCTTATTAACAGAGTGACCAGGGAAACAAGCTTTCTGTCAGCCTGCACCATGAGGCAGAGCACAGAAGGCATCAGGAGATCAAGTGTTTCATTTCTCAGATGGGAAGAGAAAGAAAGTACTTCTGCTGAGTTTATTTTCCCTTGTGTATGTTTCAGACCTGATTTCTCTTTGCCTAATTATGCCTTCCCAGTAGTTTTACCCACAAACATACCAAGTCAGGTCTCGTGTGCTCTCCAACAATCAGAACCTTTTTGAAAAGAAGCCACTTCTGTTTCAGCAGTTCTCCAGGGTCACGGATCACAAATTCACCAGCACCTTTCAGAAACAAAATCACCTGTACAGGTGCCCCCACATTATTTCTTCACATGCTCTGGTTAACTTGCTAATTGATCCTGAAAGATTAGACTTAAGTTTCTAGGCAACAGTTTCTAGGCACTGATGGGTGTCTTGGGGTGACTTGCCCATCTACCCCAGTTACCATGGCCAGAGGGACTCTGACACCATTCATGAGGGAGAAGTGATGGTAATGGCAAGAGCCACCCCAGCTGTCCATTGTCCTGGCTTTATGCGGGGTAAGATCATCAGCCAGCATCTGTAATCTGCTTTAAGACACTGGATGATATTTTAAGTCAAAGAACAATATCCAGGTTTCATTAGCTTGATTTTCTGCTACTGAGGAATGACTGAGCTCCAGATGTGCTGCTAGGGACCACCATGGCTTTTATTACCTTGAGTTCAAATCCTTTGGGGTAACGCAGTTACAGATGTCACAAAGCCCTCTGCTCTAGGCTTTCTGTCTGGGCTTTTCCACCTATGCCAGATTTACCCCAGCAATTTCAGAAGGATGCAGCTGGAGAAGCTCTGCTTGTGCGGAAGGCACAGGGTGAGGCTCTGTTCCTTGTTGCGTGCCAGAGGGTAGCTCAAGGCTATATCTGGGGGTCAGCACTAATATGGTTACGTCTCCTGCTTTTGCCATGCTCCTGAGAAGCCTTGTAGCTCCAGCTGCAGTCTTTTCTCAGGCCAGCTGCAAGCAGGATGATGTCCTTTTGCATAAAAACACTAGAATGGCCATAGCAGCCATTAGTGCTGGTCTTAACTCTTGAAAGTAATGAGATAGGATGTGCAAAATAGTTGTTTGGAGTTTTTTCCTTCTGTAAAGAATATAATGAAAGTTGACTGTGAACTTTCAAGATTACTTTTTCCCAAGAACGTTGTAATCAATCTTGACTTGATCTTGCCCCTTATCCTGTCTCTAACAGTAGCTCATAGCAGATGCCCTGGCATATGACGAAGAACAGGAATCCTTAATATATCCCCCAGTTTCCAAAAATATACGGTTCTGGGATTTCCTGATATCTCTGTGCTTCAGGGGGTGGTTTTATTGACACAGCACTCACTGAATCCACACTAGGCTCTGTGCCTCAGAGCATGGTGTCTATGTTTATGTTGGCAGAAACCCAGTGAGACTCCTACCCAATGTTGGAAATTGTCCGTAGCCTAGGATGGTGGTGAGGCAGGCAGCAGGTCCTGTTGGGTTTGTGATGCATCTCCCTAGTATGGGATTTCTAAACCCAGGACCCAGAGTTCTTAATTTTGTATTGGCTCCAAGGTCTCACTGGAGCCTTCTCTTCTCCAGGCTAAACAACTCCAGCTCTCTCAGCCTGTCTTCAATAAGAGATATCCTCCAGCCCTTTGATCATCTTCACAGCCTCCTCTAGACCCACTCCAACAGGTCCACATCCTTCTTGTGTTGGAGGCCCCAGAGCTGGATGCTGGATCCAGGTGGGGTCTCATGAGGGACAGAATCCCCTCCCTTGTCCTGCTGCCCACGTTGCCTTGGATGCAGCCCAGGGCACAGTTGGCTTTCTGGGCTAGGAGCCCACACTGTTGGCTCATATTCAGTTCTCCATCCAGCAATACCCCCAACTCCTTCTCCACAGGGCTGCTCTCAGCTGGCCTCTTGAGGAGGTGCCTGGCCAAACTGACCCATAGCCTGTGGCCAGGAATTGTATGGCAGAATACTGCCGGTCTGACCAGAAGCCTGATAAGTATCATAGTAACAATTTAACGGTAAGATTGGCCTCAGGACACCAGACAGACTCAGGTTCTAGTCTTGTTTTACTTGCTTGAGTGGACTTTATTTGTCCAATCCTAAATGCTGATCACTTGCCAAGCATGATATTTTTCTGATGATGGGCTTCTTTACAGATAATTTTGTTTTTCTTGGAAATCAGAACTTTGGTTGCTGGTGTCTCAAGATGCAGTAAGAAGATGACAAGGGCAAGGGCAATTTGCTTCTTCTCTGCCTGGTTTTATCTAAGACCATGAAAAGGAGTTGCAGCTCCTCAAAGCAGATTCCTTGCATCATGAATGGCTGAAAGCAGTGCTATAAAATGTTAAATTCAGACAAGGATTGGAACTTACTTCTTGTGATTCTTTTCATAAAGGAACTGGATCTTCTGGCAAATACATTTTTTTTCATGCAGGTAGGAATGTATTATACTCCCTTCTCATTGTCAAAATAAATGCCCTTTTGATACTGGTCAGCAAAGGCACTGCACAGGACCGCAGCCCACTCTTAAAGTTCTGACTTGGGCAGTTTGGTCAGATGCTTCTCATATGGTAACTGCTGCCTCATTAATTTTTTCCTCTCTGACCTCATGTCTGGATGAACTCGAAGAGGTACATACAAATGAGGATGAAAGAAAAAAGTTGCATAATGAGATTGTTTAGGCAACTGAGAAGTCTCTTGAATAAATAATCTAAAAGCAATGTCATCAGGAAAGCGTCTGCCTCCTTTTCTGGGATTCATGCTCTTTTGTTCCACGTTTTTGTTCCACCAGTTGTTCCATGTGGTCATCCAAGGGAAATGTGCATCATTCTCTGCAGGGGATACCAACTTTGCTAACAGCATCTTTCCTCCTAGCACAGCCCAGGGGTTCTGCATAGGTCTAGATGGATAGTAACAGTACCAGAACAACAATACAGCAATAAATAAAGCATGAATCCTATGTCTGTGTGTTTTCCAGGAAATTGGATCATTTCTTAATAAAGATTTGCAGGTGATAATTTTTACAATAGGCTTGTAATATTGTATGTGTTTAGCTCCTAGAGTCATCCTTCATTAGGGTGACAGTTTGTACTACTATTTTAATCAATAGTATATTGTTTCATGGAAAGTACTGTTTGTACAAGATTTGCTAGGCAAAGGCTGGAGATTGGACTGAAATGAGTGTATGGGACCATTCTATAAAGCATTTCCCAGTGAGGCTATTTTCACAGGAGGATTTTTGCAAGGTATGAGAGCCAGAATTTGGGTCATAATTATTTATGGCACAAAACCACAAAATAAGCAAACTAATGAGACGGCAATATAATCTTTGCCTGAAAGACCGCTGAATTTTTTTGGATGAGGAAGAACTGAAAAAGTGTATCTATTTGTTTCCAATTCTATAAAATGGGTAAATTAATTCCAGTGGTGTCAGAGAGCAGGATCCCCCAGATGGTGGTCTGGCAGCCAACAGGAGACATGGTGACAGTATTAAATAATGACTCTTTTAGTGTAACCAGTTACAAGTTTCAGCATGTCTGATTTCTTTCAAAAGCACCTCTGTCCAAGCATCCTTTTTGACAGCCTACAAATGTAAGTATGACTCATGCTGAGGGGAAAGCTCCAGTTCCACAAGGAGACATAGAACTGCAGAGATCCCATGAAATGCACACTGCAGTGTGCCCAAGAGGAATGGCAACACTTTGAACCCAAAATCAGTTAAAAAATACAACCTTCCCTTTTTTGAAAGGGCAAGAAAGAACTGAGAAATGGAAGGAACCACACTGGACCATGGCACTTGCTCAGTTTCAATGTACCTTGTAAGTCTGAAATCCTGATAGTCTACATTTGAGCTTTTCTTTTAGATAAAGGCAGTGAGATCCTGTCTGTTTAACTACTCGTGTCCCACATGCCAAGAAGATGATAGAATGCTCTAGAGAAGATGAGTCATTGACAGTCAGGATGAGATTGCTGGACAGAGCCAAGCTTAGCTGGCCATGCCTTTCCTGGACTGGAAAACAGTCAGTCCTGATGTGACCTGCTGATCTGCTTCCAAATCTCCTTCAGGCTCTCAGCTGAAAGTTAGGAGATGAGTCACATGGATCAGTGGAAGAATCTATGAGAAATGACAACAAGTCAAGCAGACTGACCTCAGGAATCTCTTCCTATCACAGCAGTTTGCAAGATCTCTCTGTAGGGCCAGCATCAATTCTAGCTGCAAATTTTAGAATATTTAAATGTCTTGGAAGGGATCTTCAGAAATCCTTGTTGAAATACTCACTTTACAATCACTTTTTCTATTAAAAGGCATCCTGCACCTGTAGAGAGCAAGTATGTGAGTACTAACTGGGACTGCATTCATATCAGATGTCACACGTTAAACAGAACAAGGTTTGACAAAAGCATATCTCATTAAAAATTATTCCTCCAAAGGAAGTCATTACTTTTGGTTTCTTAGTGGGAAATACAATGTTTCCAATTAAACACAATTTTGCAAAATCAGTTTTATCAAAATCCAATTTTCATTTTAAAACATTATGATGGGGGAAGACTGGCCAGTATAATTCACTTCATCCTCAAGTATTTCTGTGTTTGCTGACACGGGACCACCTGGATACCATACACAAGGGATGGAGCAGGGCAGTTTCTGCAGACATCAACAAAGAAATCGCAAACATTGAGGGGCAGCATAGTATTGCAGTGAAAGGGTGATAAGCCAGTGACCTAAGGTGCATGACATATCTTTACGATCTTCCCAACGGTGATAATTAGATAATATTAGATTATCTCTCTTAATTTAGGTGTCTAAAGTTAGATATCTAAATTTAGGTTGATCATCTTAGTCTGGTTTCACAGACACTATAAAGAAAGAGGCATCTCCAGAGATGTTATCTACTTCCATTTTTCACTTAGACTAGTTGAAAGAAGCTGCTACTGGATACAGCCTTTCTCTCCGTGGACTGAGAGGGCAGTCAGAGTTGTCCAGCTGGGCAATACACAGCTGGGCATTACACAACCAACTTTTAGATATGTAAACGTAGTGGAAGAAACCCATTCTGCACTGTATTTTATTGGCTGGATTCCAGTACACATAGCAGCTGTTGGGACACCCTTTCCCTTTGCAGTACCAAGTATTCTCCACCTTCTTACCTGAGCTGGACTTTTTGTTAGCATTGTTGCATATTAAAGGACTTCTGTGCTCCAGTCCCAAGCTGGCTACATTTTACTTTTGGATGCTACCCAAACATTCTTTGTAGAACGCTCTGAATTCCTTTGAGATGAAAGGAATTACACAAATATTGAGATGCTGTGCTGTGGGGGAGGGACGGTAGAACTGACTCATCATGTTGATACTCACAAAGATGTTACTGCACATGGCCCCAGCAGCTGGTTTGTTCAAACTCCTTGCTAAGTTTAATCTTAGCCTGCTCTGGTCACCCTAGGATGGAGCATTGCACACAGCTGCCAAAGTACCACTAGGAAAGAGCAGCAAGATTAACTGGTAGATTTTTAAGATAACTCAGTAAGTCAGCTGCCTAATTGTGTTCAATTTCAGTGACTTTGGGTAGCACAAGTTCTTTGAATTTCTCTCAAAACCTCAGGGAGGTGAGTAGCCCTTGAGGACTAAGATCATCATCTGAGATTCCCATCTTTAACCATGAGTCTGAAAAACTTGGCTCTTTCATTTAAAGCATCCAGTCATCGGGTCTTACCATGACCAAGTTGTGGTCTTTATTAACAAAAAGTTTCGTTTTCACATTATGCAAAGGCTCACATAAGCTCAAAATGGAGTTCATCCTTTAAAAAGCTCAGTGGACATATTGCAGTTAAAAAGACAACAATCTTCAAAAAATACTTTAATGAGAAGAGCTTGCACTGCAGCACTGTCCTGTCATACTGAGGGGCAGAAAGAGAAATGAAGTGTTTATGGACCACCATACTTCTCTTGTGCTCTGCTTAATAAACAGGGGTCAAAGACAAAAATAGAAGTTACCTGTGCACTGTCCCATGCTGCAGATCACAAATGTGAAGTGAGGAAAGAATTCACAGAGCTGGTCACATGTACATTAATGCTGGCTGAGATCACTGATTTTGTTAAGCAAGTCAGTAATGTTACTTCCTCAGTGATACCAATAAATAAGACTGGTGTTAGAGAAATAGTTTCTATAGCAACTGAAGTTGCAGAAAGATTTGCTAATTATTTGCTATGAGATATTAGCAGATGTTTTGGATGCTGTGTCATCTCCCCTTTAGCCATGTTTTCCTTATGCATCCAAATGATGAATAAGAGGAACATCCATTAGTAAACTGATCTTCAACCAGACTAGGTTGCTCAGAGCCCCATCTGCCCTTACCCTGAATGTTACCAGGGATGGGGTATCTGCTGTCTCTCTGGACAGCCTGTGTCAGTCTTTAACCACCCTCATTGTAAAAAATTTTTTACTTCTATCTAGTTTGAATTTACCCTCTTTTAGTTTAAAACCATTACCCCTTGTCCTACTGCTACAGGCCTTACTAAAAACTCTGTCCCCATTGTGGTCCTTTTCTAAAAGCAAACACAGAGAATGGGAATCAAGTGTTAGAGCCAACTCTTGTCCCTTTTTGAGACTGGGGGTTTATCAAGCGAGAGATTCTCATGATGGAAAAATAAAGGAGCACAATGCATGAGCTTATCATTGTCTCCTTACTGACAGATATACTTGAAGCGGAAAATAATAATAATAAAAAATTGAAGGCCCTTCTAGGAGAGCCTGACTGCCCATACTGTGAGTGCCATGAAAAGACCTTTTCATGACAGGAGCCGCAGTTCTCAAATGGAGTATGTTTTATCCAGTATCAATTTCTAGGCTAAAGCAGGGGTGTTCTACCTCAGATTTCAGTGGCAAAGGAGGAAAGTCTGAATAGAAGATATGTAAGGTGATGCTACCTCTAACAAAGTGCAGCTATTTAGAGCCCCTTCACCGGCCCTCAGCCCAGAGGTTGCTGATAGTTGCATTACTCATTCCCTGAGTTTCTCTCACTGCCTTATCACATTTATGTGTGAAAAATGAGTACTTATGGCCCTTTTAGATTTTATTTGCAAAGCTTTAATGCAGCCTAGAGTCATACAAACTGCTGAATGTGTATGCATATGAACCATTCTGAATATTACCCAATTTATAAACTGCACGCTTGTCCTTGAAATTGCTGGAAATTACTGGACAATTATGGAAAGTTTGCAATTATTTCCCGCCTTTTCACTCTACAGGTCACTAGCTGTCGTTGCGTGCTGGTTTCCTGCTAAACAGCTCAGTGGAGAAAAACATTTCCAAAGCACAGAAGTGTGGCTGTGAAATCACACCATGAACCACTCAGTCCCACCGTGAAACACTCACTCCATGGGATCCTACAAGCAGCTTTTTTTCTCATCTCTTGGCCACCTGCAGTTGAAGTGGGCCCTTGGTGGTGTCCCTTTAACTGGTGTCCCCTTCGCAGTCAGATTCGCTGTATTGCAGTGTGGCAGTTGCAATACAAAGAGCATCTCCCTTGCTGTGAGAAGCTCCTCTGCAAATACACCACTGAAAATTTCTCGTACCGAAAGTCCAAAGATGCGTGTACATATAGGTATATAAGTATACATATTAAGAAGCCACTTGAATTATGAATGCAATTTATTCCTGGTGACTCCACATTTCTGCGTGTGTGGACCTTGGGATGGGTGGTGATCCTGTTTGCTGTTACTGTGCTGCATTTCTCTCATGATGATTTTATTTCTGCACTAGAGTCTCTAGCTACATTGTCTTGGTAGAAGGTGTATATCTTGTCCTATGTTGTGTAAATATATTTATCCATTTTAAATTGCCCTTCAACTTGCAGGTACGGCATGAATTGTCTGATCCAGTTTGAAGATTTTGCCAATGCTAACGCTTTTCGTCTCCTCAATAAATACCGCAACAGATACTGTACATTCAATGATGATATTCAGGGTAAGTGCTGTTACGAAAATCAAATTTAACCTTCATCTTGTCATGGGAAGAGGTGGTTAATATCACAAGACTGTTTATCATACAGTAGTCAGATGTCTGACAAATTTTAGAGTTTACACAAACTTACACAGAAGCATTTAAAAATATAAACGAAAGCTCAGCCGTCTGAGTTGAAAAGTGAGTCTTCATTGTTTTTAGGAATTTAGCTGTTCGTTGCAGAAACATTCAAGGGAGAAAATGGATCATGTGCTTTAGATTACCCAGGTAACTTAGAGAGTTCCATTAATTTTCTATAACTTAGCTAAAACAGTGATGACGTTTTAACAGTTATGCAAGGCTTTCCGTTTCCATGAGCCAGCTGGTCATTAGCTGATCCTGGCATTTTCCCTCTATTGTTATACTCTTTGTTACATGCACAAAAATAAAGGTAAACCAGCTTCTTTCCTCTCTGTGGATGCTAACTCTGCAGTAATCTGAGAACAGATCTGTTCTCCCCTAGCGTGGTTAACATAACTCTTCCAGCATCAAAGAGAAGTGACAGCAGCAAAGCTGGGGTTATAACAAGCAAGTCTCCAGGCCCTGAGAGGCTCAGCAGTCATCAGGATTGCTCAATGCCCAGAGAGATGCAGTCTGCATCCCGGTCTGGTGCTGACTTTGCTTTAAACCTTTGGAAGAGGTGTTTGCCTATTCAACAGGGACAGGATCTTCCCCAGTGTCTACAAACAGCCAGTTCTCCAGTGAGTCCCTTCATCTTTTCTTTTGTCTAGTCCTGCTTGAAACATGCAGAAATTTCCAATGTTTGATTTAATTATTTGCAGTCAGTTGGGCTCATCCTCACTTGTACTTGAAAGAGACTGAAAGAAACATCAGTGTTATTTTTCACACAATGCTGGTTCTTTTGTGAGCAGACTTTCCAGTGCTATTCCTGCATCTGCTGCTTATCTAACAATATTTGGCAAAGTGTGTAGCAGCTTCTTCCTATCTGAGACAAGGAGTAAGATCCTGGTTTGGGGAAATATGATTGGTGTAATGGGATGCATGGACCTCAAAGACATTTTCATGAACAGGGTTTAGAAACAGAGAAGGAAAAGGCATTCCAGGGAAGGGCAGATGGATACTCCTGTACAAGAAGACTCATCAGGTGTTCTTGCCACCCCCAAAAACCTTCAGTGGAGAGAGAAGCACAGAAAAAGAAAACTCAGGAGATACGTTTTTGAATTGAAGTATTGAATGAAGGAACCAAGCGCTCAGACTTTTCTGAAGATGGGCAGATTAAGGCCATAATAAGAAGCCAATGTTGTAAAGGTTTCTTTTGGATTAGTTACTCTCTCTGAAAGTGGAAGGGGACTCAGCAGTCAAAAAGAGGCCAGGTGATGTGGCAAATCACACATCAGGAGCCTGGATGTAGGTTTTCTTGGCAGAACTAGAGTGAATGGCAGAGGTTTCTTGGTGAATTTCTTTGATAGTAGAAGAAAAAGAGAATATTAAAGCTAAACAGCAGATTCTGAGTGGGATGCAGGAGACTTTTTATAGTTTTCTTTTGGCCATAAGTCACAGCTGAAAGCCTCAGACAGTTCCTGGTAATGACTGCCCCAGAGGAGCAAACCACATCCAGGAGGATGCTGTAAAACAGTATTGTCATAAAATGGACCTTATCTGATTCTCCCCAGTTAGATACATGTCACAGTGCATGGGAGATGTCAAGTCCCCCAAAAATTCTTTCGAGTCCCGCCTGTTGAAGCAGTAGGATTTTACCTCTTTGTAGTAAAACATTGTTATAATAAAGAAATCCTGCTGATCTTTTGCACAACGAGCAATGAGTCGAAGGAAGCAAGCCCCTGTTAAGGCTTTTTTATGGAGCTGCCAGAAAGAAAAGGAAAATCCAAGCTAGGGCGGTAGTGAGAAGTGAGTTTTGAGGACCTGTATGAATGCTGAAGTAACATGGATCTACTCAGTTAACTCTGTCTTGGAGTCATGTCAGAGATAATAGAGTTGAATCTGGGATGAGTAGTCTGATTTACCCTCTCTAACATATCCCTCTGTATCCTCAGATGATATGAGAAAGGTAGGAAGTGGCATTTTCTCACTTAAACCCTTCTGTTCTTTGGGTTTACCTTAGATTCTCCCTTTTATAACATGCTGGTGTTTAATGACTCGCCTACTTTAAAAAGTGTTAGAGTTCAATGTAAGTGGTGTTCAAATGATTAATGAGAATTATATAAAGCCTTATTTAAGCAGGCATGATTAATTTTACTCAAGTGAGGCAGGAACAGGCCTCCTGAAGCTTGAATTACTCCAGCTTCTGACCTGGCAATGCTTTAAGTATGTTGAATTAAAAACACATCTTAGGCACAAGCAGTGCAAGTTAGATCAGGCCTGAGCTGTACTAATTTAAACTCATTGACCACTGGTTAGTGGGACTCTGGATGCAGTGTGCCTACACATACACACACAGATGAGGTGAGGGAAAAAGGTATCAATCGCTTCCCTTAAGCTCCCTTAGGCCTCCCTGTTTTGCCCCAGGGCCTACACAAAACAAAAAAACAGTTTAAATTATTAATACCTAGGGTTTTTTTGGTTTTTTGTCCTACAAATCATTGTGTTTCCAAATCCATCCCAACCCCAGAGAATGACAGTGACTCAGACCCCTTCCAGTTGGAGCCAGCCTGCTGATGCTGAGCAGGATGCCTGCCAGGTACCACCAACTGGGACGATGTGATTGCTTATTCTGAAAGACATTTGCCTGGGAGCCCGCAGGAGCTGGCTCACAGAGCCCATTGCTTATTCTGAAAGCCATTAGCCTAGGATCTAGGCAGGAGCTGGCTCATAGTGCCCGCACGTGGGAGCTCCCATTAAGGGAGTGCTTCTCCTTCCTCTAAGGGGATGATGACATCAGTCCTTTCCCAGCTCTGTCTGGGTTCATGCAAGGGGCAACAGCTTCAATTACAGCTCTAAGGGAGAAAATTGATTGTCACTTCTTCCTTTTTCCCAGTAAAGTACCAGGGCAGGCTCTGAAGCACATAAATTGGAGGTACATGAGAATGCTTTAGCTCTTGCTCTTTCTCTTTCCTGCTCTAACTTAGCTCCACTTAATTGTTTACAGTGATAAACAGAAAGTAGACAACTTAAAAGTCTTATGAAGTTATCAAGTCTGGTGAATCCTTGAAGCAGGATTCCTGCTTCACACAAGGAATTCCATAAAGCCATTGAAGACGTTAGTTTGGAAGAGACCTCTGGACATCAGCCAGCCCTCACTCAAATAAAGGGTGATCTCAAACTTAGATCCAAGTTTTTATACTAGTTCAGGTTCCTCAGAGCCTTGTCCAGCCAAATACTTTGCAGTATCTACAAGGATGGGTATCCACAATCTCTTTGTTCCAAAGTTTTCTCATCTTCCTTGTGCATTTTTTTCCCTGATACCTAATCGGAATTTTGCTAGATCGAACTTGTGTTCATTGCCCCTCATCTTTTTGTTGTACATCTCTGAGAAGAATCTGGCTTCTTTACAAACACTCCAACCAGTGCTTGTAAACAGAAATTAGGTGCCCTCTTAGTCTTCTCCGGCCCTTTCAAACCCAGGCTCCTCAGTCCTCTTTGTATACTCTGGTCATATTTGTGTCCCTCCTCTGGACTTGCTCCAGTTTGTCATTGTGCTGAAAGCCCCAAACTGGAGATGCTAGTCTAGGGATGACCTCAAAAGTGCTGAAATACCAAAATGTTATCACTTTCTTTGACCTACTGCCTAGACTTGTGTTGACACAGTCTAGCAGGCTGTTGGCCCTCTGTACCCTAGGAGGGCTTATTTGCTGGCTCATCTTCCACTTGCTGTCCACCATGACCCCAGAGTTTTCTTCTGCAAAGCTTCAGGACTTTGCATTTGCCTTTGCTGACCCTCATGAGGTTTCCCTGAGCCCCTTTCTCCAGCCTGCTAAGATCCCCGTGAATGACTGTCATACCGCCACTGTATCAATCACTATCCCCAATTTCTAATCAGCCATGAACTTTATGGGAGTGCACTCTGATTTATAATCCAGATGGTTACGAGAATTTAAATAGTATTGGCTTCTTTGTATCGCTGACCACAAGCCTTTGAGCCTACCAGCCCAGCCACTTTTTCACCCACTTGTTCAGTCTGTATCTCTCCAATTTGGCTACAAGGATGTTTTGGGAGATTATTTCAAAGGCCTGATGCAGATGAAGGAAAGTACGCAGAGTTCTAGTTCCATGATGAGAACTTCAGGCATGCAAAATTACAGGATCTCTGTGGATTTTTGCCTATTTAGCAGGGATTATTCAACAGACGAAGTCCATGAGACCTGATGAGATGCATCTAAGGATTCATCTGAGGTATGTGGCCAACAGCATTACAAAGTCACTCTTTGAAAGGTTATGGTAACTGAGGAGATTCCTAATTCCTGAAAAAAAGACAAATGTCACACCTATCTTCAAGAAATGCAAAAAAGAAAGATCCAGAGAATTTTAGCCCAGCTAGCCTAATCTCAGTATCTGGGGACCACAAAGTCTTCTGGAAGTGCGCCTAGGAATATGAAGGTGAATGAGAACAGTATGAATCTCCCAAGGCAAATCATACCTGACCAACTTAGCTACCTCCTGTGATGCTTACTCAGTACTGAACAGCAGAAGTAGTTCTGCAGGTTAAGTCAGAATTGCAGAAAAATGAAGAAATCTTTGATGTGTTATTTATTATGTCAGATCATGTCATTCAAAAGTTTTTCACACATACAGGTAGGGCAAAGACAACAGTGCACAAAAGCATAAAGCCTGTTACCTAGAGTAGTCTTTGGGCAATGCTCAGGGTGCCCCCTTTCACAGAACACCTCTGAGTCTTTTCCAAGTCATTAGAGCAATTATTCCCCTTGGCTGAAGGATGTGTGACTGCTGATGAGCCTCAAAATATCTCTTGACCCACCAACCACCTTTTCTCATTGTCGTAGCAGATAACCTTTCCATAACCTTCCCAATACACTTCAGGAAGCAGTGCCTGGCCTGAAGCAACAGCGCTCCAGATCTCAGCTGAGGCTGGGAACAGGCTGACTCCAGTGCCACAAATCCGAGCAGCTTCAAACACTTGGGCAAGTTGGAAATCAATCATGTGCAAACGAGGTCTGTTTCACAGGCACGTTTCCATGTGCTGTGAGAAGCAGGCGAAGTGAGTTCTTGGCTCAGCAGTAACTAATTTCAGCGGATTAAAATGGTACAGTATCTTACTTTGTTG
Organism: Rhagologus leucostigma; assembly: GCA_013397725.1. Taxonomy (NCBI): domain Eukaryota; kingdom Metazoa; phylum Chordata; class Aves; order Passeriformes; genus Rhagologus; species Rhagologus leucostigma. The sequence continues at coordinate 1,775,427 of VZTD01001328.1, read as the reverse complement.
TTTCAGCTGGCGTGGCAAATGCATCAGTAATTATCACAGGAAGCTAAGGAGGGGGAAGCACAATAGGAAGGGAGTGCGGGACGATACCGTGCTGCGGAACAAAGCAGGCAATGTCTTGCCAGGCAGCTCCTGAGCTTTCCCTGGAGATTTACCCAACCTAGAGATAGATGTGGAGGTGTACTCAGTCCTGTAGAGGTTCACTATTAACAGTCCCTCTGGACCTGCTGTGCCTTGCAGCAGAAGAGGCTGCTGGATTTCCCCTTGGTGCTGCTGCATTAACGATGTAAGGGCCAGCTGCTGGGTTTGTGTTGAATTCACACACTGACTGCTACATAGGCCAGGTCAGAACAGTGTGCACTCCCGACTGTAAACGGGCTTCAGTTTCTTGGGCTTATCAGTGCAGCGCTCTAAAGATCAGGCCCGTATCTTCTGTCATTTTTGGGAATTGTGACATTTGTTTCCCTCTCCTCTCCTGCTTTTCTTGTTTGCTGTTTTTCTCATTCACTGGATGCCAGTGCCAACTCCTCCTTTGCAGTGAAGAACAGCACAGGTCACCTCTGTGTTAAGATGTCTGTGATCTTTTAAGTCAAGGCTAAGGAGGCAAAATGAACAGAAGAAAGGGCTGTGCTCTGACCTGGTTTAGCTTGTTGGTATGGAACAGCATCCACAGAGTCCCCAGTGCTGCGATGGGGATGGGGATGCTTTCTTGCAGAGCGCTGGCAGCTGCCTGACAGCCTCTGCCTGTGTGGGTGCACGAGGGGGCTCGGCCTGCGTTGGCACAGCGGCTGCAGGCTGGCACTGCACAGGCAGGAGGGAGGGCACTGCTGCCGTGGTTAGATCCCATCATTAAGGTTATGCACAGTATAGTCCAAGCACTTTACAGTGGAAGGATTAAAAGCAGGAACCTAGAGATGGCCTCATTAGGCTTCTCCATTGTCAGGCAGCTCTTCGCCATGCCACCACCTCTTCTGGGTCACCCTGAAGAGAGCGAGTTCCTTCCCTGTGCATCGATGCTTTGCATTTTACTGCTCTTCTCGCTGACTAACTCGGCACCATTTCTAGGTTTATTTTCTTAATGTCTTACAGAGGCCCTCTGGGGGAAGGGTAACACTAGCCCACAGCCATGGAGGGAAAGACCTTGAGCTGCAAACACTTTGGCAGTTTTTTGCTCCAGCTTTGTTGTGTTTGACTTTTGATTATGCATTTGGAGTGGATCTGGACAAGCTCCACTCTGCTTTCCAGTAATGGGCGGAACTGCTGCAGGGAGTTAATGTGAACCAGAATTTGGAAAAGCCCTAGGCTTCCTCCTCATCCATAAATTTAGATATATTTCCTTGGCTGCCCTTTGCTGGAGCTGTTAAACTAGAGTTTGCTGTTCCCTGGGCCCTCATATTGGCATGGTTTTGACAGGGCGAAGTGTAAGCAGGCAGGTCAAGAGTAAAAAATAAAAGATCAGGCTGAATTTGGTCATCTTTTCCACCAATGTACTGTGGAGAAGGGGAAATCACCCGTGCAGGTGTTGCATGAAGAAACAGGCAGTGGTGTGGTTGCATGTTCCCATTGCTGCTGCTATTGGAAGGATTCAGCATGGTGGCAGTGCTCAGCTCAGCTCAGTCAGCCCTCTGGGACAGGTGACAGGGCAGTGCCAGCCATCAGCATGAGAGGACTCCTGCCCCAAAGCACCCACACGGTCCACACTTTCCCCCGTGTCCCCTGCTTAGCCACTGGCTGCTGTCACCCACGGCACAGCCTTGACATGGGCAATGGGCAGCACTTTCCCTGGTGACTCGCGCAGTGCTGCCCATAACTCCATGTGCAGAGCTGCTCACCCCTCTGCCCGCTCTCCCTGCTCTGAGGAAGGGTCATGTGCCCAGGAATGGGAGCCTCTCTGCTGCAGCCTTTCCCATCCGATGCTGTGGAGCAGATCCTTTCCTCAGGTTATGCTCCAGTGTACCTCCACTGACATCTACTGGGGCTTGTTCTCACTTGCAGTAGTACAAGGGGAACATCAACCCCTCAGGGTTTTCCTTAGATGTTTTACAATATTCTGAATGTGCCTGAGTGTCAGAGATTGATTCCTGCAGAGAGGGCCATGTTCCTGAGTGTGCCTTAGTTTTAAATGCCTCTTTTTTGTACTGGTTCTCTTGCTGTGGACTTCCCAGAGAGGTCCTGAGGTCTGCTTGCTATTTTGTGCTATCATGTTTAGCGCTCACTTTGAGGCTTGGATAGACAGGATGATTTGCAAGCACTTTCCTTTCTTCCCTCTGTACCGCTCCATATCTCACCTCAGATACAGACCAGCCAAGCTGGCTCTTGCTAATTACTTAGGGAAGCAGTTATCCACAATAGCAGCACTCAGTCTCTGGAAAACAGATAGACCAAAATGTTGAAGGATGGCTGGTTTTTTCTTGCCATGGTGAGGAGTTCCCTGCCCCAGTCTGACTTTGTGATTCTTTTAGAACTGAAGCACAATGATTAGCCAATTCCTTACATGAACCAGCTGTGAACTCTTCTCCACAGAGATGCTCTGTTGTTCCATGCTCAGAAATTGTAATTATCAAAGAAAAATATTGAGCTAAGGCCAAGGTACAGTAACATTATTACTTGAGTAATAGGGGTGAGATGCAATCTGGGAGACATGGAGGGATTAGAAACACATTGGAACAAGAGAGGAAGATTAGGAGTGGCAGAGCTGAACAGAGCCCTGCTGTTAGTCAGAGCTGCAGCACAAGTGCAGGGGATGAGTAATGGCACACCCAGTCCCACAGGTCTCTGCTCTGCCGACTGAGTCCATGCCCCTTTTCTTTCCATACACACCACTTGACAAATTCATGCTAGTGACACCTTTAAAAAGTACCTCAAGTCCCTCTGTTGAATCTCTAAAGAGCATTTCCCACTTAAATGGGTTTGCAAATACCAGCATTTGTCCCATCAGACTTCTTGACAATCACAGGGTATAAAGCAGTTTTGCCTGGGTCAGGACCAAGAGAAACAAGATATTTCTCCAGTTACACTTCTCTCTTTTCAATACTTTCCAGGCATCTATCACTGCTAATGCAGTGACCTGACACACTGTCACACTGTAATGGTTTCACTTCTGATTTCTCAACTCTGATCAGTTCCCCACTCCCACCCACACAGGGATTTGGTGATTTCTGTGCAAAGTAAGCCTGGGACATAGCGTGTGAACATGTGTAACTGTCCACATAGATGTTCTTACTCTACTGCATGTCACAAGCTTGGCATTGCTGACAACTGGGGGACCCTGGTCTCTTCCCATTTCTTTGGAGACTTACAGGGTGGAATCCCTTCCTGCACAGTTGAGATGTCTGCAACAGAAGTGTCTACATGTATTCCAGTTACCTTGTCTCTCTTAAAAAAATGTGGTGGTAGTGACTCTTCTAGGGTGCATTTCATTTGACCCAGTTCAGGTGGCTGCTTTAGCGTGAGCATGAGCAGGATCATACACGTTTGTTTAGAGGAGTCCCATCCTCAGCATCTGTCATGGCAGCACGCCAAGCAGTCCTGCTGATTATAGACTTACCAAAACACAGAGAATGCGCATGGACTGGTTATGTGACACCCATAAAACGCAAAATCTAAAAACTAGGCAATTGACTGGTATTCTTTTAAATTCCTTGGATCTTCATTTTCTTCCTCTGTAATTTTCCTGACCTTTCACCATGCAAATACACTACTCTAAACAGACCTTTAAAAGGTAGAGATTTAGTGCAGGAGGAGCAAGAGGAAATCCTTTGTACACTTCGTTCAGTTATCTGACATGCTGATACTGAAGCAACAGGGCACTTCTGTCCCCATCAACTCCCTTTTGAACTGACAGAACTCAGACGGTCTGGGTCTGGAAATGTAACGGTACAAACTTTTCTGAGCTGCTGAAGGGAATTCATCCTTGGTGCTGAAGCAAGTGTCTCAAGTGATTCGTTGCAAGAAAGAAGCTTACAAAGCTATCAACCATCAGTCTGGTCTGTTTTGTGTTTAAGACATGAATGCTTGCAGTGCCTTCATGAAGTCATGGATGCCTCCTCCCTGGAAGTGTTCAAGGCCGGGTTGGATGGGGCTTAGAACAACCTGATCTAGTGGAAGGTGTCCCTGCTCATGTCAGGGGAGTTGCAACTAGATGGTCTTTGCGGTCCCTTCCAACCCAAACCGTTCTGTGGTTCTATGAAGTGATGCTGCCATTCTGTACTGGTATGTCAGTGTGGACACCATGTTTGCTGCAGGAGGGTAGCTGCTGTCACCTCTGCTAAACCAGAATCACTCTTAAGAGAGACTAATTATTAGTTTCTGGAGAACTAAACTCATCTGAGTTATAATCACAAAATGGTGAGCAGATTGTACTGACAAATACTTGTGGTCTGACCTATAAAGATTTTCTTTGTCAGAGTAGCTTATAGAGGTTCCCTAAACAAGATAAGTCCTGTCAATAAAATTACTTCTTTGGCAGAGTACTTGTGCTCTCACTAGATTTTCTGCTTGCTAGGAAATGATAATAGAGTGAATCATTCCCCAGCAATATACCAGCAGATTCCTAGCTTGCCTGTGGCTTTTGCGCTGAAGAAAAGGAGCAGGTAAAGCTGAATTTGTTTTCTGGGTCCTTGAGAGATGAGACAGCTCCATCTGCTGGTGTCATTGCTCGTGGTCATGTCTGTTCAGGAGCTGCTGTTTCTCAGCCAGGCTGTTCCTGATGCCTTGCAGCACCCCAGGCCCTAAGGACCTTACAGGGGACCTCACTGAAGCACTGGCTACTTGAAACATTGAAGCAGTGGCTGATTACGGGCAGGAAAATAGGAAATGCTGGAAATTTGGTGAAATCGGGTATATTAGCCTAAAAGTGGTCACTGCCTGCCCCAGCCATGACCCCCCACAAGACTCATTACTTTTGGACTCCCTGATTTCTCACAAAGCTTCTAAAGATGAGAATGGAGAGACCAGCATTAGAGCTGGAACAGATCAAAACTGGGGCATATCCAAACTGATATTCTTTCAAATGCTAAGGAATAAAACTGATGGACTTTATGACCCTTATGGGTCCCTTCCAACTTAACATATTCTGTGATCAAACTTCCTCCTTCACTTCCAAGTCCCCTTTAACACTTGCATCCAGCTTGCCCAGGTGAGCTGAGATACCACCAGTGCCTGAATCCTTATTAGCTTGTGCCTTATTTGATTTATGTCCACCATATTCCTTCACCTGGGACAGGACACTAGATGAATGCTGCATGTGATTTATGTGTGAGTTATGTGGGGTAAAGGCAGGTTATTCAGTCTGAACATTTGGCCCCCTTAATGGATGGAAAGCTGTAGGTATCATGGTGGCTGTAACAGCAGGACTCTGCTCCATTTACTGCATTGTTTCTCACTGATCTGGGACCAACTCCTGTTCCCAATGACTCCTTAATGTTCAGCAGCAAGGTGTGATGGTTGTGCGTCAGGGTATCAGGGTGTTGGGGGGGTTAAAAAATGGTGATGCTGGGCTGTGAAGGTAAATAGGAGAAGAGGATGGTAATTCCATGATCCCAGAGGACTTTGTGTCAAGAGGACCCAAGTTCAGACCACTACTCTGCTACAGAGGTCTTATGTGACCTTAGAGAAGTCACATGCGTCTTAAACCCGTGGGAGTTAGGTAATAACTTCTTCTGGCATTCTAGGATTCAACTTCCCTTTGACTCCACATGGAGGAAAATTTGTGTTCTCCAGCCTTGCAGGAGAATTTGAATGTTAATATTTCAGCATAGGGAAGGCACTCTGATCCTTCAGTGACAGAATCTAAGAGAATGGTTCCTACAAGGTTTCTGACAGTATATCTGCAGGGTAGACAATGCATTTGCCAGGATGTCCATCTCATGGTGTTTCTATCTTTCAGGCACAGCATCTGTTGCAGTCGCTGGCATCTTTGCAGCCTTAAGGATCACAAAGAACAAGCTCTCTGAGCAGAAGTTTGTTTTCCAGGGAGCTGGAGAGGTAGGAATGTTCCTGAGCTTGTACCTTAGTAAGCTCCATCTTCAAATTTAGAGAGAGAAAAGTCAACTATGAAACTTCCTGCAAGGTTTGGCTTCATGAGGATGAAGCACAGAAGCAGGTTCCTTGTCACTGGGCAGGATTGGGCCCCATAGGTGGATCTTGCTGCTGTGTAGAAGTTACCAGCAGTCTTTCAGTGACTTCTTGGCCCACGAGTCCTGGGCAGACTCCATGGATACGATGAGGCTGCCCATGTGTCAGTGGAGCTTTGAGTACCTTTAGGGAAGTCCCTTGTGAGGCAGGCTACTGCAGGAATATTAAGGAGGCTGGTTTGAGTTCTCAGGGTTGGTGTCTAGGGTAAACCAGAACTTCTTTAGCAGCAGAGTCCAAAGGACTCAGACTCAAAGAACTGTAAGAACACAAAATTGCTTTCTGGAGTCAGTCTTAGTGCCCCATGGCAGAAGCCAGGTCACCTGTATGACCTTGCTCAAAGAGAGAGCAGGAAGAAGAAGCCTCCAAAGCCTGGTGCATGGACTAAAGATGTTGGTCCAGGACCTGTCTCAGCTCTCACCCACCTGTGAGACTTTGGGAAGGTCTGTTACTATTTGTCTATCCCTCACTGAGACAAAGATTGCTCTCTCTCTCTCTCCACCCCTCCTGGCAGACACATCTGTGCTGGTCACCATCTCTGTGGCACAGAGCCCCTCCTGCCTTGTTAGTCCCCATCTGGGCAGGAGGGCCAGGCACAGCTGTAGGACCACAAACACACAGCATGTCCAGGGATGCTTTCCCAGGCAGGAATGGGAGAAAACTTTCCTCATGGCCGTATTTTAGATGCAGCACTCCTGCTTGGCTTTGAGTTCCTCTGTACTGGCATTGCCACCAGCATTTTTTAAGTGTCTGCCCAGCATTTTTTAAGGGTCTGCCTCTTTTCCTCCCCTGCAGCAGCTGTTTAAATTATGGAGACAGCCCCTGCTTGTCAAGGTACCACCTCTGCTTCTTCAGCCTCACCTGCAACCTGCTCTGCTGAATGATTGTGAGGGTTTTTATTTATGGCAGCACCTACAATGCTAAAATCAGCCCCATGCCTTGGTACTGTACAGCCCTGGAGCAGAAAGTCTCCCTGCTTTGTGCAGTGCTGGGGGATGACCCAACCCATCTCTCATTGAAGATCTTCCCCCAAAAGATAATGATATACCAGTGAAGTGTTTATATACTGTGTTCCAGGCTGCAATGGGAATAGCTCATCTCATCGTCATGGCCATGCAAAAGGAAGGAGTTTCACGAGAGGATGCCATCAAAAAAATTTGGATGGTAGACTCCAAGGGACTGATTGTGAAGGTGAGTTTGTCTCCAGAGCTGAGCTCCGCTCCCCTGCCATCCACTGCCAGCTAGAGCAGGCAGATACCTTGGACCCCTGCTCAGCCCTGAAGTAAAGACTGCAGTTTTATTGGTGTCAGCGTGTCTCATGATGACAAGAATGTGCCAGCAGCACTGGCTCTGCTAAAGGCAACGCTTTGGGTTGGGCTTCTAAAGTCGAAGGGTACCCTGCTGGTCATGGCCTCAAGCAGTGCTGGGAGTCCTGCATGTCATACGGGGTATTATCACAGCAACATTGTGCCCTGCTCGGTGACTCAGCCTGGCCCAGCTCCATTCTGCACTCCCTGTGTCCCCAGGGCCTCTGCCCTTGTCCCTCCTCAGACTTGAGGAGCGTTGTGCTTTATGTACAAGTGAATGGCAGCCAGGTCCTTCCTCCACACAGTCAGTGTACTTGGGTGGGTGAGAGGAGCAGAGGCCCAGTGTGACATTACATCAACAGCTCGATGCCTGACTTGGCTGATGCTGATGTCCTGCTAGGTGGCATCTGGTTTAGGTAGAGGGCTGAGAGATGAAACGAACTGAAGATGAGTTACTATGTTATGCGTCCACCTTTTGCCAACAGACCAAAGTTTGACTCCTCTTTTTTCCTCACAGGGCAGGAGCCACCTGAACCACGAGAAAGAAATGTTTGCCCAGGACCACCCCAGTGTGGACACACTGGAAGAGGTTGTGCAGAAAGTGAAGCCTACAGCAGTTATAGGTGGAGTTCACTTAATAGAACCTTTTCGTGTCGATTCAGTTCTTAGGAGAGTTTCTGTCTTTCTTCCAGAGACTGCTTCTGTTCTCCTAGTCAAAACAAAATAAGCTTTTTTCACCCCTGTTTTGTCAGTTCAGTTCTCCATATCCTTTTCATGTTAACTGTGGGGCACAGGCTTCCTCACTTTTGGAGCTGTAGGAGCCCTTCCAGACAGGGCTATAGAGGGAGGTGCTGGGGGAGGCAGGATCTGGGACTCTCAAGCAACAAATGTTGCCCTATCAGGTTGGGCAGGATAAGAATGAAAACAGGCACCTCAGGCAGGTTTTTGGGAGTCAGACTGGCCAAAACACTGGTGCCCACTCTGCCTGGAGGAGCAGAGGGCTTTATTTTGAGACATTTTAATCTCACTGTCATAGGAGAAAGCAACATTGCCACCTGCATCTCCAGAGATGAAGCCCATTCCGTCCCACAGTTCATTTCTCAATCCCGGAGGGACCAGCCCGATGCACCGAAGTGAGACAGTGGGAAAGCACCACCTCACTCTGCTGCTGTTGTTGCAGGTGTCGCGGCTGTCGCAGGCGCTTTCACTGAGAAGCTGCTGAAGGACCTGGCAGCCTTCAATGAGAGGCCCATCGTGTTCGCCCTGAGCAACCCCACGAGCAAAGCAGAGTGCACAGCGGAGCAGTGCTACCGCCTCACCCAGGTACCGCGGCTCGGCATGAGAACGTGGGGCCGTGGCTGTACCCAGGACACCACAGCGGGGCATGCTGGCCAAACAAGTGACAGCCTGCATAAATTGCAATAAGAGACATTTGAGCTGGTTGTAAAGAAAAACTTTCACGCTCTGAGGAGGGTCAGGAGATGAAGCAGGGGGCAGGGCCAGGATTGCTCAGGCAGTCTCTGTCCTTGCAAGTTTCCAACACCAGACTGGGCAAAGCCCTGAGCAGCCTGGTCTGATTTCATAGCTGACCCTGCTATGAGCAAGAATTTGGGTCCCTACCAGCCTGAATTACTTGGTGATCCTCTGGAGGAAGTGCTTGCCTCTTTCACCCACAGCTGTCTGAGATGTCCCATCCTCCCTGGTTTCTGTCCCCTGTGTTTTGCCAACCTAGTTGTTTATGTAACTGTTTCATCACCCAACTTAGACCCAATGTCACTGAAGAATTACAGTCGTGTGGATTGACTTGGCATGAGAGAGGAGCCCTAGTCTCACTCTTTCCTTTGCCTTCCCCACCACTTGCCTATGGCCAGAGCAATCACACAGCCCCAGACCTTTATCCCACATGAGTCTCTCTTCACACTCCATAGATGCTTGATAGAGAGGTAGAAAGACTCCTCAGCAAGATCAGAGCACTTGCAGTACAAACACACATTCAGTGCTTGGTGGCCCTTTCCATGGCCCTGATCATGGCTCTGGGGTGGTGGTGGGTCCTCCCAAAGTGTCAGCTGGAGGTGGCTCTGGTGGAGATGCCTCTGCGGACTGAGATTTGTCACCAGTGTCTCCTGAGCACAGATCATGATGAGCAGCAGAAATCTAAGACTTCTCTTCCTAATCTGGATGCTTCTTTCTCTCTCTTTCAGGGCCGGGGAATATTTGCAAGTGGGAGTCCATTCCCAAAGGTAACCCTGCCCAGTGGACAGACCTTCTTCCCTGGCCAAGGAAACAACGCCTACGTCTTCCCAGGAGTGGCACTGGGAGTCATTGCCTGCGGGGTCCGGCACATCTCTGATGAAATCTTCCTCATCACAGCAGAGGTTTCCAACTGACATTTAACTGATATTGTAGAAAAGGTGATAAGAGGCACACAGATCTACTTCAGGTGTTTTAAAGAACCTGACTCAGGACAACACGTGGAGGGGAAATGGCTCAGCCTCAGCAAAAAGCTGCACCCTTCTCCTGGCTCAGGGAAAGCTCACGCTTCCATTACACCTACAGAGGTGCAGGAGCCATAACAGGGTTCTCCTCCCCAGCTGCTGGCCTAACACAGCACTTCCCCGCTCTGGCTGCAGTCTGAAGTCTGTAATGAAATGTGTACACACGTGTGTTTGAACAGGTCACGAGTTCTCACTCAGGACTAGTCCCAGCCCCGATGCTGCTGTGGTTTCAGACACTTACTATGTAATACTAGGGAATATGGTATGTGCTTGAGACCATCCCTAAAAACTACCATTCTCCTCTTTCTAGGCTATTGCTGCTGAGGTGACAGAGCAGAATCTTGCAGAAGGAAGACTCTATCCCCCTTTGGACAGCATCAGAGAAGTGTCTCTCAAAATTGCTGTGAAAGTGAGTATTTCCACTCTTATTTCCACTTTTCATGGTAGGGAGGGCAGAAATGGCCCTGGCATCATTTTTGCTTTGTGTTTTTTTAATTCAATTTATTCTAAAGTCTAAAGCAATCATTCTCAGGAATTCTTCTGGCCATAATTGTTGCTTTGATTTCTTCCATCATTAAAACCCAAATGTGAAAAATACATTCCGATTCTGGGTGCTTCACAGCTCACAAAGCTCTGCTTTATTGCTTGAAGCTGTGAGTCTTCAGCACTTCAAAAAATGAGGTTTAGAGTAAAATTCAAACATGACTTAAGTTGCCAAAAGATTTTCGGTTCCAAATTGCTATTTTGGAACCTTTCCTCCTGTATTTAGTAAGGACCTAAGTACATAAATACTATTCCAGATCTGGGCTTTTCTAATTATGGGTTTGGTGCCCTGTATACATCAGCTCTGTAATTCAGAGACACCCACTGAGAATCTCCTTGGCCTGCTCAGAGCTACTGACGGATGCAGAGCGTAGCCGAGGAGCCTACAGAAGTGAGCAGAGCTGGCCAAAGGGCTGCTCTCCTTCTTCACCTGCACACCCCGACCATTCTGCCAGGGCAAGGGTCTGCATTCTTACCAGCCACTGGTTGCAGGCAGTTTGCATTCCCTCACCCAGCTGAGCGTGAAGTGCAGCTGACTCACAAAGAGAAAAAAGCAAAAAACTGCACAATTCTGAGAGGAGGAAAGAGGGAAAACACAGGGCCAAACTGCAGTTGGTTTCAACTTCATAACGTGCCAGCATTGTTTCAGCAGCTCATTTTGCTTATCTTTTTGCAGATTGTTGACTGGGCCTACAAGCATGGCCTCGCTTCTCGGTACCCCGAGCCAGCAGACAAGGAAACCTTTGTGAAACAGCTCATGTACAGCACTGACTACGATTCATTTGTTCTTGACGATTACAGGTGGCCCCCCGCAGCCATGCAAACACAAAATATATAATGTTTTGTGAGAACTGTTCTCTCATTTTTGCCATCAGTCCCTGTGGCCCATGTCATTGCTGATATAATGCACCTCCAGGCTTGCAGAATGATAAAAGTAAATTAATACAAGTAGTTTTTGACTTGCCACTGATTCTTCTCTGGGGGAGCATGTCAGTAAGGAATTAAATGGAGTCCAGGGTGGGCAGTGGGTACTCCAGGGAGAGAGACAGACTGGCTGCAGCCCACCCCAGTCAGTCAGCACTGCTGATTGCTGATTGCTTAACATACTGCCTACTCTCAGCTGCCTTGGGATAAGCTACCTGGGCCACCTCAGAAGCACAGAGTCCCATTGCTACTGGGAGTGCCCACAAGAAGCTCAAATCCACGTGGCCATCCCTCACACATGACAGCCATGCTTTGCCTGTGGCTCTCTGGATGTAATGAGAAGTGTGTGCATTGCCCTGGGAGAGCTGCACACTTGGGAAGCACTACTCTTTTCTGCTTCCGAAGTCCCTGATGTTTGGGGAATCTCAAACAACCCAGACTGGTGCATGGGTCACACAGTCTGGCACTGTCATCTGCCACACCCCATAGAAACAAACCCCAAAACCTCCCTCAACCCCATGGGGACAAAGGACCCTTTCCCCTCCTCGATTCAGGTGGCCCTTCAAGAGAACAAGAATGAAGGGACACATAGGGGACAGCTGAGCTGGAGACCAGGACACCCCCAAAACCACATATATTTCAGATTCAGGGAGAGACACTGACAAATACTCAAATTTCCTGGGCAAGAGACTTTGAAACTGAGGCTTCCTTGCCTTTTTCATGATTTTTGGAAAGAACTCTTGCTTTTGAGAAAGGAGGTAGCAGGGTGGCAATTCCTTTTGTTTATTTCAGAAAGGTGTCTGTACAACTTCTTTTAGCTTCTTCCTTCTCCTTCCCATGCACCTCTCCATTGCTTAGGTAAAGGCTTCGCCTTTCTATGTGTTAAGCTTCTGGGCTTGACATCTCAAGTATTTGGCAAGAATGAAAAAAATAAAGGAAAAAAAAAAGAGGGAATGTCTTTTCTAGGTGAAGCACAGAAGAGTGGACATTTTCCTGAACAGCCTGGGAGCATCAGGGAGTGCACAGTGGGTCTCATGACAGTCACCTGACAGTCTTCCTCTTCAAACACTGCCAGCAAGGAAGGCTTTATATCTCCACCTAGGAAGTCAAAGACAAAACGCTTTAGGACAGATGGCTTGAAAGTCATAATTCTACCACTATTCCAGAAATCAGACTTGCAGAAGCATAGTTTTTTCTTTAGAATACTGGTTCTGGTCCAACTCCTCTTGACTAGGCAAATGGTGACTCCAGGAGAAGGACCAAGCCATGTCCTTGCCACAGCCGGAGCCTCTTTTTATCCTCTGGATTTGCCTGGTATCTGTCATGCCTTGTAGAGACAAGGACAGACAGAGAGCGAGCAGCCCCTGCTTGTTCTTTGGAGGCAATGATACTCCAGGGACCTGGTTACCGTCACCTCTCAAGTTTTCCTGGAGAAGCAAATGGCTTTTGGGGGGGAAGTCTCAAGGTACCTGGGAAGCCTTCCATACCTGGACCCTTTTTCCTGTAAGTGTCTGAGCCATTTCTCATTGGAATCCACGAACAGCCCAGGATGTTGAGCAAGCTCAGACACACAGGGAGTGATCCCCAGAGCCTGTGGCCTCTTCCCATACCATGAGCTCAGCCCAGACCACTGTTACCATCTCTGTTTGGTTAACGATTGTAAAACAGCTCGTTCGCTCCTCGCTCACTCCCTGGCAGTGGCAGGGAAAGAGAATCAGAGGGTAAAAGTAAGAAAATCTCTGGGCTCAAATGAAAGGCAGATTGATAGGTAAAGCAAAACCTGCCCACACCAGGCATTTCCAGGAGCCAGCACTCATATTACTTGTTCTCTTAGGTTCTTCCTCCATCCTTGCTTCTCCCTTCTTTTCCTTCCACCTGCCCCTTGGGAGTCTGAAAAGGCCCTTTACCAGCAGCTCTTCCAGGTGGTACATAGAGCCCAGTCCTGGAAACAAGAAGATAACAGGATCTGGTCCTTGGAAAAGGTCTCCCTCCAGCTCCTTTCCAACCAGTGGTCCTTCCGAGACAGAACTTTCTCCCTCCAGGCTCTGTCCCTTGCTGCCCTCCTGGGGTCCTGCAGGAGCTGCTTTGTCATGCTGGCAGCAGCCTGTAGACACACAGCTGGAGGAGTCCTCTCCTCAGTTTGTGCTGCCCACCAGGTCACACGCTGTGCAGCAGAGGGCACAGCTGCTGGGGAACAGTGCCTGACACAGACATTAGCCCTGAGCTGTGCTGCTCAGCTGGGAACTGACACCTGGGCTGCTCAGGTGCAGGTGTTCCCCTCGGGACAGAGGGGCCAATCCTGACAGTTCACAAAACAGGCACTCAGGGTGGGCATCCTCTCCTGCCACTTCCGTGATACATCAATGTGTGGTCCAAAATGCTGAGGTAGGCTCCTTAGGGGAATTCTTGTTGGGTGACAGTGCAAGAGAGAAAGTGATCTTGTGTGGGAAGCGGTCCTGCCATTGGTGCTCCTCTTCTGCCTGTCATAAAGATGGGTTTTCCTCAAAAAAAAGTCTTTCCCCAAAAGCCCCAAGACCCCTCTGTCCTTGGCCAAGAGAACAAACGGGGAGTGATATCAGGCTATAGAGGCAGGGCAGTGAGCAGCTCAGGAAGAATAGAGCCTGCTTAGCCGAGACAAAAAGCTGCTTGGAGCAGGATGGAGGCTCCACCTGGGCTTCCTTGCAAATAGGAGAGGCCATTCAGGCAACTATTTTACTGTGATACTGCACACATTGGCTTCATTCTATAGAAAAACCTGTGGGATGGGGAGATTGCTCGTCTTCAATCCATCTTCCTTTTCCAGCTCCTGCAAACAAATACACTGCAAAACTCTCCAGCTGGAAGCAACTCCGTTGTTTACGAGGCCGTGTGATTTCACGCCAGGAAACACTCACTGTGCCCTCCTCTGCTCACAGCTGGGCGGCTGCTAGAGGGCAGCGTCGGCTCCTTGGTACTGGGGAGAGGTTTTCCAGGACAACAGCTCCTCTCCGGCCTCCATCGAGATTTCCCCAGCTCTGCTCTTGTGCCTGAGTTCCTACAGGGCTTCCTTTCTCCTTCCCAGCTGCCTCCTCACCCTTGGGCGACGCAAGGCAGCACTGTCACTTGAGCTGTCACCTTTCCTGCCTCTGCTTGCCCTCGGCCCCCGGGCAGGCAGCACAGCCCCCTTCCACCTGGTATCCGTGGCCAGCAGCTCTGGGGCAGTTTTAGCCCACGGCCGCTGGGCTGCAGGGGGACAGCTGGAGCCAGGGGCTGTTCCCCACCGTTCCTTTCCAGAAGCAGCCAGCCACGGAGAGCCAAAGCCCGCAGCGTGGCAGCCTGCGCGCCCGATCCCTCAGGGGCCCTGCTGCCCTGTCACTCGTGCAGGCCTGTGGGGCAGCAGGCACACGCCGCCGCGGGCAGGGACTCGTCACAGCAGCTGCCTCGGGCTTCTCCGAAGGGTGAGGATCTCCTTTGCAGCTCCATGCAAAACACGGGCTGCGCTTTCGCTTGCCCCGAAGGTGAAGAAGCTGCCGCAGCCAGCACACGCTCCCTGCGCTGGTGGGGCTGAAGGGAAAGGGGCTCGGGGGAGCACAGCAAGGTGGCCGGGAGCCTTTTCTGAGCAAGGCTATGCCCGCCCTGCGAGTTCCTTGCCAAAGCCCGCGGCCGTGTGTTCCCACCGTGTAGGGTTCCGAGGGAACCACTTGAGGGCTGTAGAGGACTTCTATGCGCAGCTTTTCCCCAGCGGAGAAGCTCCTGCCAGCCGTACCTCGCATTTTACCAGGGACTTCAGCAGTGGCAGTGAATATTCTTTTCTTGTCCAGTCTCGTGGACTGAAAAATCTCCCGCAGAGGGAATACGTACTGGAATTGGAGCTGCTGGGCGCCTGCCCTACAAGGAACATCACCTAGTAAAAGAGACTAAATTGGTGTAGGAAAAAAGTTAAATATTTTGGGACTTTTAGCTGCTGTCTGTGTTTTGTTTTCTAATTTAAAGCAAGGCTATTTCTAGCAGCTCGTTTTGGATTTCTCTGTTCCCAGTTGTTCTCTCAGCAGCAGGAAAAGTCTCTATTCTTAAATTATTCTTTTGTCCTTCCTTTGAAAAATGAGGTGATTTGAAACCAGTGATTAAAAAAAAAAAAACAAAAAAAAACCACAAGAAAATATATCAATAGAGGTAGTAATGTGGCAATATTAATATCTATTTCAAGCTCAGAAAGAATTATTGTGTCATCCAAACATGATGCTAAGCCTGGCAATTGCCTGATATCTGAATTACCTTTGCCAGGAAAAAACCCTTCACTTCTCTTTGCCTCATCACTCATGTCTCTCCTCTTATTTACCAAAATTTCATCTTATTTATCATTCCAGTTGGTCTGGATTAACCAGGTAGCATTTGTCCTGTAGTAAAACATGTTCTTCCTTCCCTGGCAGGGCCCATCCATTGGCCAAGACAGCACACTGCTTGGAGTTGCCACAGGCTGTAGCACTGGATCATCTCCAGGAGCATCCAGAAACCAGCGTGTGGCTCTGACAACCCAAGGGGCTCTGGACAATACAATAAAAATAAATTATATTGAAGTCAGGGCCATCCTCCTCTGGCCTGACTTTTTACTTCAGCCCCTGTGCCTGGTGTTCTGTCAGCTGGCTCTAGGCGTGAAGGGTCATCTAAGCCATAAAAAGTATTTTGGAAAAAAGTCAGGATGTCTGGCCATCACATTTGTTTTAGGCACACCAGGCGTGTTCTTACAAGTAGCCACCCCAAATTAAGCCTCTACCCTTTAAGTCATGTTCTGAGGCTTCTTCCTCACAAGCCCTGACTTCATGTGCAAATGGAGGCATTTGTTTTGCTGGCACTTCAAGGGTGTGCTGACCTTTCCATCCTGAAAGGAAAATCTTGATAAAATCACTAATTAAGGACTGAGTTTGAATCATTTGTCCCAGATATGTGGATAAAGAAAGAAGCTAAAGGTCTGGCTATTAAACAGGAAAGAAAGGTTTTTCTTCATAGAGCGAGCTGTTCAAATACCTAAAATGGTGGTAATTGATTTATATGCAATTATTGGAGTGCACAGAAGCAATTATAGCTGTTATTTGAAGCCCAAGTTCTACTGTGAGGCGTTTCTATGCAAAAAATTCCTTATTAGTTACCCACTGAGGAAAAACAGTGGTAGAAGGATGGAATTTCTCTTCATTTAAACTTCATACCCAATTTTACCCCTCTCATCTCTGCCTTCTCTATCTTGAGAATAACAGGGCTGTTTACTCCAGACCTAACAAATCTAGCTGACAAACCACTGACAGGGAAGAGACTGCTGGAATGGAAGGGGATTTGATCACAGAACTGTAACACTGGCTGGTATTATTGAAACGAGATCTGCCAGAGTCCACCTCAACTCAGAGTCACCCAGGCTGTATTCATACAGTCAACAGTCAGAGCACTAATAGTTATTTCAATCTGTAACTCCTGCAGATTGGTCTGGAAAATCACTGAGATGTCCAAAGATCTCACAGACTTACTATGAACCTCCATCACCTTTCAGGGTACTCAGCCTTAATACCCAAAGAAACATTCTGGCTAGTTTAGGAGCTGAGCACATCAAAGAGAGAGGGGAAGAGAAGGAAATAAGAATGTCATGCTGAGGGATGGTCCAGGACAGCTCTCAATGCCACCCTGGAGTGTTGTGCCCACCTGAACCCAGAGTAGAGTCCTGAGTGCACTCGGCACAAGCTCAAGCTCCTCACTATGAGGTTTGGAAGACAGAAAGGGTCATGTCTGCTACATCACTGAAATGAGTCATGGGGATCAGTCCCTATAAATGTCTCCTTTACCCTGTGGTACAGAAGAGCCTGTATCACATTCTGCAGTTAAAAAAAAAAAGAGACAAAATCTGGACCACTACCTCTCCTGTGCCACTTCGGTCCAGCAGCTTGTCAGGCAGGATTCTTCTGTTTGAAGAGTATTGTGGCAACATCAAATTAAAAATCATTCACTGAGCTTTCACCACAACCGTCTGTGGAGGTACAGACAGTTGAAACAGTAGGCCTCTATCTTTTATGAAGCTGAACCAAAATAAAATTAGTAACAATTATGCCCAGCTTCTCCAAGAGAGAGCAGTCTGTATTCCCCATCTACAGCTACCAGTAAAGTGATTTGTCGCCCAGTGTCTCAGGTTTAACTCACCCCCAGACTGACAGCAGATTTGCTTCACTTAGCTGTGGCTGAAATGGCTGAGCTGAGCTCCAGCCATTCCTGGGCTAAGCCAAACAGCCCCCACTTCACTCCAAACCCTCCCTGAAGATGCACTTGGGCACTGATCACAGATTGTAGTGACGGAGGCACAGGTACAGTTCCCTTCAGCACGTAGCTAAGGGAGGGCACCTATGGCAAAGAGACAGGGTAGAAAATGGAGACAGTCACCTCTTCATCTGACACAGCGGGATTTGCCAGAATTTGTTCAGCAGAGCCCACAGACTGAATTACAATTAGCTGCTAAGGCTCAAGCAGTCTAAAATACCCACCAGGAGACATCCTAACACACAGAACATGCACTAACAGGAGCACTGTTACTACAAATCCTGAATCCTCTCCTCCCTCAGTACAGACCAGTCCGCATTTTCTTATATGCCCAACGTTGTTGGGGAATACGTGGAGGGAGCACAGGATAAATTGTGCAGTTTTAGCTGCCTCTGGGAGGGTGACACAAATTGTATAAATAAGATGTGATTCCCCCATTTCAGAGAAGGAGAGATGAAGGATCATTTGGGAAATGCTGCCTATTCCTCAAATCCCACACTGGCTAATTCAAGCAATTAAAAATACTTTCCACTGACAGCAATGCAGTGACACTGAGTCTGTGATCTCTGGACAACTGTAGGTCTGTGGACTACAACCATAACAACCCTAAAAAATAAGTCTTTGACCGTACATTTACATTTCATATGGAGGGGGGCCAAAAAGCATAAAAGGCTGAAAGCCTGCAGACTGGTGAAGTAGTTCTCTGCCAGCGAGGGAGGGGATAATCAGGGTTACAGTGAGGTATTGAAAAATATTATAAAACACCTTCATCTTTCACAGCATCACCTTTCAGCAGTCTCCTGCCAATCTCTACCCACACAGAACTGGGGAGAGGGCGTTCATTATAATACACTATTTTAAATTGTTTATGTAGATGTGTTACACATACTACTGGATTTTAAGCAAGTGTTCACCAGCCTCTTTGGCTGACACAAAGCTATCCTAAAAGCATTCCCATCTCTCACTTCGTATAGTCAGGTTTGTAAGCTTGAACTCTGACATTCTCCTCTGAATTTCTTGGACATCTCTACAGAATTGCTCCACCACCTTTTTCCTCCTGTTGCCAGTAAGTGCAGAATAACCTTCAGTTTTTGCACTGTTGCCAAAAGCAGTTTATTTAAAAAGTCAGAAAACAAAGAGTTTACAATAAACTTCTGTGTCTTTTTCACTAACACTGTTTGATCAACTATGTAAGCTCAACGAAAATGACTCATCATCGATGGCCAGGCTGTACTAGAGCATTCCCAAGCTCAGGCCATGAAATAGTTAATGAGCCTGTTTCAAAACACTTTAAAAAAAGGAATCTTTCTGCTTTCTGAAAGTGGCTTTGGAATAGACCCAGACCATTTAAGTCACAAAATACTGAGGCACAGTAGTAATTATTCATGGTGAGCCCTTACTTATTTGTCAGTAAATCACCATTAAGGAAAGGTTAAGATTCCCTCATTGAAAATGAGAAGCGAAGGTTCTTGTCATCCCCCTTTACATCTTTTACTGTATATGAAAAATTATTAACACGTGTATGCTTTCCCATCAAAATCTCCAGTAACAGCAGGCAGTATGTGTAAAATACACCAGCAACAAAATGGAGTTTAGTGTATCTGAGGAACTCAGTCAGGCTTTGTAAAATGAAATAATTTGGTAGTCTGACCTCAATCCAACCAAACAGAACCCATTTCCTTTCAAAGGGACACACTTCTTTTAAGACAGAAGAGCTAAAAAGAATCAGCTTTAGTCCTTAGAGACAGACTCCTTATAAAAGTGCATCAAAAAAACCAAAATATCTTGCTCAATTACAAAAGCTTTTATTCTTGCAAATGATTAAGATGATGATCTTCAGTGTTTCCTAGGAGAAAACAATTTCCCAAGGGTGTTTCTGAGCGAGACTGTTAGGTGATGTTTTCAGTGCCTGCGCTATTCAAGCTGGGGGAAACAACCCAACAAAAAGAGCCCACACATGCACAAAGGAGATCAAAGATGCAGTCTCACTAGATGGCAACCCCTGGGCTGCTCGGGTGCCCTCACCGCCTCCACAGCGTGGAGAGGTTCTCCAGCGCTCCTCAGGAGTTACACAGAAGTCCTTTGTTTGGTCTGTGTTGTGGGAAAAGCTGTTATTAGCTCCTTTCCAGGCTCATCAGACTTCCCATGCCAGGTACTGCTCAAATACAAATACATCCTCTGGCGGCAGTGTAGCCATACTTTGAAGAACACTGATTTCTAGATTTCTTTTTTTTCTTTCAGTGCAAGCTCCTGTAATCTGAACATCCCCCTTAAGGAACTATTTGTAGGATAGAGGCTGAGATGAAGAGACATCTGCAGCTCCTGCTCAGTCAGGCTGATTCCTAGAGCCTGCCCCCAACTTCTTGCAAGCCCACAAAGAACCCTCCCAACCTGGCAGCATTGAGAATGGGCTGCCACTCCAGCCTTGGACCAGCCCAGCTCTGCTGGCACTCAGAGACGCTTCTTCTACTGGTTTTAGACAAGGTCTAACCCAAGAAGGCAAATGATGCTTAGTTTCTGAGCACCACAGATCACCACCTGCAAGGCAGCAGAGCACGAAATGAGCAAAAACTACCAGCAGGTCAGATTTGTGGCCCTTCATGGCTACTTGGGATAAGAAGATGAGGTCTGTGGGCAATCAGACCATTTGGGTTTGCAATGTCTATCCCAGAATCAATTCCTGAAAACCTCTTTTTGACTTTTTCTGAGCAAAATCTCACTGACACCTGTGAGACAGGTGACAGGATGAGGCTATAAGGTTGACAGGATGAGGCTATAAGGTCTTCAGGATTAGATTCCCGGTTAATACACATTTGCCTATCGAACTTATGAGATACATAAATCCTAAAAAGGTGGGTTTGTTCCTTAGCAGAGACCACTGCATTACCAGCTCCCCCATCATTTGCCTGGCTTGCTGAAAGCACAAATCTCAGGTGCACAGCTCAGGTGAGAAAAGTGGGCACTGAGATTATTCGCAGAGCATCATCAAGCTGAAATATTCTGAGCAGCTGCCAAGACGTGCTGCAAATTCACATGCTTGAAGTAGGAGCTAAACAAACAAAAAAATAATACAACGCATCTCCACCTGAAATAACCCCCCAGCTGGTCTTGCCCAGGTAGTCTCAGATGCAGTAAGACACAAGCTCTGCTGAGAGCTGGCAGTGTGCAGCTCACGAGTGCAAACTGGGAGGTTTGCCAAAGTGAAGAAGGCAGGACAGAGCTTACAGAGCAGGACATTGTCCCATCATCAAAACCAGCAACAGGGCAGGATTAACCTAATTTGTAGCTACCTTGGCTGGACAGGCGGCCCATTGAGCATCATACATGCTCTCGAGAAGCTGAGTGAAATAAACTGCTGCAAAATTGTTCTTGAAAAGTGCAGTTCCTCAACAACACTCAGCTATCAGATGCTGGAGTGTTGTGGACATTCATCCATGGTGTTTCCTTTCCATGCAGCTTGTGGAGACCTTGGATGGCTTTTGGGGAGGAAGGAGGCAGCAGCAGTTACAGCTCTTGCTTTTAAAAGTAAAATTAAAACATTTGCCAAAACAAATTATCTCACTTTAATTCCAAAAGATTTTGCTTCACCTCTCCACACTTCCCAGCATGCTGACCCCATATTTCTGAAAAGTTAAATCTGGGTTGAAGAATGAAAAAAACTGCTTTACCTTTCCCATTACCTTTTAAAACACAGAAGGCACAAGGATTTGTCACCACCGAGGGTAAAACCCCAGGCTGATCCGTATGTGGATCCCGTTTCAAAAACAAATAATCCACTTGGGGCTGGCAGGGAGCCAGACTGCGGGATTGCCTTTGAAAACTTGCATCTCAATAGGAAACCTCCGAGTATTTTGATCTGTTTTCATAACTGTAACAATTTTCATCCCTTGACTTTGTAGCGTATTATCGCTCTTTTCTTTCTACTAAGTTACAGAAACAGACGGTACAAATTAAGGGAAAACAAGCACGGGTCGCTGTGGATAAAATACAGCATTTCAAAAGATTTAGAAAAGAAAAAACCCGCTGCCTGTCTTAACTCCTGCCAAGAAACCATTACAGAGGATGGAGGCATGGTGAAAGCCCCCTGAACGCCGCGTCTCAACAGCAGTAGCAACCACAGATCTCGGATCTATTGTGTAGCTTTATTTTTATAGGACCTATCATAGACTCTTTTACATAACTTAAATGATTATCAAATAATCTCCTGTACACAATGAGACAGAGCCGCATTGCTTTCTGAGCTTTGACACATTCCTGGAAGAAATCCAACAGTCTGTAGGAATCACATGGCCGCAGTGGCTACAGTACGTTTTTGTCCCGAACTTACACCATCGATTAACTTACGAATCGCTGTAAATTGCCGTTTGCAAGATCCTGCAAGCCGTTGTTAAAATTTCAGGACACTGAGTTTTGGTAGCAGCATTTTTAATTTTGCTTCACTTTCTTGCCTCTGTGTCCTCAGCTGAACACCTGCCAGCACTTGTGACAAACGTGAGCCTGGGAAAAATGTTAAACGCACCTCAAGTGTTGAAATGAGCTTTAGATTTAGACTGAAATCATTGACGACTGGTCCCCGCGGCCTCTGAGGAGCGCAGCCCCCGTTCCCACGTCGCCTACAGGTACAGCAACGCGTCTGCCTACAGCCAGCCAAGCCCTGGCCTCTAAGGAAGGAGGATGAAAGGGGGGCACCGGCCGCTACAAAAACACCTGAAGAAACCCAAAGTTTCGCATTTTATTTGCAGCGTCGCCCAAACCGCAGGAGGAAGAGACTGGCAGTGCACAAGGGTGAATCCTGCGGGGGCCGTGGCCGCGGTTTCGGGTGCGGATCTCTCACACAGAGCGGGGCGTGTGGAGGCCCGTGCGGCCTCCGCGCTGCCCCAGCGTCCGCCCGCCCCCGCGGGGGGCTCCGG
>VZTD01001328.1:1737292-1752256 GCA_013397725.1 Rhagologus leucostigma | reverse complement strand
GATGATGCCGGTGCAGCGCTTGATCTGCTTCTGCAGGTACTTCCTATGGTTCACCTTCCGCCGGGACTTCACCGGCCGGTCCAGCGCCAGCTTGATGTTGCTGGAAGCCGAGTCGATGAAGCTCAGCAGGTCCCGGGTGGCTTCTCTAAAGTCCCCCGCGTCGCCGCCGCCGCCCTCGTAGCCCTTCTCCAGGTCGGCATAGCCCAGGAGCCCGCCGGCAGCGGGGAAGCAGAAGGAAAGGAGGGGGTGGGGGCTGAGCAGCGCGGCGGGCACGGCCATGGCCGGCGGCGAACGCCGCCGCCCCGAGTTCCGAGGGGCTCTGCTGGGATGCGCCGGGCGAGCGGCAGCAGCGGCGCCGGCAGCGGGGAAAAGGCGGCGGGCGGGGAAGGAGGAGGAGGAGGGATCAGAGCGGGGCTGGCCCCGACCCTCCCCGCCTCCCTGCCGGGAGCCCGGGGGCCGGGCTGGCTGCACCCACCCACCCACCGACCCGGGCAGGAACATCGGCAGCGGCGGGGCGAGAGGAGCATCACCCCCGGGACTTGGGCTCACACGCCTGGGATAGATACGCAGCCCCGCGGGACAGGTGTACACACGAAGCCCGGGACAGGTGCACAGGCATCCCTTGACCAAACACATAGAGTCACCTCGGAGCAGGTGCACAGCATCCTCCAGACCCCATCAGTCTTGTCCCCCCCTCCTACAGTTGCTCAGCTGGCAGAAAACATGTGCCTCTGTCTGGGGTCAGGCCCGGCGCTTGCACGGCTCTGGGTGCAAGGGCACGGGGACATGCTCTTGCTCTGACAGCCACCAGGATACACACACTTAAATTGATTTGTAAAGGATGCTTTTTTCCAAGCTCATTGCTATGCACATTACACAGCATATTCTCTGTCTAGTCAAGTCCTAAGAAAATCCAGAGCTGTGATTCAATAGAGATTTCAAATGACTGGGGTGCATTGAGTTAAAGTCACAGAATCATGGAATGATTTGGGTTGGAAGGGACTTTAAAAATCATCTATTCCAGCTCCCCTACAGTGGCCAGGGACACCTTCCACTAGACCACCTTGCCTACGGTGTTGCATGGATTTAGTGAAGCAGCAGTATAAATCTTCCATATGGAAGGTAGAAAAGTTAGTGAAGTGGCTACTTAAAGTACTGGTAACAGCTCCTGAAGGAACTATCTTGTCTTTTTTATGGGGAAAAGGTATATTAATTTGCCTTCAGAAAACTCTTGCATTGATGCAGAACCCTTAACCCAGCTCCAGATTTATGTTCAGTGATTTTATATGTCCAAATTTGAATGAAGATCCATATCTGATTTGGAATGAAATAAAGTGGGTTTTCATGGTCTGCATCAATTCATTAGAAATGCAGCAGTTTTGTATTGGAAGGAAAAACAGAAAGCAAAACTCTGCAGAAGCAAAGCAAGACAGGCTCCTAGGACTGTAATTAGTGGTAAAATGGAAAAACCAGCCAAATTCACCTCACTGTGGTTTGAAACAGTTGTTGAATGCAAAGCAAGTGTTGCAAGGAGAAAGGAGGAGAAAGCACATATTTCATGAGAGGAAAAGAAGGCTCGATATCCTCTGCAAAACAAGAATGCTGATTTTCTTGATCTCTCACCAGCACCTCAGCAGGTCTCAGCAGGGTCCCAGCGGCAGGCAGAACCTCACAGTCCCAGGCACGGCCTTTACTCTGGTGCCGGCACATCTGGACCGGGTCTCCTTTGCAAAACTTGCTCAGCTGGAGTCTCCCAGAGTCTCTTATTTGGGGACTTGCTCTGAGTGCAACTGTGTAATTGAAGCAAAAAAACCCTGAGGGCTATGGGAAGTTTATATATCTCTCCGTGTCAGAATGAGTATGTCTACATAGAAGGTGGATTTAAACTACTTAGCTCGAATACAACTGACAGGGATTAGCGACCCGAGCTGTTTCCCTCAGGCTCTGTCAAGCCCTGTCAAGCTTTGCAGCCTGCTCCAAGCTCCCTTATTGATGGGGAAATGTAAAGAACAACATATATATCCCCCGTGTGCTCCACTAGATAGTTTTGCATCCCCTGTGAGGCCACTTCAAACTGCACATGGGTATAGAAAACGGGGGTCACTATTGCTCACGGGATGTGCAGACAGTCTGGGACTGTTTCTTATCTGAGCAATACAAAATTATTCAAATAGAGCGGCAACGAAGTTGTCCTCAAATTAGTATCCGCTTCAGGATCGTAGCAGCAATATTCTGTAGCCTGTCTAAAGGGTTTGTTAATGAGTCTGGGTGGTATTATATGCGGAGTGGCTAAATATCCGGTGGCTCAGATAAAAAAGAGCTGAAAGCCCCAGCTTCTCTTCTCTAAGGCTGAATTCATTCAATTAAACAGCTTTGAGAGCTCAGCTACGGTTTAGCGGGAGACTTTATTACCTCCTAAAACTTGGGGAGTATTAAAACAATTGTCAGGCATGCAAAGGAAAGTTTGCATTCAGTTGTGCTAAGCAGCTGAATTTACATATTCTCAACCAGATCTGGAGATTTAGAAAGCCTTCATAATTGCATTAAACATGCTTATTCTCTGTGTTCTCTCAGGCAGAGCTGATTACCCCAAGTTGGGCAATGCCTGGAGGGAAATTTGCTAAGCCACATGGTGTCAACAACTTGTAAAGAAACTTAATTTTTTTTCAAGGAAATAGCAGTTTGGTTATTCCTGCAAAACATCTTTCTTTTCCAGCAGCTGTATGAGCCTGCTTGTCTTCTGCCTGTGCTCTTTCAGGATGCTGATGCTCAGCCCACTCGGGGTGAGTCCTAGGCCCAGCTACCCACCTCAGCTCACTAGCAGGGTCTAATGTCCAGGAAATGTTGGGATTAGACCCACAAAATAGCCCCAACCCCAGGCAAAATTCTGGACCAGATGTCTTTTTCCCTCCACTTTACCCTCAACAGACTGAGGTGAGTGAAGTGGCTGCAGAATTGCTTCCACCACCCCAAATCTTCATCCCACAGGAGAGCACTCAGCGCTCACTAAGGGGCTCCAGGGGTTCCGCTGCTATTTTCTTGCCCCCTTTTGTGTAGGAAATTGTGCTGTTATAGGGAGCAGCATCTCAACCACCTCTGGGGGTTAAACCAAGGCTTCTGACAGCGATGCCCTTGGCATCAAGCTTGGCTTTTAGAGAACCAGGGCACAGTCACCCTGAGAATCAGAGGGAGTAAGGGCATGCCCTGATCACTAATGCTTCGCTCTGGCCATAGATCAAGCTCATGCCCACAGGATCAAGCCCTTCACAAGAAGAACAATTTGTTATCCTTGCACACCAAGCTGGACAGAAAGGAGAGAGAGGTTTCCACAAGCGAGGAAGTCTTGCATGGTTGAGGGCCGCATCACAGTGCCAGCACTTTGTGGAGCAGCTCCTCACTGGAGCCAGTTGCAGAAGCTCTGTCCACCCTCCTGATGTTCATGGGGCCGCCCATCTCAGTGTCCAACCCCAGGGTAAATCCTCTGCCACACAGGGGCAGGATCCCACTGGGATTCAGCCTGAAGGAAACATCTCAGGTTGTGTCTCATCACTAAAAGGAAGTAGATTTGGGCTGATATAAAGAAGAAAAGTTTTATGATGAGAGTGGTGAAACACTGGCACAAGCTGGCCAGAGAGGTGGTTGATTCCCCATCCCTAGAAGTGTTTAAGGCCAGGTTGGATGAGGCTTTGAGCAAGCTGGTCTAGTTGAAGATGTCCCTGCTTACTGCAGCGAGGCTGGAACAAGATGATCTTTATAGTCCCTTCCAACACAAGCCGTTCCATGATTTTATGATCACTAGCAAAACCTTCTCCTAGGGAAGGCAAACCAAATCCAGGACTGAGCCCAGCCCTCACAATTCACAGCACCCATTTTCCTTTCATCGTGGCATCAGGAAGGCAGCGTGAAAGTAAGAAAGTCTCTGTGACAGGGGAGGGAGGGCTTGTTTTTTCCCTTCCTGGTTGTATGGCCCATATGGTTATCGAGTTATGGGAAAATCTGGCTGCCCAAACAGGTGTCACCGCTCCCAACCTACAGACTCATTTCCTGATTGCGTCTTAATCGGCGAGTTGGTTGTGAAAGTTGATTTCTTGCACATTCTTATATCAGTGGGAATTTCTGCCCTTCCCTGACAAGTATTATAGGCAGCCTTTGACATACAGCCCTACAGGACCTAAATAGGCTGCTATTCTTTCCCTACACTGAAAGGGAGCTTTGTGCCAGGGATTCATTAAACTGCACTGCACAGCCCTTCATAAATGGGCTCAATAATGAACAGTCGATTTAACTGGAAAAGCTGCTGGAGCTGTTAAATTAAAGGGAAATAAAGTGCACTTCAGGCTCAGTCTGCCAGAAGAAAATGTTGACCTGAAAAAAAAAAAATCTTTATTTTACTCAATCTCTTGCAAACAGGCTAAAATCTTCAGGAAGTTTATACTCACAACAGTGGGAATGATTTTAAAACTTACCGGTTTGCTTTCCCACTAATAAAGAAACAAGAATTGCAGTAAAATACTCAATAAAATCAGGAGAGATGAAAGGCATATTCCACTTAAGCCAAATTTAGTCCCCTTAACGTAAATTTAGTATTTGTATGTAGATCCCTCATCCCATCAACTTTATATAGGCAAAGTTTCCACTGGAGCTGAGTTCATAAAGTCATTAGGGAGGTACTTTATTTCCAGTTTGCCAGTATTTTCTGAAATTCTGGGGTGATATGCAGTCCAGTCCTTCAGTGTCCAGTTCTGGGATCATGTTGCTCATAAGGCAATGGTTGTTTTGCCCATGTGAGGTGTGCAGGACTCAGCTGAAAAACAGGCACACATGGGGGACTACATTTAATCTTCTGAATGAATACACAAGTCCACGATTCAGCTAAGCCTGATCCAACTCTTGCTTTTAGAAGAGTGGAATTCCTTATTTCAGTGAGGTTACTCCAGTGTAAACCTGGAACAGTGAATCAGCTCTTCTATCACAGCCATCTCACACTCCTTCGTCTGGACAGTTTTAAATAGTGTTCCTCAGCTGTGTTCTGTACTTTATATATGAAATATTGTGAAGAGTCTATCTGTGTGAAGGTAGACTGGAAGCTTAAGGACAAGAAGATCAGAAGAAGCATGCAGTGGGGAAGGAACCATGTCCAAATCTAATTCCTGGGGCAGCTCATCTGAAAAGAAACCTTATCACCAGCTAAAAAACTTTGTGTTGCTTTCACATTTCACATTGTTGCTATTTTTTCCTTACACAGACTTCCTGATTGGAGAAGCCCTCATCTTCTTCATACTCTTGTGATTTTTGTTCAAATCTTGTATATAATATATAAGGTGATGCCAGCAGGCTTTCAGCTCTTCACTGAAGCTACCTTCAGTGGGTTTAATATTTTTTCATACTCTGAAAACATGGAGCATTCAGGAAGAATGCTGAAATTAGCTGAAATATGTCAATCTTCCACCTAAATTGTCCATAATTATTTAAAGTTTGATTATAAATTACCTGGAGCAGATGAAAATCCCACAAGAATTGCAAAATCATGAACTTGTCTGTCAAAAAAATAGTGCATTTGATAAGTTGATAAGCCACCTCACCACTGCAAGAGCTGTGAGAAAAACACCACTTGCATGCATCTTCAGGAAAGAATTTTGGGGGTTGAAATTGTAATTTTGTTTCTTTAAGCCCTGCTCATAACCCAGGACTTGGCTACTGGTAGAAATATACAATGAGGAAACATTTACAGATACATAAAAATAATAGGAAAAGAAACCACTTTGCATACTATAGAGAAAATTTTTTTCTTTTTCTTTTTTTTTCCTCAGTTCTTGTGTATTCCTTGAAATTTTCAGGGTTTTATCTTCACTCAGAGACATTTCTGAAGGTAAATGTGTGGGGGTTGGGATCAAACTCCTTCCTTTATTTCTGTGGTGGTGCAGATTGCTGCTTGGAAGAAATGTGAAATGCTACCAAACAGCAAGTAAATGTCAAGCACTGCCTTGTTTGCTGCAAACTCTCTTCCCTCTAATGTTTTTTTGCTTGGCAGGAACCGGTTTGTTTGGTGTCCTGGTTCCTTACAGGCTTTGAGATGCTACATGGCTTTGAGAAGAGGCTGCAGGGCTTTGGGGAGGACAAGAGCTCCTCAAATCTTACTGATGCAAATAGTGAGGATTTTAAAATGCTGAGAAACAGCCTTCATGTATCTCAAAATGGCCACTGATACCGAAGGTGTTCGGCGTTTCTCAGAGGTCTGGCCGTGCACCATCCACAACACAACACAGGGGAGAGCACAGGAGGGCCAGGTGCTGTCTGGGGTGTGATCACGGTCATACACAGCTTGGCAATAGTGTTTCAGAAAGAAGCCTTCTCTTTCACTATTTGTGCTCTGAAGTAAGGACCTGGTCCAATTCCCAGTGAAGCCATTTCCACTGAATTTCATTAAGAGATTAATAACTCTGGTCGATGGATCTAATGTTCAGAATTGCTGGGCATCAGCAATTCTCACGACTCTGGTCCCTAGCTGCTCCCTGTCTCTTCCTTCACTTGTGAATAATCAATTTTCTTGAGCCAGGAAACCGCATGCCAAAATCTTCATATGATTTCTGGCGTCTTTCCTCCATGTAGCTATGAGCTGAACTCTGCTTGTCCTTCCAGCTCTCCCATGGCCTGGGATCAGCACTCTCTCCCACTCTGGGCGGCTCTCAAACAATGCTTCAGCCATGCTGACTTGGAGGTGACTCCTCTCTGACTTAGAGGTGACTTTCAGGTACCTCTGACCACGGCAGTGCTATCATAACTTTTCTTACTCCTTTATGTCTCTCAAACAAACCTGGTGCAGCTCAGCTGATGGATCAGCCTGGAGAGGAGAAGGCTCTGGGGAAACCTTACGGCACCTTCCAGTACCTAAAGAGCCTACAAGAGAGCTGGAGAGGGACTTTTCACAAGTGCATGGAGTGAGAGGGCAAGAGGGAATGGCTTTAAACTGAGAGTAGGTTTAGGTTAGATATAAGAAAGAAATTCTTTACTGTGAGGGTGGTGAGGCTCTGGAATAGATTGCTCAGAGAGGCTGTGGATATCCCAGCCCTGGAAGTGTTCAAAGCCAGGTTATATGAGGCTCTGAGCAGTCTGGTCCAGTGGAAGGTATCCCTGCCCATGACAGGGGTTTGGAATTAGACCTTTAAGGTCCCTTCCAGCCCAAACCATTCTGTGATTCTGTGTGACCCCATGGCAGACAACAACAGCCCAATCCTCACAGATATTTAACTAAAGGGAATTTTTTTTCTGGTGTGTTACAATTGTTATGAGATATTTGCAGCACAAGTTCATCTGTAAAAATATTGTTCAGCAACATGTACCAGTATTTAAATAAAATTAATTAATTAACTAATTAAAATAAATTAAAACTGGTTAAACCCCATTTCTTTACAAGAATCTTTTTCTCATAAAAAGAAAGACAGTTGTGGAAATTTTAATTGCTTTATTTTTAATTTAGAAAGCTATCAAAACTGTGTCCAGTTTTGTCTATCAAAAATTGCCTATTAGGAAATTTCAAATCATCTTTAATAAGCTTAACTCAACAGGCAAATATGATTTTCTATTCCCAGCCTTGCCACCCATCCACTGCAGCACTGGGCTGCTCTGAGGAGACCTCCAAGATCTGGAGCCAGACCAGGAGTATGTTTTTGCCAGGGTGACATGAAGATCCGTATGAAAAATTATCAGGTGTAGAACAGCTGATATTCTTTGCCTGAGCTGCTGTAGGGAAATCAAAATCCCAAATTAATTTCATGGTCTTCAGATACCAGGACCGATTTTATTAACTCTCTGGGGTTTTGTCGCTATTTATTTTCTCCCTTGCTGAGGTATGTCTGCAGGGAGTTTAATCCCGTCAGGAGCAGGAATTGGTCCCAAGACCCCTTTCTTACAGCAAGAATAATCTTCTCAGTGGTGTGGCGCAGCCTGGAGCCTGAGATGGCCACTGGTCTGCAGGACCTGGGCATGGCAGGAGACTCTGCTCCTGCACAAAGAGCTTCCTTGGCCCACTCTTGGCCATGATGCATTCTCCCATGGGAAGCCCCAGACCCTAAATCACCACAACACCAGTGTCAAGCTCTGGGTTTCAATGGGTTTTCTCTCCTGTTTAGATTTGGGCATATCTTGTGGAATGAAAGACTTTGCTCACAGCAAGAGGGGTTCAAAAACGGTTTGTGGGGCATAGCTGCCTTTTAAATGATATCTGTCATAGGTTTCATTAAGAGTTTAGATCCAAATATTTTATTTGTCTATAAATTGTCTAGATAAACATATAATAAGGCATATATACCCGGGGGGGCAGTATACTGTGGTTAGGAGCTTTGCATACAGCCAACACTGTATATAGATTAAAACGTAGACTAAAAATGCTGTTAAGAAAAGACCTCTGTTTTAAAGCTATAGCTGACATAAATATTGGATTCTTGGTTACCAGAAATGTTTTCTTAACCAGATGTTTTCAGTCTTTTCTTAACAGAACCACTCACAGATTTTTCCCTGAATTATTTCATGTTTAGAAATGGTGTCTGGTTAAAAGAGAGAGGGAGACGAAGGGAAAGAGTCGCACAAACTGCCATTATCATGCAAATAGCTCCAGTGGAAAAAGGACAGTGAAAATGATAGCACTGATCTAATTATCTGCAGGCCAATATAGCTAAGTCACTGAAAGAGGCCCACAGAAAAGGCTGCCACAGAAACACAAAAAACAGCCAGAAAACAATAAGGAACTTAGCAACAGTATAAAAACGGACTTCTTTCTGTGCACAAAGACTAGTTTTATGAGCATTTTTCTTGCTTTCAGTTTGTAGAAAAGGTTAGAGCACATTTTAAATTCTATGCCAGGATATTGCCCCCCCCGAACTCCCAAAGATCCTTTGGCACGCCGTCATATCGCGGCGCGCCCGGCGGTGGGAACGTGCGGCTCCCGCTTAGCGTGTCCGGACCGCCAGGCGTGTTGGGGGCTGCGGGGTTCGTGCGAGGTGGGGTCTGGCAGCACCATTCTCCAGGGCTTGGGCCTCCACCGCCAGATTCAAGCTTTGCCCTCTTCGTGTGTTAATGCTCTCCTCTTCCTTCCCAGGCTCTCAGGGGTTCCCAGCTGGAGGATGGAGGGTTTGTTTGCTGCCCACCCTCCCTCGGGTGACCTGGGCAAGGGTCTTGGTGTTCCCCAGTGTGGAGCCACAGGAGGAGCCCGGCTGTGCCAGCCTGAA
This sequence comes from Rhagologus leucostigma, assembly GCA_013397725.1. NCBI lineage: Eukaryota > Metazoa > Chordata > Aves > Passeriformes > Rhagologus > Rhagologus leucostigma. The sequence goes on along the minus strand of VZTD01001328.1, from coordinate 1,743,032 downwards.
TGGGCACGGCCATCGCCACAGCTGTGATCCAGCTCAGCAAGACCTACATAAGGACCACGAGACACTGCCCACCAGATTGCCAAATACAGACACTGACACCCAAAAGAGCCATTGATTGCGGCTATCAAAGAGGACCCTACATGATCTCAGCCCTAATCTCTTATTCATGGGGAGAAACAGGCAGCTCCAGAGTGATTTCCCTGCCCTATTTCAGTGATGCTGCCAACCTTGCTTTCCTGCTGACCTTGAAAAGGCCCCCATAGTCAACCTAATCACACTAATCTCAACCAGATCAGAAGAACTCATGGCACCTGCCAACTTGTCCCAGAATCCATTGGAGATACAAGTGTCAAACCAGTGCAGGAAGTTGCCCAAAATGTCCTGAAAATGCTTTTTAGAAACTCAGAGGTCACCATACTCCTTTTTGAGGGGGGAAACTCCCATCCAGTAACTGCTATTATTCATTGCAGGTTTCAACTGGGCTGGGACCAAAGTTGGAAAGGGAAAGAACACAGAACAGCTCTCTCTCCAAAATCTCCAAGTCATCTAATCCTTCCTACTCCCATTTTTAGGCTTAACATGTCTATTAATGTATCGAAATATCCATAATTAGCCTCATGCCAAGAATGTACAGACACTACCACAAAGAGTTGCCAGATGTGGTAAGCCTTGTTCGTACGGCTGGATGCTCAGGAAAATGAAAGTGAGGAAAACCATTATCTTCCAAACAACTTTTAATTATTTCTTGTGGGCCTATGAAAGGGACTTTCAAGAAGGATCTGAATGGGAATGGAGCAGCCATTCAGCTTGGATGGGGAGACTCACCAATATCAACAAAATTCAGCCTTCTGGTGGCATCACAAGGAGGAAGAATAGAATCCACTGGAAAACCCTGAGGGATGAGAGGATTCAGACTACATCCTCAGACACAGACAGGATGGACACTTTTGCCAATGACTCAAGCCAGTTTTGAGCCTGACACCCTCACAAACAGCCAGACATGAAGGCAGGGAAATACAAACACTGTGCACTCAATTTTGCCTAGAGGAAGTTATTTAGACCTGTTTGAAGTACAGCTGGTGATATTTTTTGTGCAAGATACCCTCTTTGAGCCATCTGTGCAGTCTGGAGCCTTCATCTCTGATCTTCAGGTGGGGTCCACTAGGTCTGGAGCACTGCACATGGCCTAGAGGCACTCTTTAGAGATGGTTTTCCTTAGAAGCATGACTTTAGTTCGTGGGATGGTATGGGCTTCATGGAAGAAGAATCAGAAGGAGAAAGAGGGCAGAAGGACTCAAAGAAAAAACCGTTAACAGAATTTTGGAAGGGGTGAGCAGATTCACTTGAAGAATTTGGTTCTTGAGAAAGACAAGTTAACTATCAGGTGTTTAAAAAGTTACTGTGGGTAAAATGTTCCCATATCTATCCAGCAAGGGCTCCTTACAGTCCTGCCCCGTCTGTGTCCCAGAGGACAGCTGGGGGTTTATAATGCACATGACTTGAGTGGACATCTGTGGAAACTTGGATCGGTTTCAAAGGGAATTGATCAGGGCAGCAGAATCTTGTTAGATCTGTGCACATCTGTCATGGTCCTTCCTTTTTCGCAGTCTCAACCTCAGCTCCCACCACTGTCTGTAGCCAGCATCACGAACAGCCCCATGGTGCACAGCCCAAATTGCTGCTAAAAGATAAACCTGTCCTTTTTCAATCTTAACAGGTTCACCTGAACTGTGATCAAATCCCCAGGGCCCTTCGCTGCATCCCCAAACACTTGTACCAGCTTTTTCTACCTTACAGACCTCTTGGAAATAGAGAAAATCACAGAGGAAGGAAGCCCAGAAGTCAAGCTGGCATAAAGAGTATGGCAGGCAGCTCATTCTCCAGCATGGCCATCAAACTGCACGAAGTCTTCCTGTACCTGAAGATACGACGGGCAACAACAGAATAAACAAATCAGATGAAGGAAACTATGTGGACACTGAAAAGCTTCAGCAGAGAAATTTTCCAGTTTTCTGCAGCATTCTGTGAGAACTCTGTGTTTCTCATGAAAGGTATGAAAAACACTGCTACGGGTTTTTTGTAAACTAACTATCTCACATCTGTTGTTTTTCACCAGAAGTTGTTTTAGTATTCTGAAGAAAATATTTGCAAATAGTCCCCACCAATCATTCTGAGAGGTGGTGGGTCAAAGAACCAATTACTTTTATGCCATGCTGGCGACCCAAGTTATAAAAATCGATTTATAATTAATTAAATAAGCCATTTTCTCCGGATCTTGGTCGTGTCGTTTCTCACCATCCCGGGTACAACAGCGACAAAACTACCACTATGACAGAGAAATAAAAGGCACTCAGCCCCTCCATCCAGCTCTCTGGGGCAGTCATTACATCTTATTTTGATTTTGTAGTGTCCACAAAACCCATCTATTTTCTAGGAGAGCTTTGTTGGCATTTATACTATTGAAGGGGAAGTTGTCATGTCTGTGAATAGTCAGCTGAGGTCAGAAAACAGATTTTGGTGGCAAAATTGGCTGTCTCAGATAAATGTTAGTCATGGTGATTATCTGCCAGGGAATGTGAACAGGCTACAAAGTGATAAGAGGAGCTGCTGGCACCAGAGATCCAGTTTAATTTTTTTCCATGGAATTTAATTTATGCCATCTTTGCAAACAATACCTGACTGCCGTGTGAGATGGTCCAGCACCTGAACAGCAGCTACCAAACTGGTACCCGGCCAAGCTCACCTCCTTGTTTGCTGCACTGGAGGGAGATGGAGGGGGGTTGAGCCTTCTTCTTCACAATTCTGTGGATTTTTTGATCTTCCACATAGAAATCCCTCCCCACCTGATACTTCAGGGAGGAACTAAATCAAGCACTGCTTTGGTTAACAAGGGCCATGAAAACTAGACTTCACTGTCAATATCTAAACCACCCCCTTAACATTTCAAGAAGTGATGGGTTTAATTCCTTTCTGTGTTTCCCAGCTGCAGAATGCACACCAGTATTCAGGTTGATGAGGTGTGGAGATGAGCCTCACAGTCTGACGCCCACCATCCATTATTTGCTCCATGACATGAAGGGCTATGTAGAGAGGTCCAGCAATAACCCAACAAGGTATCATTTTTTAGGGCTCTGAGACCAGAAGCAGCTTTGGGAGGATGCCCTGGGTCAGGCACCATCGTTAAGAGCTGTCTGTCAAGGCACTCCTCCCATCACCAAGAAAAAACATGGCCTTTTTTGAAGTGTCTGGATACACAGATCCCTTGCTGAGCACATGGAAGATACGTCTGTGTCGGTAGCCTGTGTCGGGAACTGGTTTCCAGCTACTTTGACTGATAGTCTGATACCTGTTTTGCCCTTTTCCTTGCCCTAGCTGGTCCTGCTGGCCCTGGTCCACAGTTGCTTGCCAAGGAGGGGATGGTTATACCTCTCTGATATCAGGGCACTTGTGGCCACAGAGGCTGCCTGGGATGTTCAGAGTGACATTTAAGAAAGAGTTTCCAAGTCACTATCGCTTGCTCTTCCCTGGGGATGGCTGAACACTTGCCTGCCCATAGGAAGTGGGGAATTAATTCCTTATTTTGCTCTACTTGTATGTGCAGCTATTCCTTCACCAATTAAACTGTCATTATTTCTCACTTCTGCTCTTCCCATTCTCTTCCCCGTGCTGCTGTGGGGGCGAGGGGAACAAGTGCATGGCTGTGTGGGGCTGAGCTGCTGGCTGGGGTTAAACCCCAACAAAATGCTAATTTAGGAACACAGTGCAGAAGAAGTTGACTTGCACCTCTCATATTGTTGTCCAGTAACTGAGAATCCATTGGGACAGAAAGCTGAAGAGTTCCCGTAGCTTCGTGCCAAAGGCACTTGCATGATGTGAAGCCCTGGGCTCAGGTATCTGCTCCCAGTGCTGCTTTGGTATTTAACATGACAGATGGAACTGCTGCCCACTTCCACTTTCATCCTCTCCATCTCCTCCTCCATCAGCAAAGACTGATGTACATCTTTGCATCTGCAGGAAGGATCTTTGTGTTCCCTTTAGTTGTGACAGCAACCCTCTGCCTTGAGGATGAGCCCCAAAGACAAGGATGTTTCATATACTGGGTTTTTAGCTGGAGAGAAGATGCAATTTGCTGCCCAGAGGGACTTTTCTTTTCAGGCTAAACCTTGAGGCTCAGACTCCTAAAGGTGTTTAATCCCTACCAGTTTTATCATGACTCAGGGAATATTGCCTGAGGCCAGACATGATCTGTGATGGTAACTCTCCAGGGCTGTGAGACTTAAAGGAGAATATGTGACACTTGGTCAGGTTCAAGCCAACTATACTTTAGAAACTCTGGAATTTTATTCACATTTTCTGGTTTTCCTTTCCTCCGTCCACCACACACATTACTGTACTTTCACTTTTGAAAAAGAAAGAAAAACAGAAGAGAATAAAAAAATAGGAAAACAGCATCCCCAGCTTAAAAAGGAATAGTCAAAATGTTTTACTTTGAGAACATTTTGTAAAAAGCATCTCATTTAGAAATCTCAGCCAACTCTTGGTAACAAGTAGCCCTAGGAGTAGTGCCATATTCCTGGTTCCATTCCTGTGCCAGGCACATGGGCACATCATTCACACTTCCTCCACCGGCCACGGCTTTCCCTGGTCAGGGCCATCATGGAATCACAGAATCATAGAATCATGGAATACTTTGGGTTGGAAGAGACCATTAAAGGCCATCTAGTCCAACCCCTTACAATAAGCAGTGACACCTTCAACTAGCTCAGGTCGCTCAGAGACCCATCCAACCTGGCCTTGAATGTTTCCAAGGATGGGGCATCCACCACCTCTCTGGGCAACCTGTGCCTCTACACCCTCATTGTAAAGAACTTCTTTCTTATATCTCATCTAAATCAACACTCCTTCAACCCCTGGCTGCACGCTCTGAGCATGTGTGTGCACGTGTCAATTCCCATTCTAAGCAAGGGGCTGCTGCAGTTGGATTTTCTCTCAAGATGTGCACACCTCACAACTTGCTGCTGTCACTGCCCTTTTTTTTAACATAAAACCTTGCCAAAAAGCAGTTGTGTAAAGATTTAATCAGCTAAGTGCTTGTAATTGGGATAACCTGGAAGGAGAAAGGCTGGAGGACTGGTAATGTGGGACCCTTACCTGCCGTGACCAGGAGCTCCTACTTATGGAGCCCAAAGCCACCAGCACATTTTCAGGACCCAATCATTTCCTAACGGGTTACCCGAGAGTAAGAGCACAGTGGTCACTGTGCTAAAATCCTGTTCTTGCCTCTGGATTTAAGCCCCCTGTGACCACGGTGGGAGCAGAGACACCAAGTGATAGCACCAAGCCATAGGTCCCAGCCCCGAAGCAGCCCTGTGCATGCAGCAGACACCTCTTAAGTCACCCTCCCAGGCCCTCAGGGCTGTTTGTCCAGGAGCCACTTATTAACTCGCCTCAACCCAAAACAACATCGTTCCTCTTCCCAGCTCCGTCCCCCCGCCCCGGGGCAAGGAAAAGTGTCGAATAATCCTCCTCCGTTCGGTGTGTGGTCTGCTTTTCGGTGTCGTCATGCAGACAGTGCAGAGACAGGGGGTCAGGCGGGTCATCAGAATGCTAATAAGAAATCTGATTGATGAGCCGGTGCCTCGGGGATGAATGGGATACTTAATTAATGACTTCTGCTCTGTTTAAGAAAAAGTTTCCCTTAACTTCCATCCCTCTTTTTCTTGGAAAAAAAAAAAAAAAA